>VBSK01000062.1:0-153672 GCA_006112555.1 Tuber indicum | reverse complement strand
AACCCGGAGGCCCCCCAATGTAGGCCCCCAAAGGGCCGCACCGTAGACTGACAAAGTGCCCAAACTGACGCTTCAGAGAGGGCGGTACCAGGATAGGAAACGAGACAAACGAAGGTAGGCCCCACTTGCAATGGGGTGACCGCCAACCACCATCCGTAACCACACCGAGCCCTGCACTAGACCAAGCATGCCCTGCCGGCAACCAATCGCCCCACCCACCCCGGGCAGAGTTTCACCCGCACCAGGAGGTAAAAGATTTCAGGGTCAAGCCATCCCCCTAAAGCGAAGAGGTGACGCCTGACAGAACCACCGTAACACCGCTTGTACCAAGAACAAGGGAACGTTGATAAACGACATCGTAGGATTCCGATCGTGAGAATAGTAGACGAAGGGCGGGGCCGGCGAGGCCCGCGTCCATTAAGGAATGATGCGACGGTACGACGTGTTGCTACTTGGGAAGGTCATCAGTCTAACCCAAGGGCGTTTTTGTATCGTAAACACTAAGGACTCTGTTAAAACCCAACCAGAAACAGGAGCGAGCCCAAAGAACGACACGGGTGTTTTCCCCCCACAGCCATGCTCAAATCCCCCATCCTCCGAACGCGAAACTGTGCGAGTAAACGAGTAGACAGAGAAGCCGAAGTCTTTTTACCGAAGGAGGGCTCGTAGACGCCAAAGGTGAAGAGGCTCAAAGCGAAATCATCGTGAGAATCAAACAAAAACGAGGAGGCAAAAACAAGTAACCACAACCCGAAACTGCCAAACAACAAACCTCAACACCAAAGACCCCAGGAACTACTGAGCGAACTCAGAAATCTCCCCCAGAATCAAAGGCATCGAAGGACTATCGTGGTGCGAAAGGAACGCTACCGAGGCGGAGCGAAGATAGAAGTAAGGAAATTACTTAGAACATTCAATCTAATTTATTTACCTTGTACCACCGACTCCGGCATACGACAAGTCCCCGCCGGCACAGGGTAACGCAAACCGGAACTACCACTAACTACTAACAATCCAAACCTCCGGCCCCCAACCTCAAACATGCCCGCGCCATGCCCACAACACGAACACTAAGTACAAAACCATCAACAGTAAAGAAAGTCCTCCTCGAAGCGACACCGTAGACCCTCTGGTATGGGCCCCAACCAAGCCAAACAGCGAAGCCGAAAGGCCTCCTCGCGTAGCCGAAGCCGAGCAAGGTACCAGTCCCCCAAGATCCCCGTACAAAAACAAACCATTCCACTACCGCCCGGTCTGAATACCGTCCCGCAAACCCTCCTCCACAGTAGAAAGCCAACAACAATTTATCAACACAGGCGACCAAGGCAGAGAGGTCGTGACCGACATGTCCACAACTCGCATCCGCATGCCAGGCCGTCGACCCTATGATCCCACTTTGCCGAGTGCCTCCGAAGAGCGTAACGGTGAGGAGGACCTGTACCCGCTGCCTCCAACTCCAAACAAAACACAAATAAACAAAAGAAATACATAGAGGTGGTGACAGACCGAGAAGGTCAGTAGGGCCTATCCCCTACCCGTGGTGCCATGCCCCTGCCCGCCGTTCCCACAACCAAACCAAAGAAACCAAACAAGTCCCACAAAACCCAGCACACAGACCCAAACAAGTCCAACCCAGAGGTCGCAACCCACTATCCGCACAGGTGGCCATCAACCAGCCGGTCCGCCAGGAAGCTTTACAGCACTCAGCAGCTTGACCTTAGTAGCCCAGTCCAGCCGGAAACACTTAATTAGACCTCGCCCAACCTGACGCAGGCCCGACCGGTGCTCGCAGGTGCCTCTCCCCGCCAAGTCAGCCCCCCCCAAGCCCCACACACCAGGCATCGCAGTTCCCATCCAGCCCCCTCAGCTCCTCGGGCAGATCAACCGCCCGACAGCCACAGGACAGCCGATACCTGACCCCATCAGGCAGCCACTGATCTTGGCCGCGCCAGCGGAGTCCCATCCCCCAGCACCGTGTAGCCGAGGGGGGCCACCAGGACGAACCCGGGGCCACAACATACGCGCCAGCATCCAAAGACGCCGGCAACAGTCCCAGCCCGCCCGAACCGAAATCCAAGCAAGCCGAGAGGGAAACCAGGGAACCCGGAGGCCCCCCAATGTGGGCCCCAAAGGGCCGCACTGTAGACTGACGAAAGGTGCCCAAACTGACGCTTCAGAGAGGGCGGGTACCAGGATAGGAAACGAGACAAACAGAAGGTAGGCCCCACTTGCAATGGGTGTGACCGCCAACCACCATCCGTAACCAGACCGATCCCTGCACTAGACCAAGCGTGGCCCGGCAACCAATTGCCCCACACCACCCGGGCAGAAGTTCATCCGCACCAGGAGGCAAAAGATTTCAGGGTCAAAGCCATCCCCACTCAGAAGCGAAGAGGTGACACCTGACTGAACCACCGTAAATGCCACAAGGACGTAAACTCCAAGAGAACGGTGATAGAGGACATCGTAGGATTCCGATCGTGAGAGTAGTAGACGAAGGGCGGGGCCGGCGAGGCCCCTGTCCCTTAAGGAATGATGCGACCGGTACGACGTGTTGATACTTGGGAAGGTCATCTGTCTACCCCAAGGGCGTTTTGTATCGTGAACACTAAGGACTCTGTTAAAACCCAACAAGAAACATGAGCTGGCCCAAAGAACGACACGGGTGTTTCCCCCCACAGCAATGTTCAAATCCCCCAACCCCCGAACGCGAAACTCTGCGAGTAGACGAGTAGACAGAGAAGCCGAAGTCTTTTTACCGAAGGAGGGCTCGTAGACGCCAAAGGTGAGAAGGCTCGAAGCGTAATCATCGTAAGAATCAAACAACAACGAGGAGGCGAAAACAAGTAACCACGACGCTCCACCACACGACAACCTCAACACCAAAGACCCCAGGAACTACTGAGCGAACTCAGATATCTCCGCCAGAATCCGAGGATCAGAAAGCTATCGTGGGCGCGAAGGAACGCTACCGAGGCGGAGCGAAGATAGAAGTAAGGAAATGTACTTAGAACATTCAATCTAATTTTATTTATCCACGTACCGCCGACTCCGGCATATGACGTGCCCGGGGCTGGAGGACCCCCCGGTTAACTCACCCCCAGTAACTACCACTATCTACAAACAATCCAAACCTCCGACCCCAAACCTCAAACATGCCCGCGCCATGCCCACAACACGAACACTAAGTACAAAGTCATCAACAGTAAGGAAAGCTCTCCCCAAAGCGACACCGTAGACCCTCTGGTATGGGCCCAACCAAGCCAAGTAGCCGAAGCCGCAAGGCCTCCTCGTGTAGCCGAAGCCGAGCAAGGTACCAGTCCCCCAGGTTCCCCGTACAAAACCAAAATTCCACTACTGTCATCTGAATATGACCCCGCAACCCATCCTCCACAGTAGAAACCCACCCGGGCGCCCCCACTCAATGATCCCGGGACACCCCCAGCCGACCGCCACGGCCAAACATCCCCCCAAAATCCCAAAACAAACGAAACTCCCAAAACCCAGGCGCGAAGTCCCAAAGGAAAGCCGTCTTACTGGGCGAGGGCTCCCTAGTCGAGGGGGTACGAACCGTCGTAGAGTACTCGAGCAGCGCCATAAGGGCAACGCAACCCGAATACCTCCGCGGAAGGCGCCAGGAAGACCGGATCCCCAAGCCGTCGACACCTGGCCGAACAGACCCAGACATTGGCCCCCACGAACTCCTCAACTCCCTCCACCGGCGGCGCTCCCGCCGTGGACACTGTAGCAGCCGGGCGCGACCGAGTGCGCACCGGCGATGGCGATGACGTATCCGAACCGGGGACAAGTGGCACGGGTGAGGTCTGGTCTTCTTTGACCCGGCGCTTCTTGTTTCTCCTCCTTTTCCCACCCCCAGGCGCAGGCCTACGGTCGGGGGTGGACGGGCCACCCTCAACACCACCCACCGCCACAGGAGGGGCGCCACCAGAGGCGCTTCCCCGACCAGCCACGGGCTCAGCCACAGAGGACTCAGGCACCTGACCCCCCGAAGGAGGCAATGCCACCGCAGCCGGCGCCACCACAGGGGTAACCACCCCACCCACCGAAGAGGACGCCTCTACCACCACACCCGACGAATCAGGTGGGGGCCCACCCACACCACCCTCCGTGGAGGGTGGTGGTGGGATAACCGCCGGCGTAACAACTCCCCGAGGGGGCTCCTCTGCCGGACCCTGAGAATTCTCAGGGTCCAGCCCATCCCCCACCGTAACAACCGTAGCAACCGAAGCGACCGAGGGAGTAGGCGACGAAGGAATAACCGTAGGAACCTCAGGTTCGCGTAGCGAACCTGACAGAGCAGCGTTCTCCTTCTCAGCGCGATGAAGCCGCCGAGAAAGGACAGAGATGTGATGCCGAAGGCGAGAGACTTCGGCCTCCAGGGCGAAGTTCTTCTCGACGGCACGAGACAGAACCACCGACGAACGCAAGGCGGACGCGGCGGAGGGGGGAGAGGCTCGCTTAGCCATAGCGACCGTGAGGAGGCGAGGCCGAAAGTGAGGAAGTCGTAGATAGGCGAGATGAAGAACCTGGGTTCTTCAAACGATCGTAGGAGGAGGGAAAGCAACTATCGTGATAGAAGCTTAAAGACTTGAAGCTATCGTGAGATAGGAATCAAGGGCTCTGATTGGCCTGACACTGTAGATTCGCTACCGAGGCGGAGCGAAGATAGAAGTAAGGAAAGTACTTAGAACAAAGCGTGAAGAGCCTATCTTCCTCGGTCGTATCGACCTCCTTATATAGTGCTCTTCCGCCAACCCTAACCCTGATGACTCACAAGTGTGAGCCTTGTGAAAAATCTTACCAAAGTCATATGACTCAAATGAGTCATACGCGCGAGACTCATGACTCATAATTGAGTCATGTGCGAAACATAACAAATCATAACATAACCAAGTCATATGACTCAAATGAGTCATACACGTGAGACCCATGACTCATAATCGAGTCATGTGCGAAACATAACAAATCATAACATAAACAAGTCATATGACTCAAATGAGTCATACGCGCGAGACCCATGACTCATAATTGAGTCATGTGCGAAACATAACAAATTATAACATAACCAAGTCATATGACTCAAATGAGTCATATGCACAAAACCCATCACTCATAGTTGAGTCATGTGCGAAATCCTGAGCTACCTGTCACATCCGTGACATTGGGCCCCATTCCCATTTGGTATCTTTCTTCGTTAAGTCAGTTAGCGGCTTTGTTATCTTACTAAAGCCTTCTATAAACCGACGGTAGAAGTTTGCAAATCCCAAAAAGCTTTGAATGTCAACAACTGTCTTCGGTAGAGTCCAAACTTCAATTGACTTCACCTTTTCCGTGGTCATCATAATACCACAGTCTGATATACGGTATCCTAAGAATTCTACTTCTCTTTGATGAAATGTAGATTTCTTAATACTCACGCAAAGACTAGCCTTGCGTAGTCTTTCCATGACTTACCTAACAAGTGAGACATATTCTTCGATAGTCTCTGAGTATATTAGGATGTCATCTATATAGGCCATGACTCCTTCGTCTAATAAATGATGAAAGATTTTATTTATCATACTCTGGAAAGTAGATGGGGCGTTACATTGCCCAAACGGCATTACCGTAGATTCATAAAGGCCATAACTACAACGGAAAGCTGTCTTCCATTCTTCTCCTTCAGCCATTCGGAGGAGGTAATAGCCATTCTTCAAGTCCAACTTAGTGAAGACAGTGGCTTTTCCAAGTCTATCACGCAGCTCATTCATCAGTGGTAAAGGGTATTTATTCTTCACCGTAATCTTGTTAAGCCCTCGGTAATCAATACATAGTCTTAATGAACCATCAGGTTTGGGTACAAAGAGGACTGGGGCTGCAGCAGGGGAACTAGATCTCCGTATCTTTCCCGTTGCCAGCATCTTATTGAGATACTCTCTCAGAATCTTGAGCTCGTTTTCAGACAATGGATATATAGGACCAAAGGGAGGTGCTGTCTCAGGCGTTACCTCGATCTTATTATCATACTCTGAGTGCTCTGGTAACGCATCTATCCTTTGTTGGCTAAATATATCGCCATAGTCCTTATATTCAGAGAGGAGACTTAGAGCAATATCTTTCCCGTCTTCTCCCGTGAACTGGGCAAATCTAAGAAGGTATACCTGAGCTTGGTCTTCTGCCAATAACTCTTCTTCGGTTATAAATTCTAACGGTCTCTGGCCCACAATCATCTAGCCTTACACAACACAGATCTCCCAGTGAAGCTGCGTGTTTCTCAGTCTATGTCGGGATTATGTTCATGAAGCCATAACAACGGAAGATAACTATCAATCTTCTTATCAGACATGTCCACCAGTTCAAATCTCATGTCATTAACATGATCGCCAATACGCATCTGCAGGGTCTTAGTATAATGAAGCCCTGAGTTGGGAATATTATTCCCGCTAGCATCCTTAATAGGAGCTGCAACCTTTCTTCGGACACAAGGAACTTGTGTTTCCTTTGCCCACTTAGTGCTTAGCACTGCGCCAATAGTGCCACTATCTAACAATAACACAGCCTCGGCTGCACTGTCTCTCGCGCCATAATGCCATTCCAGTCTAACTCGAACTCGGATAGACTTTATATGCTTTGGGGGGCCTGAAAGCCTCGCCTTCTTTCTTGGGGTTTCTTTTGTAAACATGGTAACGGAAGTCTCTTGCCTTTCGACACAAGAGTGGCCACAACGGGTCAAAGATGTTAAGGTTTCAAATCACGGTATATCAATAGCTAGGGTGTTTACTATCACGCCAGCATGATTTCGGGTACTAAACCCTCCTCAGGTAAACTTGATAACAAAATTCCATTGCTCTAATCAAGGCCTGCCTGATGTGAAAAACACAAGTTCAACAAAAGAAATCAATTTCGCTTCCAATACTAAGGAAATAATCCATCAAAGTACGGAAATGACATATTCCTGCAGTAACATAATAAGAATACAAAAGAGAAATAAATCAAGACAAATACCCAAAGAGAACTCCCATGCTGACCCAAATCCTCCACCTGCCTCGTTCCTTCACAGACTGCTACGGCCCAGAACATCTAACAGCCCTGGTCAGTCTATATCAACTGCAGGATTTCTCGGGATGTACTTACTCTCGGAGCCCTTCACATAACCTTCTGGAGTTATGTCAGTGTCTTGTTATTTCGCTGCAAGGAAAGGAACTTACCTATTCCTCAGCATCCATATCAACCTCCATAATCTCGGGAGATTATTTTCGGATTTCCAACAACTTCTTTGAAAATGGTGCTTCGATGCGACGAACCTTGTTGTTTGATGCTTCATTGACTTCGGCATCTTCAGCCTTTCTCTTTTTGGTAATCGTTTTAACCCATTTGGACAAACTAACAACAGGGTCAGTGGAGAAACATTTCCGCCAGAAGTGACCTGGCTTTCCACATCGTGTGCACTGGGACTCCTTATATCGCTTATCGATATGCGTAGACGGGATATTCTTATGGGCATTAGTATGCTCAAAATTCCCTTGCTTCTGGGACGTACCCGCAGAAGATAAGAAGTACCTAGGGTTGGGCTTACCCGAACCCTTTTCCTTCTGTTTCGGTTGTTTCCTTGAGGTTGGCAACCTCTCCTCGCTCTTGCCCTGGTTATCACTTCGGCTTTTTGTAACTGTCTTGCTGAAAGTGATATTGTCTTAGAGGGCGTGGCCCATTTTCGGCAGAAGGTCCATTTACTCAGACACATCGGTAGTATGGGGTGTCTTTTGTGCCCAGACATTCCGTAGTTGGGATGTCATTGTCATCCGGATCTTGTCTTTGATCATCGTAGGGTCCGTATAACCCAACTGGACAATCAGATCCATTACCGAGTCTAAGTACTGGTCAACCTGACCAGGCTTTATCTGCAGCTTTGTCCACTCGCTTAGAGTGCGGTCCCGATCAACATGGGCACCGAAACTTGCCATTAGCCATTTTCTAAATCCTTCCCATGTGCGAAACTCATAGTTGGGGTCAAACAGCATACCCATCCAGCGTGTACCGTCCTCACTAACATACCGGTATAGGCCCATATACCAAGTTTTGGCAGTGCCTTGAAGAAGAGGGATAACCAAGCTGATTTTGTCCATATCTTCCGTGACCGATTCTCGGAAGTACTCAAACTTGATTTCCACATCACTAATGAACCGCTGAGTGTCGGTTGTATCCCCCTTAAATGGAGTTACATTACCTAATCTTTCGGGTTTCTTAGGTCTCCCTCTTGCAGAGCCCGTATCACCAGTTGCCTTACTAGCCCCAGAAACCCCACTCATTTGCAAGAAAGCTCTTAGCAGTCTGCGTGCATGTCAGTCATAGCGCTTCTTCTTCTTCTCACTTCAGTGAGGCTTTCGCCTTCCTAGAAAGTCTGAGAAATCGGGTATGGAGTTGGCATCATCGTCATCACTGCTACTGGAGGAACTGGAATCACCCGGGTCCCCACCAGCACCAACGTTTCCGCCAGGTGGGAGTTGATCTCCACCACCACCAGCATTTCTGCCAGGGCCTCCAGAGGGTCTATCATACCCATCAAAGGAATCCTCCCTCTCCTGTTGTCTGTCCTCTTAGGGAACCACCCCCGAACGAGAGAAAGGCATAGGAGGTCGGTCCGGTAATGGGACAGCTGCCGAAGAACTCGGAGTTACCCTATACCGACCCTGAACAAACTGTTGGAATTCCAGACAGCTATGCGGCATTGCCTGAGGTCCCACATGCAAACGTGAACCACGATAAGAACATTTGGGCTTTTTCATCTTCGAACCCTCCTCCTCTGGCTTCCGGTACACCTGACTCGAATGACTGTTAGGACAGTTGAGTGCATGTGCAGCCTTTGGAAAGTGAGGTCCTCCCACGACCGTACAACCAGTGTAACAGAAGGCTGTAACTCCCGACGACAAAGACCTTCGGACCCATTTTTTCTCCAGGGCACCCCACATACCCCATTCCCCTCCGGACTTATTATAAAGTCCTTGCCTAATGTTGTCAAAAAACTCATTTGTATTAGTAGACTTCCTCGGCGCACCAGGTAATTTAGGTATTGGAGGTAGGGGAGCAGGTTCAATGATAACAGGAGCTTGCTCTAGTTTTGGGAGAGGTGTATTCACAGCCGCCTGGTAAGGTCGGTCTGGCACTGGGACATTGGTAGAGGGTGTCGGGGTATCAGTCACTCCTGTCAAGTCTACCTGATCCCAACCAGGTTGCAGAGGTGGAGGAGGGACTCTGGATTTATCCATCCTATGACCACTATCACCCGAGCGAAACCCCGTAACTGGGCTAGGAGTTCGTCTGTTCCTTCGTTGAGAAACCAGGGCGAGTGCTTCTTCGAGCTGGACGTGGAAGGGGGAAAGACGAGGAGAGACAAGAGCGTGTAGCTGTTGACCCGCTATCTGTACTCCTAATTCAGTCAAGTATGCCTGATATTTGGGGTTCGTCAATATAGCGGTTAAGGTCTCCTCAAAGTTGACCGCGGGACGTTTCTCCATCGGAGGTGCCACTGCCATGATCGCATCATTGTCATGATCAATCTGATGCCCGGTACGGGCAGCCTCTTCCAACGCCACTATCCTCTTGGCTAGTGCACGTGTGTCACTAATTTGCCGTATAAACAACTTCTGTTGTTTCTGCATCCACTCCATAGCTGCCGTAACCATCTCTATTTTAAACTTATTCTGCACCTGCTCATTCCAGTAATGCATCTGGCTTTGAGCATCCTTCATCTGCTTTGTAACTTCAAGAAGGATGTAGGGTTCCATGACTTCCCTAGTAAAATCCACGAGACTAAACTCTTGACCTTGCCTATCTCGCACTACCAGAATCGCCAGCTTTTGCTGTGTAAACGATTCGAATAACCCCACAGGATCTTAGACCACAATTTCCTCGGCATCGTCAGGAAGGTCTATATTGGTAGCATTGTGGACAAGTTCAATGGGTTCCCAACCAAAGCCTTTGGCGTCCGCAAATGCTTCACGCCGTATGTGCCATTAGTGGGCTGCCGTCACGGCAGGAGCGAAGCGACCGGCTTGGTTTGACATAGTAATTTCCACCTGATGCTTCTGGTAACAGTCTAGCGACTCGTACTCAAACTATGTCATTTCCAGGAGGTCAATACCAACAAATCTCAAGAGTAGGAAGAGTTAAGCGAGGTCTTCGCTTAATGATATACTGTAACGGGGGCTCCATCTGGGAAGATGGATCCCGAGGTTGCGACCGCACCAAAGTATTCTTTCAGAAGTAAAGATAAAGATAATCAAAAGTAGAGTTGAGAAAATAAATGGTAAAACTTAATATCGTTAAGCCACAGCTTTACTCAATTAAGTCCTGATCTCGAGAGGTAGTTGATTGCCAGAGTAGAGGAGAACTCGCATATACTTAAGTAGGTTTGGTATGCTGCCAGTTACTCCCCATCACTACTCTGCATTCGCGAGTACCCTGCTCCCGTGGGCTGTCAAGCCAACCTCTACGGGTCAAACCAAAGATCCCCCATAGCGAGCTAGACCACTCAGTGGTGTTCTAACATCTACCCGATAGAAGTGTTTTAGCCGCTGCATCTCCAATGCAACCATAGGAGTAAAAACTCTTCATATCGCGGTCATGCCAGTGGCGAACTGTCATACCCGTGCGGATACTATACCAAATATGGAACTCTCTACCCATATACACTTAGTCTTCTACAAGCATTCGCAGCCCCTGAACATCTATCCGGTTCTACTCATTTCTATATCATTCCGGATGATAGCCACGTAGCTCCCCCGATAGACCCCTTCGGAGGTTGACTACTAATAGGCGCTACCCACAGTCAACCCTCCTAGAAGTAAGTCTTATCGTGACCTCAAACTAGTGTCTTAGAGTCCTTAACGATTCTCCAATACTATTACACTTTCGGGGCAAGGGACTTCGGTTACCTCGCCTATAGGCCTCCAGTAACCTCACATACTACTCCGGACTTCAAAGCAGTATTACTCCGTCGGTTTTGGTCCGTTTTACATGAAACCACCTGGAGGCTATTCTCCAGGTTCTCCCCTTCCCCCTCATATATCCTGCGAACAGCTTCCGGTCGGACAGACGGTGTGAGCGCATACGGAGTTAAGGCAACATCTCCACTTGGAGACTTTTGCTAGACTTACAGCAACTCTTCAGGCTGTAGCCCATGATGCTAGGGACTTATAACAGGGCCGGAGGGGGGTGTTAGGAACCACACCTCCAAGTTACAGCTTGTTCGGAGCTCAACAAGTTGTGCGGGAGTAATCCGCACAACCTGAGATTCGAACACCCTATGTAGTTTCGCGAGACAAACAATCTAGTAACTTCCCCCGAAGTCCTGCGTAACAAGTTACTTTCAAGGTAGGGTAACTTGACTCCATAGCAGGGTAACCCATGTCCCAAGGCAGGGTAACCCAAGTCCAAAGGTAGGGTAACTGCACCCCGAGTTACCCTACAGAGTAGGGTAACCCCCAACTTTTACTAGTACCTATGTACCTTTAGTATGGTCTAGTATGCCCGACTGAGGTACCTAACCACGGTACCTCCACTCGGTAGACCTAAGTCTACCGCCATCCCTACCACGGTAGTCTCTTGATACCGGTATGGGTATAGGTTTGGCTACTTGTAATAGTACTCAGTTGAGTCTCGTTACAATCGTAAAGAGATCATTGAGAGATTGGACTCTATCCTCTCAATATAAATATCTTGTCTCAATTAAGGTTGAACTGGTGTACAAATTTTCAGGATCAAACGGTGTTCGCACTTAGTAGAAACTAAAGTTAAAAGCTTCTCAGTACATCGTAGTATGGGAACACTAAGTACTGGTAGATTAGTATAAAAAGGTTTAAGGTCTCCGGGCTAGTTAGAGGAATCACGCAACGGAGAAGAGACCTTAACAATATAATAATAAGTTTACGATTACGAATCTTTACTCTTTTATTCTTTACTACTTTATGAGTCTTCCTAGACAATCTCCGATCAAAGATTCAGGCCCTAGTCCGACCAATAAGATTGACCTCAGCTACCGCCTAACAGATGCAAGAGTAATACAGAGTCCAATAGCTCAAACAGGTTATAACTCAACCAATATTAGTGCCGAGGATACATTCTTTATGCTGTTAGAAAGCTAGCATCGAGTAGAATATTGCTTTAACCTATACAGTACTGCGCCCAAAGAATGGTTGAGGAATCTGGCATCAAAGTCAGTACTTTGCCAGGACACAAAATAGGCTGTACCTCCACAGATATTGATGCAGGGAAGACAATCTTTACATATTAAGAAAGCTGGCATTGAGTACGTCTAGGACACCAAATATCAGCCTAGGCGTCAGAGTATTGAGGACAGAATATGGTTTCAAAGTCAGCACTTTGTCAGAGTAAATATCACCTCCATAATATACTTTATCTCCATAAATATAGATGCTGAGTAGACGTCCTTTACACCATTACATGCTCCGCGCCCCCTATTTTCCTGCCACATAGTTTTGCAACACCACGCCCAACTATCGTGAGCCCCTCCTCTCTGGGCCCCTTTTGGGGTCCCTCTCCTGCCCTCTGCCCCCTTGATGGCTTCTGCCTAGGGGCACGGTATCCTCTCCATCCTCTCACGTCTTTGCTTCGCTTGTCTCCTGTTCGCTTGGTGGGGGAGTTATCTGGGTTCGCCCAGTAGTCCCGTCTCGCTTTTGGGGCCTCGCTTAGCTTTGGCACGGTCGGCTTCCTCTCTTCGTTTCCGGTCGGCGCTGGTGGCGGTGGACGCCCGTCTCCCCACTTTGCACGATCCCTGAGGGGGAACGCCTCGGCTAGTAACCTCGGGGTCTGTCTCCTGGTGAGACCTGGCCATACCCTCCTAGTCGTCTCGGTTCAAGTTGCGGTCGCCTTCCTATCCTCGCCCTTCCGCCTCCCTACCGCCGGTGGGATCCCCTCCACTAAGTGACGCTATCTCTCGGAGAACAAGGGACTACATGAGAGACGCGGTAATACGGCATCGGTTCGGTTCTTACGGTCGGGTTTGTTTCTGGGGCCTTTGGCCCTCCCTCCTCTCTACGTCGGGGCATCGGCTCGCATCCTACTGCCCGCCCTCCTTGGCTAGCACCCTACTGCTTTTGGCTGGCACCCTACTGCTTCCTTTGTGAGCTGGCACCTTACTGCCACCTATACCTTACGGGACGTGGGTGATGTTTTGGCCTCTTCGTCCTGGCCACCTCTCTGGGGGCCCTAGCCCTGGCCCCTTCCTCCGGTCAGTATTGCACTGCCTCGGGCCGGTCGGATCTCTCCTTCTACGAACCTTTCCCCAATGGACTGGGGTCGCGCCACGGATCGGTGCCACTGCCTTGTTTACGGGGCCGATTAGGGTTAGCCTCCGGGCGGCCGGGTTTGCCTTGGGTCTGCCCGGTGGGTTGGATTTGGACTTTCTTTTGTGCCTTTGGGCTGAGATTTCCGGGGGGATTTTTTCTTGGGCTTCCTGCTTGTCTTGTTTTTGGTTTCTTTTAGGACTAAGTTCGTTTTAGTTGTAGGAGGGGCTTGATTCGGGGCGAGATCGTGCGGTTGGCTCCATACCAGAGGGGCTTGGGGTTCTTGGTTTTTGCCTCAGACGGAGGAGGGACGCGAGTGTTTACGGTTTTGTTTACGCCATAGCTAGCGCTGCATGCAGGTTCTTGTACCTTAAACAATGAATATATGATATAAAAAAAAAAAAAAAAAAAAAAAAAGTCCTTTACACCATTAGAAAGCTGGCGTCGAGTACATCTAGGACACCAAAGGTCAGCCTGGGCGTCAGAGTATTGAGGACAGAATCCGGCGTCAAAGTCTGGACTTGCCAGGGTAAATATCACCTCCATAATAGGCCGTATCTCAATCGATATTGATGCCGAGTAGACGTTCTTTATACCATTGGAACGCTGGCATCATGTTGAACCTTGCTGCAAAGTATTCAGTACTGCGCCGAAAGGATGGCCGTGTACTCTGGCGTCACAGTCAGCACTTTGCCAGGGTAAAAATCACCTCCATAATAGGCTGTATCTCCACCAATATTGATGCCGAGTAGACGTTCTTTATACAGTTGAAAAGCTGGCATTGAGTTAAACATTGCTACAAAGCATTGAGTACTTCGCCAAAAGGATGGCCGTGTAATGTGGCGTCAAAGTTAGCACTTCGCCATGGTAAACATCTCCTCCATAATAGGCTGTATCTCCACCAATATTGATGCTGAGTAGACGTTCTTTATACCATTGGAAAGCTGGTATCGAGTTGAACCTTACTGCAATGTATCGAGTACTGCGCCTAAAGGATAGCCTTGTAATCTGGCGTCAAAGTCAGCACTTTGCTAGAATACGAAATAGGCTGTATCTCCACCAATATTGATGCCGAGTAGATGTTCTTTATACCGTTAGGAAGCGTGCGTCAAGTAGAACGTCACTGCAAAGTATGAAGTACTGCACTTAAAGGATGGCTGGGGAATCTGGTGTCAAATTCAGCCCTTTGCCCGAACACAAAATAGGCTATAACCTCTTATAAACACACAGTAGGTAGATGTTCTTTAGTGCAATAGAAAGCTGAAATCGAGTAGAATGTTGCTCTAAATTATTAGCTTTGATGGTATAAGGACTGAGAAGCAATAGTAGTTGACAAATCTGTTATTAATGTACTGACCGTGATATTGTGTGGTTATCTAAGTATTACTTAACGTGTCGCAGTCTGAGAAAAGCTTAACAAAACACTTAAGTTACCATGTACTCTAATAATCACAACTATCACTCACTTTTACATTCTACCAGTAGGCCATTTTGGCTGCCAGATCCTTCAAGAGACTAGAATAGAATTTGGTACGTCTCGTCACCTATTTCTGTAGATATTTTGAGATTGGGTCATAGTGTCAGAGTCCGCTGTTAGGCGGAAGCCGACTCTAAATAATTGTCGAGAAGACTTAGGCCTGAATCTTTCGTAATAGACGGAGATTTGTCTAGGAAGGCTCGGTGTCGTTCTGTTCGTTTATGACTACTAAGAACTCGCTTATTCGATAGGGGAAATATTTTTATAAAGATTCGTAGGTAAAACAATGTTATATTGTTAAGGTCTCTTCTCCGTTGCTTGATGATGTCTAAAAGCTTGGGAGGCACTTCGATATTTATATCCCGCGTTTGAGTGTTCGCGGACTACATCTAATCCTCCTATAACTAAGTATCTATCCAAAATTGTACGCTAACGTCTCATAGTCCTAACGAGTGCGAACACTGTTTGACCCTGAACTTTCACACACCATCTTCGTTCTCATAAATTCTTTTCCGTTTAATCGTAGGATGCGTGATTATCCTCGAATGACCGATCTTCGATTTATAGAGACGAGTAGACTCTTGTCTGAAACTGCAGTCGTTTTGACTATCGTCCCAGTAGTCTCTTCCGATTTCACATAGTGGCCAACGTATGTGTCGGGTACCTATGCATAATGCAGGCTGTATAGACGGTGTGCCAACACTCATAGTCTACTGCCTATTAGGTCTTCTGAGTCTGAGCAGCTTCCCCTCGGTCCGCCTCGCCTCAAAGAGAATCACCTCTCGAGGGATCCTGTTTCCAGGACCAACCAACATACAGCGGCCTTCAGATAGGTATTGGTGTCATATCTATCTCCTATGGCCTCCGGGGCTCTGTAGGAGTAGTTGCGGATTCTCGAACCGAAAACGTCCCGTTACTTTCGGCCCGTAGTTAGGATACCTAACTTTGAAGCCTAGTAACTCAATGCGCCTCCGACAGATTTCCTCCGTTCCACTTCTCAGAGGTACCCAGAGGTGCCCTCTTATATATCCTGCGAACAGCTTCCAGTCGGACGGACGGCAGTGACGTATATGGTGTTATGAAGTGGGCTTCATTGAGGTGACATTTTAGTCATGGGACGCAACTCTTCGAAATCTCGCTAAGGACGTGCGGGCCCCAGAACGGGGCCGGAGGGGGGTGTTAGGCTCCGATAAATGAGGGTCTGTGCGCAGTTACCCTATCGAGAGGTCTGTGCATTTTCTTTATGCCTAACATCCGCAGGCAGTAGATATACTAATGGCTGGTATTTGGCTTGGTATCATGATTAAGACTCTCTGCCGTCTTGTATCAGGACATCAGCAAGGATCAAGGTCAACCTCGCCAAATTAGAAGTTGAAATTTATTGCCTCCTCACTTAGGATGAACTCACAGTAGATTGGACCTGACTGGACACTCAGGACATCCCAGACACTGCTGAACACTTCAGGACGTCCAGGATACATGGGACGCCGGTAACTGTACATTTGCGTCAGGACGTACAGCTGATGCATCTGACACAGGTTTTTTTTTTTGCTGATGTATTACAGGCACATTTCTAGTGAAGAGGTAAATGGTATAAAGGTAGATTGGTAGAGATTCTTGTCCTTAATTCTGTTGTAAATGAAGCAAGCGATAGCTTCTATTTATATAGGTTTGCATTCTCCACATAAATCCTATGTAATGAAGAAATATAATTGGGAGAAACATGAGTACGACCATGTAAAGTTGTAACATAAGTAGGAAAACCATAAGGGTAAACAAGTTTGATGCTGAGAATCTGCCAAGATATTCCCGTAAAGCATGCTTGAATCAAAGAGGTTGTGAGGAAAATTACAATAAGTCTGAAGCAATAATCACAGCTGTAAAGTCCGAGAAAATAGCAAAAGATGATGAAATATCCCATAAGCTAAAGAAAGTAACACATGCATAAATCCTTAATCGTTATCTCCGAATATTAATGAAATAACATAAGAAATATATCCTAGCTGTAGTAATGTATGTGGTGTTTAGGTTTGCTAAAACATTAATTAAGTGTGAGAGAAGATATGCTATTATCAAGAAAATATAGTTATGAAATGAATCAAGAAAATTTTAACAATTAATACTTTAGTATGTAATCCAGATGAAATTCAAACAAGTACTAACTCACACTCTAATATTTTAAGAAATCACCCTCAGACTCACTTTTTAAGTACCATCAGGCCCTTACATAGCCAACAATTTGGCCCTGTTCAGTCATTAATATTGCACAACCTCATGGAGTTGATATTTTCACCAAGCAGATCTCTAGTACTATATATTTGTGTAAAGCAAACACAATACACTCAAGTCAGTGATCACATACTTTGCAACCTTTAAAGATACATACAATTTCAATTTCCTTGTCCTATTCTGATTGGGTGTAGAGCTATTTGCCCCTCCATGCGCCTCCATGCAAGCCCGGTCTATTTTACCAACATCACGACACGACGAGTACTAGTACAGCACTGTGTTGTTTTCTAGTCTACGAGTAATAAAGCACAATGCCCAGAAGCGTGATTACACGAGTACTCGCACACAGGGCATGTGCTGATCGCCGCTTTACTTGGGGACTCGGTTGCGCAGCGCGTAGGAGAAGCAATCCCCCGGAATAAAATCTAGGAGATGCCAGGACTTCTACTAGAGAACGGGCATGCACAACCAGCCCCGACATCTGTGCTATTACCGATACCGATATACTATTATTTTCCAGTGACGTGGGGTAGGTCGCTTTAGTTACGAACAGCCGGAGCTCGTTACAGCGCGGAACGTCTGGGTGAACCTGCGCGATAAACCCCATAACACCACCAGCTTACTCTACCTTCTATCACACCCCCCCTCTATACTTCAACTCTTACTCCTGAATACCCGTCTCTTTCCCATTCGTGGTTTCATCCCATTTCTCCAAAGTCTAACCCCGGCATGCTTCTCGGTCGCCCCCCATTACTGTACCGAGGTATCCGGCCGTCGTCTTTGGCTGTAGCACAGAGATGGATGTCATCCTACGATCCTTCCGACTTTCAATTTGGGGGTGCGGGATTTAGTTCGAGGGTAGATACCGATACGCCAACATTCGGACCATTGGGAGATGCTTCGTCTGGCATTAATAAATTGACGCCACGGTACATCACCACCACTGCTACTACCACCGCAGCCTACATTGCTGAAATTCCCCGAGCTTTAGGGCTAATATTATCCCCCCTTTGCAGGGCTTTGAAGCAGCACCTGGACCGATTTGTCGTGGGTCAGAATAGGCCTAAGAGAATTTTATCAACAGCAATATACCATCACTACAAGCGGACTCAGCAGTTACAACAAAGACAGGAGGAGCAAGATGAGTTGTTTAGGTCAAGTCAGGCTATGGGACCACAATCGCTAGATGGTGGGTCTGTGAATTTCAAAAGGGGCTAAGCCAACGGCATTTAACGAGAATTTAACAGAGGAGATCTCTCATCAACCAAGAACCGTTCATGTACCACCTAGAGGGGATCGCTCATCTGTTTACGATTTCTCTCCGTTAACCATTGAAAAGAGCAACGTGCTCTGCCTGGGACCTACGGGAGTAGGGAAGACACTTATGCTGCGGACGCTTGCACGAGTATTAGAGGTCCCATTTTCAATGTAGGAGCTTATCTGGGTGTCCTGAGTATTCCGGACTAATGGCTATAGGTCTGATTGCACACCATTCACACAAGCGGGTTACGTTGGAGAAGACGCAGATGTTTGTATCCATAGATTACTTGCAGCAGCTAATTGGGATATCCGAAGGGCTGGTGAGTAGTATTTTATTCAATTTCTAAGGGCTTAGCGTTCTAACTAGGGCTCAGAAAGTGGAATTGTTTGTTTAGACGAGTTTGACAAGATAGCAAAACCGAAATCCCCTTATGGCAGTAAAGACATATCTGGAGAGGTATATTCCGAGCTCCTACCAGATGCAGCTACAAATATTCTAACCATCAATACTCCAGGGCGTTCAGCAAGCTCTTCTCAAGATCATAGAAGGTACTACCTTACAAATCAACACCAAACCAGAACGCCGTCCACCTGCTGGCCTTCCTAATTCTCCAAACGGTTCAAACTCCTCGTTTGGCGCCGGCTCGGCCGGGGGTGGTGCTACGAAAGGGGAAACCTTCACGATCGATACCTCCAACATCCTCTTCATTTTTACCGGGGCTTTCATAGGCATGCAAAAGCACATCGTAGATCGGGTCGCTAAAGGTTCTATCGGCTTTAACGCACACGTGCGTGGGAGCACGGTAGACGAATTAGCCGAGGACCATGAATTGATGAAAGAGCTTACGCCGTTTTTCTCTAGTAGCGTCGAAGAAGCGGACGAAGCTGACGATGAATCCGGTACGAAGGCGAGGATAAAAAGGAGGAAGTTTAATCCGTTAGAACTTACAGAGCCGAGTGATTTGATTTCCTTTGGACTCATCCCTGAAATTGTATCTCCATGTCACCCTCACTTCCCTACCAATAGCCCAAATTGACAGCTAACAACAATAAAAAAGGTCGGTCGTATCCCCATAATCGCCGCCGTAGAGTCCCTCGACGAAGATATGCTCGTCCGTGTCCTCACAGAGCCACGAAACGCCCTCCTGAAGCAATACACTGAGCTCTTTGCCCTAAGTGGCGTTGAGCTCCGCTTCACCTCCCCCGCTCTTCGCCAAATTGCCAAATCCGCCATAGCAATGAACACCGGCGCCCGCGGGTTGCGAACAGTAATGGAGCGCATCCTCTCGGATGCCATGTTCGAGTCACCGGGATCAAGTATCAGGTATGTGCTCGTTACGGAAGCAGTCTCAAAGAGGGAGTGCCCGCCGGCATATTTTGCTCGTGGCCAGCAGCACGTTTTCCACTCGATTATTGCGACAGAGGAGGAGGAATGGGCAGTTAGGACTGAGGAGAAAAAGTGTTCTACCTCAAGAAGCAGCAGCACTGCTTCAGGATCGGGATCAAGCAGGGGGCAGTCGGGGAAGAAGCGGGCTGCTGGGTTTACGTAACCTATCATAGGGTTTTCATTAATCATTTTAGGTCCAATCTATTTCTCGTTTTCCGATACTTCGATACTTGAACCGCTTAAAATTTTTCCCGCTCTTTCCCTCGAGATCTTTATAAGAGCTAGGCAAGTGTGTATTGTGAGAAGCGAGTTCCCTTATCGGCCGCCCACTTTCTTTCCTTTCCTTGGTATACTTTGCTATGAGTTGATCTGGTCTTACGGAAATTTCACTCGCTAAGAACATAACAGAAGTAATTTCTGCTATCTCTTTTTTCCGCCTTTTTCTTTTTTTCCGCTTGTTGAAGTCATACTTTTCGCGTACGAGAAATTTGTTTTGATACGCCACACGAACTTTGATGTTTATAATTTCTTTTGGCTGAATGGGTAGAGGTGTGGCTTAACGACTATGATACCAGTATGTACTGTGCAGGTAGACTACTCAAATAGGATGTGAGTGTTGTCGATTGGTTTGGGAGTCTGCTGATTAACTAGATTAGATTACAGTATGTTAATAGTCGACTACCTGAAGGGAATAATACTTGCGTCGCGGGGGCCAAGGTTCAGACTACCTGTGCGCCACCATCGAGGCAGTACAAGTAAGAAATCACTGTATCTTATTTCTTCTCCAGCCCTAGACTACCGTGTGATGTATTACCATCCACCATTCTGAGGCACGAAGTCTTTCTAGACACGGCTATATCATCATTACTCATTAACCACAGAACATATAATCTATTATTGCGGTTGCCTGCCGGTACTGGCGCTCGTCGATTTTCAAAGGACCATCTTGGGAATGTGAGTTACCTGATGGAATGTGTGGGTTACGGCTATCTCCACAAAATTAGGTATGATATTACTGTGCCCCTGGAAGCATCGGTTATACACCCATAACCGGATACTTACTTTTTCCCACTATGCAGGCACGCATGCTTGAAATTATCAGACTATACATTATAGTGTGCCCCCCACCCCTCTTCCCCACACATCACCTTGCACTTCGCCTTTCCAGCACCCCCATCACTTCCCTCAAGTAATTTAACATTACAAAAATAAAAGCCCAAGCGAATAAACATAGTCAACCAGCCAGTCAGCTACTGCAGCCGAAACCCGTATCCCCAAAGTACGCTAACAAAAAGAATGGCCATAACAGTTCCAAATAAGTCATCAGAGGAAATAAAACGGATAGAAGCAAGACTATTTACAAGAAAAAACTCAAAATAATAATATGGTCTCCTTTTCTGATTATCTATCCTAAGGACACAGCAAGCCAACGACGAAGTTAGTTTAAGCAAACTAATGAGGTTTAATAGGTTTATTTTTTTTCTTTGACACGCAATGGAACACCAGTGTGAGGTTCCAGTGATGTTTAAATAACGTACTAAGTTTGGAATATCAGCATTGTAGAGGGAGGGGAGGGGGGAGGGCGGTGATGGCTTACAGGAATAAACAGGTATGGAACTTGTCTCTTATACTCCTCCCAGTCAGTGCCATACTTCTTGGCGCACCGATCGGTGTCTCTCCAGGCGCGGTGAAGAATCATAGCCATGAAGAAGGCGGGCAGGAACCATGGGAGGGGACTGGAGAAACCGCAGATCAAGCCCCAGGAAGTCAGTTGGCAGAAGTCAGCCGTGTAGTGAACTTTCCTAGCGAGGCCGTCTACAGAAAAAAACGTTTGATTAACTATTGTTACGGGATGCGCATCACTTGCGGTTGAGCAAACTTACACCATCCACTCGTGAGTAGAGTACTGCCATTCCTGCACCTGATGAACTTTGGGTTCTTGAGGGTCTGCCAGGGTAATTGAGGGAAGGCCTTTCTGATAACGAGCGTTCCTTTTTCCATCTGTCTGAATCTGTTCTTCTGACTATTACATGTGTCGAAGACATAATACGCGCAAAGAAGGAAGATGTAGAGGGAGACGTTGACACCAGTGGACCATTGGTAGACAGAAGGATTGTGCTTGACGAGGTAAAGAACACCATGGCAGTAGGTCAGAGGAACACCAGCCATGTTCCAGAAGATGAGCATATAACCCCACTTCTCGTACGACATGTCCCAAGTGGTGACAACCAGCTCCTCTCCCTTGCTGCAGGCGTTGGCGTACAGCCAGTGAGCCAAAACGAAGAAAGCAACTTGGGGGGTGACATATCCCAAAGTCTCGTACTGCTTAACGGCAGCCGCGCAAGACACAAGGAATAGGATGAACCAGGGAAGTCTGATTTCAAAAAACATCTTCAGGTCCATTAAACCAAAGATACGGGGATTCAGTTCAGCGCCCATGAAGAAATCGTAGACAAACCGCCCAGTCATCCTATGCTGAGCACCCCGATATATTGCGCTGAAATATCCGATGAAGCTGACAAGGATCCCAGAGAGAATGCCAACGCTCATAAAGGAGCCAAACTCGTCCACCAAGAAGGTGATTGGGAGGATTTGAGCCACATGGAAAACAATGGCAGTGGAAATAGTGAAATAGAAAGCCCATATAGCATTGCAGTAGTAATCGAGACGAATGTTGTTCCTGTGAGGAATTGGGTTTCCCTTGGCCCAGACACCGGGCAGTGTGAGGTAAAGCAAACTCTGGTAGGCCAAGAAGCCCCAATAGACCAACCAAGCCTTCTTGGTAGGGTATGAGCACTATCCGCCACCCCGTCAACAAAAAAAATGAAATCACACATGAAGATAAAAAATAACACCAAACTTCCCATACCTCATAAGCCAATTTAGCGACCTTGCGTACAAAATTGCCAATTGCCTCTTCCTTCCCTGGCATCGGGAATTGAGAATTGTAGTAGACCTGGCCAACCCACATGTACCACATGAGCAGCGGGAAGAAGACCATAGCGAGCCCAGTACCCCAGACGCCTCCAAACTCGAATTCACCGCTGTTGTCGACCCTGTGATCATCGCCCATTCTGAGATTGTCCTTCGTGGTGGTATCGCTCCCTACATCTCCCCTGGGAATAGTGGGTCCACTGGTTGAGCCATTCTCCCCGTAGGGCTTCCTCCTCGACTTGACCTCCATAACGACCTTGAAAGTAGATTTCTCGGGCCTCAGGGACGGCGTGTGGGCGGGCGTAAGGGGTTCGAATTCGGGTTCCGGTGTCGGCTTAGCACTACTGGGACGTGAGCGTCGAATAGCTGGTGTTGGAACCAGACCTGGATATTCCTGTTTCCTACGAGGTGTCAAAATTGCAATCGAAGAAGCCAAAGGGGGAAGCAAGTATGGATAGAGTGGGGGGGGGTAGTGGACAAGGATGAGGCGGAATGTTACAGGAACGTGGAAAGGAGGAAAGGAACAAACAAGTGAATTGGGTTTGTATCTACTACAGTGTCATACGTACCTTGGAGTCCTTCCAGTCTGTGACCGAGTTTGGACCATAACCACGAGCTGCACGGTAGACCCTTGGGTATTTAAAAGTAGGCGGAGAATGGAGGCAATGGGAAGAAAAGAAAGGGAGGGGGAAGGGGAAAAAAATGCGGTGAGTGAAGCAGAGAGAAAGAAGGGATATCGGTACTGTATGAGTACGGCACACGGCCGAAGGAGTGAAGGGTACGGAGATAAAAGGAAAAAGAAAAAAAGAGCGCGTAAACAAAAGAAGCAAGAGGGTAGGGCAGCGGAACCGGTTCCACGAGCCAGATCGGAGACATCATGGGCAGAGAGTGAGTGAGGAATTGCTGGTTAGTGGACAAGGTCCCGGGGTTGGTAATTTCATATACTCGAGTATCATACTCGAGTACGATATCAAGTACCGGGTACGATAGCTTCAACCCCTGATTGACGCAACAAATAAAGAGTTGCTTCTAACCCATCATTACTAACACCCCCAACATACGAAAATGATAATTATGACATGGCACTGGTAATCAGAATTCAGCTGGGGGAGGGATTTGCCAAAGCCGGACATCAGACTCTCCCAGCTTTCAAGCGGAGAGATGCGGTAAGTAACAAGTGCAGGGCATTGCTACAATACTGTACGAGTACGAGTACTGTACTGTACCGGTATTGGTGGAGAAGAATTCTCCAGATCCAACTTCTCCCTTCGTACCTTTGCACGCCCCAGTATTGCAGCCGGCGCTATTTCCTAAATGGCATCTGGTACAGTTGAGCCCCCCCTTTTTTTTCTTTCCACTCCCAGACAAAATTGGACGCTCAACTCAAGCACAGTAAGCATTTACATTAAAGATCTCACACTGTAGAGCATTAAGCTTAATCGAGTAATGCTTGATACCATATCGATTTGCATCTCAATTTTATCATTATCGATTTGCATGGCTTCCCGACACTTGAATGCACTTTGCATATTTCATTTCTGGTTTTGTACGAGCACAGTACCGGTACTAGTACATCCATCTAAAGGAATCATCTAAAAGGCAAGGGATTGGCCGGCTCGTGCCCGATTCAAGCACGCAAAAGAGCCAGGAATCTCGAACCCCCCCCCCTCTCCCGCTCTTCTTCCCCTTACGTCCAGCAAGATCCCAAGTTGCGGGGATGTCGGTCGGTCAATTCAGAAGGCGGCTGCGGGAAGAAAGTAAGAAAAGAACAGACATTGAAAAGTGAGGGGAGCGGAGTATCACACCGGTACCAATACTCGAGCACTACCCGATCACACTGAATGCCCCCCCCGTCCCGGATATTATGTTTCGCAGCTTTACCGTACAAGTATAATAATATGGCATTGCACAGGTCACTACGGTAATACGATCTTATAATAACCGTATTGTATCCATCTTGTTCGTCGCAGACTACTAGTACAGCACAGTAAAGAGTACTGCGCTTGGGTGTGCGTCTATGATGTGCTTCAAAACTAACACATTCTTGCTAACTAACCCCATAATATTATTCTCGTACAGGTGAAGGGTTACTTGTATGATACCGGTAATCGAGTTTCTGGGTGTTTCGCGATGTATCATACCACGCCTTAACTTATCAGGATGCGGCTCAAATATGACAGGGTTCAATCACCCGTAAGGTACCGTATTTGACATCCTACTCCTCTCAACCAGGTCCCCCTGACAGCCCATAATAGAGCTCAAAGTGTTGGTCTGTACCAGTACCGGTATACGGTAGTGAGATCTTGGGAGAGGTCTGGTGTCTACACCTGATCACCTTCCTGAAAGGGGGGGCGGGCGAAAAGCGAGGAGAGCCCGCGTTATAAGCTGGCGTTCGGCAGTGTGATATACCCGAGTACCGTGCTTCGTACTTGTACTATACTTGTACGAGTACTTGTACGAGTACAATACATTCACCTTCTGCGGAAATTGATGATAGGCTCTCGAAGCCCATTCACAGGAATTTTTTATTATATAACTATTTAATAATAATAATATTATATATATATATGTTTCAAAATTCAACAGTCATATGCACCAGTGTTCCCTGGTTTTTTATCTTTATCGCTTCCGCTACCGGTACGTCGTAGCATTGTCTATTTATCACAGGCGGGGGAGTTCACAAAGTTTTCGGGTGGGGGGTCATGAATACTTTTCATTCACTGTTCAGTACAAGTCTTTATCGCTTGGTCGACAGCAATAAAGAAAGAAATGACTAACCACTATCCCTACGAGTAGATACAACACCACGAAACCGCTACTACCCAACGCTATATATATACGGCAAAGGAAGCACATAAATCCGTCATATTCATCCGGGAAAAAAAGGGAGCAAAGCGAAAATCTGATAATATCCAACAAAGGAAAACCCTACTGTCTGCGTCCCACGGGTACGACACAGGGATACGCCCCCATATTTCCAATGTCCCAGAAGAAGAGAGGGGAAGAAAAAGAAAAAGCCAAAGATATCACATACAGTACAAGTACAATACTTTTCAAGCCACCCAAGCCAGCCTGCACCGAAACAGGCAATAAAAGAGGTGAATCATTACCGTACTCCCCCGAACCTGACCCAGAAGAAAACAATAAGCAAATACTAGCAATCATACCGCATCACCTGCGTCCACCAAACCTAGCCACCTCTGGCATGTCTAATCTAGGGCCATCATAAAACCCTTCGTCGTCCCTACTCCCAGAAATACCACCACCCAACTCCGCTAACTCTGGCAACTTTGGTGGCGGGGTCACTCCCCCATACTTTGGCGCACCACCACCCTCCCCAACCCCAAGATCAAACTGTTCACCTCTCTCAACATCCGAAGGTCCACGGTCAGGGGTTGTATCATCATTGGGGAAGGTACCTGCATCAACGTCCGGCTCCGCCTTTCCATACTGAATGAGTGCGCGGACGATCAGGCCTAGTGAAGTTGCCCAAGCAAGCCTATTTATTCCATTCTCTTCGTTGGCCATCTCCTCTCAATTGTCACTGTTGTGCGGCAGAAGGGATTTACCATTCAAAAGCCCCAAATGCAGCCGCCGCCCTCGCCGCTGAAATAGGACATTGGAACCTAACATCACATCTCAGGCGATCGATGCCCGCGGCCAACGCAACGAAGCCTGCGAACCAAAACACCATTGTAATTGCCTCGACACCGAGAACTGCCCAGCGATTGTGGAAGTTTGGAAAGAACATTGGCGTTACAACGACGTAACCGAGTGCGATAAAGGTCCAGACTGACTAGAATATTGCTTTATTTAGCATCATGAGTATGAGAAGTTTGCGTAGCACAGAATGGAAGAGAGGAGGGGTAGCGACAGGGGGAAGAGGACTTACATCAAAGACCAGGAAATTCGCAGCATCTACGGCGCCATCATAGCCGTCCACAACATATGCGGCGACTCCGAGAACAATAAATGCGAGGACACCCTGAGTTACTCTCAAGAGGAGGATTGGGTTGACCATCGTGTCTAATTCTTTCCCTTCCTTTTTTTTTCCTCTCTATTTTTTACCTGCGCCGTTATGAGGGGTCTGGTCTCTCTCTCTTTGAAACAGGAGCAGTGTTAATGGCAGGACAAACGGGTTTGCTGTAATAGTTTGTGCAAGAGGAGTAGGGGAATTTCGAGGCAACAGATTGATCAAGGACCCAACCCTCTGTTATACCCGCGAAAGCGGAGGGGGAAAGGAGGGGAAAACGTCAGCAGAGCAAAGGCTCGAAAGTGAAATCTGCAACCCGCCGGGGCCACGCAGTCGCTCGTTCGCCCAGGTGGGGGGCAAAGAGGAAGAAGGAGGAGGAGCAGGAGAGGAGGCTCAGCATAGTACTCACCTGGCAGGGTAAAGTAAAAATGGATCCCATCAAGTCAACGAAAAAGTCAAAGGCGATAACTGTCATACAACTAACTGGATGGATGGATGGATGGAGGAGGAGGGGTGGGTAGAGTACAGTATGATAGGGTAGTAGTGATGGGGGGGAAGAAGTGATTGATGAAACATTGCGCAAGGGTTCGGGGCAGTACAGAAAATGTTACGCGTACCTAGCTTCTTGGTGTGACGATGGTGGAGAGTGGAGAGTTGGGTAAAGTGAAATAGAGTGGTAACAATGAAGAATGGCAAAGTGCAGAATATTTGAAACCCCTAATATTCCGAGAGTGCCTTGAAAGTGACTGAAGGACGGGTAGAGAGATCAGTACTCGAGTAAGTGAGAAGTGATGGGGTAAATTTCTCACGAACAAACAAACGAGCAATGAGAGGAGAATAGCGGACAAGAAGCCCAATCTCAATTTTTCAGGAAGCTAGGTGTAGGCCATCAAGTCGATGCCCGGCGCTGTACCCGTACTGTGCCCTACGGTGATGTATGAAAAAAAGTGGCATTCATTCCCTTCCTGCTTCCAACGATTATCATGCCACCACCAGCACCACAGGTTATCATACCCATAAATTACATACACATCAATAATTTATCATACAAGGACCGGTACCGCCACTTTCAGGGATTCCACCACAAGCGAATCTATCCCCGCCACCTAAAACTGACCCTGATACTGCGCCCTATCGTTACCCGTTACTGCTATGCTGCACCAACGCTGACGTATGCCCACCACCTATCGTACTGTAACCCACCATTGCACTCGTCATTTGCTAAGAGCCCTAGCAGATGCTCCATTCATGCGCTCGTGATACACGATTTACAGTATCATTTGGTGCTCGAGTAAGGTACGAGTAGTCTACACATGGCACTCGCATTTTCCCTTCGGTGTATGAATATATTGTTCACAATCCCATAATGTAAATGTAGCACCTTATTGCCGTCACTACTATCGTACCGTACTCGTATACCGGTATTGTCTTCCCTTTCTTTCCCCCTCTCCCTCTCTCTCTCTTAAAATGCGGTAAGGGGTTCGGTGCGATGGGCCACGGCATTCTGTTTTCTTCTTCGGATATCTTGCGAGTGGAGCACCGCAGAATGCCGGTGCCATCTGCAGAACGGTTGGAGAGGATGGGCAGGGGGTTGATTGTCTGGGCAACGGTGTGTGGCTGTGTACCTGGGTGGCGTCACACGGTTGGAGATGGTGCCGTTAACTTACCATATTATATTATCATACTGTAACTTGATAGACAGCGGGGACGCAAACGGGTGCGTGGGCCCCCGTTACGGTATGCGTGCAAACGAGCGGGTCAAGTGTGACGTTTCCCCTTTCCTACAGTACGTACGGTCATGCGAGCACAGTGCTATCAGTCCAACGAAACTATCCCTCATCACAACGAACAGGCGAGTGGATTGATAGGTTTGAATCCGAGTGATGGTCCATGACAGTCTCCATTTTATTTTATTTTATTTTATTTTCCCAGGGAGGGTGGTATTTTGACAATCTCATTAATAATAATAAAAAAACCCCCGGGTACCGTACCGCACAAAAGGGAAGGAAGAGACAAAGGAGGGGAAGGGGAAGGAGGAAAGGGAAAAAAACAAGAAAACAAAACAAGCGAGAGAATGCTCTGTATGTTACAAGGTCCTTCTGCCTCCCAGCATAGCTACTTCCCGTCTGGCATTCCCATTCCCAGTCCTGGAATCCCCGCACTTGGACCTCCGCCTCCACCACTGGTGGAAGTATTGGCGGTGGCGGTGGTGGTGGGTTCGGCGACTTTTTCCGTCGGCGGGGAGAACATGAATGCTGCTGCGGCCGGCAATGAATCGTCGCTGGCTTTCTGTTGCTGCTGATCTGTGCTTGGAGGTGAGGTGATAGCTGGTGTAGTTGTAACAGTGGGAGCAGGGGCAGTGGTAAAAGTAGCGGTGTTTTCAGGGTCCTTCTCCTTCCCCCCTCCCTCCACATTGGGCGTGTCTGGCTTCGAATCCTGACCAACGTTCGTAAAGTCATTCATAATCGTATCCTCCTCCTCCTGCGCCCCCGTTGTTGTCTCCTGGGGCAGTGGAGGAGGAGGCAATTCCGCAGCGCCATCAAGCACATGCGGAAACCCCATCTCCGACTGACGCGAAGAATCGGTGCCATTCTCATCCGGCAAGTTGACCATTGCGAGATTGAATTCGTAGTCGACAGTTGTGGATCCGTTAAGGTTTACTGCTCCCGCATCGCCATCTTGTTGAATTTCACCGTTGCGGCTGCTGCCGTCCTGATCTTCCATCATGATCGTGTCCAGGTTTGGTTGGCCGTCACCCTCAGCTACTATCCCACCCATCTTGATAATCTCTTCGATAGGCAGCTCATGCTTTGCTACCATTTTCTTCTCGACCACTTTTTTCCCAAGGGCGCGTTCCACGTCACGAACTATTTCTTCTACAGCTGAAAGGTCTTTGATTGTGGCTGCGGCCGCGGTAGGCTCGGAATGGCAGTCTTCCATTTCGTTGCTGGGGGTGTATACTTGGTGGCTCTCAATCTCGGCTTGTTGATGCTGGGGGGTGAGGCCAAGGCCGATTCGGAGTTTTAGTTCGGCATCTTTGGTCACGCCGCTTTGCTTGATCTTCTGAAGGCGCTTCGCGTGGGCATCTTGCATTCTGAGCATTTCCGCTTCCATCTCCCTGATCTTAGCCTCGACGCGGGGGCGGAGCTCTTCCAGGATTTCCGCCTGGGAGCTTTCTTTCTCCTTGGCCGCATCTCCAGTGCGCGGGGGCTTCGGGATGGGCGGGTACACGGGTGGGTCTAGAAGACCTTTTGTCACGATCTCTAGTTCGCCGCGCAATCCAAGGCCTAGATCAATGGGTTCGATCTTGTCGATTGCGTATGGCGAGCCCATAATTTCCTCCATCCACTCATGATGTTGTATGTACCGGGTCGTTGCAATCTCGCGCGGGGTGAGGTGGTCAAGCATGTCGCCGCGTGACGTGTCCTCCTCCTCATCGATTGTCATCGAGGGGTCAACGCCTAGCGCTGCCGCCTGGGCTGCCGCTGCGGCGGGGTTGTGACCGCCGGGGGGAGTAGGCTTCAATCGCTTTGCTGATGGAGGGGCACCACCGGGGGGTTTGGCATTAGCGCGTACGGGTGTGTAGTATACCTGCTGAGCCGATTGCGGAGGCTGCGGGGTCGCGCGGGTGTTCATTGGGGAGATTTGTCGATTGTGTTGAGGGGTTTGGATTTGCATCGTCGCCTGTTGCTGAGCCTGCATTTGGATCTGCTGTTGCTGTTGTTGTTGAGGGTGTTGTTGCTGTTGTTGCTGGTTGGGCAGCGTGATCATGGGCCAAGAATTCCGGTCGGGCAAGTAGAACTCCTTTCTCGGGAGTTGGCCCGTTTGGAAAAGCTGGGTGATGTAGTTTCGTGCCGTGAAGCTCTGACGAATACTGCCTGTCAAGGGCACCGTGTTGATGGGGACGTGATTTTGACGCTCTGCTTGGATGTAGTGTAGGAACCAGAGGTTCGCGTTTTCTGGGGGAGTCGATGGATGGCCCGGTTTTAGGCGGTATCTGCGCCGAGAAAATACGGCGTGCGACTGGTTGGGTGCGCTCGGGTTGTAACCGGCTTTGTGGTAGTGGATCTCAATTTGCTATTAAGGCCTCCCCGTTACGTTAGCAGATTCCTTTTTTTTTTTTTTTTTTTTTTTTTTGGTGGTGGTGGTGGCCCTCAAAAAAACTTCACTCTAGGGTCGAGACTAGTGGAATCGTTCGTGTAATATCAACAACGAAAAATGACCAGGAGAAAGGGGCAAGGAAGAAAAAGGAAAGACCGCAAGCGGGATCATAGCAATCACAACGAATGCGCAAGCTGCATCGCATTTATCGGCCGTACGTAGCGGGGAATATCCTTCACGGGACGGTCAAAACGATTGGACAGAGGTGGGGGGGTGCAAAAATGAAAAAAACGAGAAGGTCGGGTATTTATCGCGGATCGTAGCATGGAGCCGCGAGGAACACGATGTAACAGGGTCAATAATGTAACGCAGCAGGAAGCCTCATACTGGGGGGCGTTCAATATGTTGTGTGCGGATTTCCAGGTAATACCGGTACGCATATATATAAAGAGGCTACAAAGAGGGCCACCTCTAATGGAGCTAAGGAGGGAAAGAAGGGGGGGAGGGAAGGAAAGACGAACATATCCTTTCACTTCAACAATATGAGCTACCTCAGCATCCGCCCACACATAACCGTCGGAAGCGCAGACGCCGACCATCTGGGGTGGATTCCATGAAAGCATAAGGGTGCCTGGCTGTGGCGGGTCGATCATCGTCCAGGTAAAGGGATGCTGCTGAGCGACTTGGGGAGTCTTCAAAAGCAAGTCGACCAGGAGTTCAGGCTGTACTGTTTGGTGCTGAGAATATTTCATTATACATAACGCGTGCAGATGGTGTAGGAGCTGGGGCGACACAGACGATGAAGGGTCCGCCATATTGAAACACTATCCAAGTGAGATAACTATGTTGCGATGGATGGTTGTTTGGGCAGATATGGTGTTCTGGGTCGGAGGTGTCGCGAGCAAGAGTTCAGTGAGGCTGCTGCCGTGGTGAGGTTGGTGCGTATGTGAAAGGGAAAACTGTGGCTAACCCTAGGATCACCACACTGTCTGCGCTGACTGTTCTGGGATTGGAAGCCACACATTTATTTTGAATTTTTGGGGGTCCAGTTTTCATCGTTTCCGTATGATGAGGCATAAATCAGTAGATATTTCCTCCACAAGATGCAGAACTGGTTTTATCCCAGCTTTGCTTTTTTGCTCTATTATTTTGACAGGGGATCATTTTTCCCGAATCCAGATAAAGTTAAGGTCAGGGTTAGGGATCGTGCCCACTGCCCATTACAGGGAAACTAAAATGCGCCTCATTGAATGGCTTCCCGGGATATGACACTGGTATCATAATATGTTTTTTTTTTTTTCTTTTCTTTTCTTCCAAATAAAGCATGCATGGTGCCGCAGTACGGTGTTTAGCAGTTGCAAATGGTCTAATATAGGAGATGATATGATACCGCAATACCTTTTACGATGGTGCCTTGCCCTAATAGGTCCTTCTTCGCATTATCGTGGGGTACTCGAGTACGCTTTGCTGTGTCATGTACCCACTGTGGAATCGTGTGGATAGTGAGAAGAAGAACTTGCAGTGCACTGCCTGGTGTCTCAGATGGTCGGACAGAGCTAGGTAACTTATCCTGAGGAAAAAAGGTCCCCATTCTGGGTGCAAAATAGGTGCAAGCCAGATTATTTGCCAGATTAGGAGATAAATTCATCTGGGAGCGTGAATTGGTTAAGGTTATCTGATGGCTTGAAGACGGCGACCACCACCCTACCGCTGGGCATGCAGGTCTGGCCTGTGGTCTAGCCCATGGATTACTACTCGAGTACAGTACCGGTAGCACAGGTATGATACCTCCTTCCCCACACCTGAGTATGCAAGAAACCCCACGCTGAACTGTTAGGGAACATTACTCGAGCAGTGGATCCCCACACATACCGGTACTCGAGTAGAGATGGTCATTGTTGTACAGTACTTGTACTGTGCTCGAGTGCCGAGGCATAACTCTATTAAGACGGTCTGCGGTGATTGTGTTGGGCGCTGGATGGTATTAATTAGTGCCGGTGTGTCCAGATATGGCCAAGCACCCGAGTACCGGTCTCGTTGCAACAGACATGGGGCTTATTTATGTTAGTTGAGCCTCATACTCAAGTCGGACTCTCTCAACACAGAACTTTGTGATACCGGTAGAAAAGTATGATACGAGGGAGGGATTCCCCGTGCGGTTCCCCGTGCTCCGACTCCCTGATTCGCTTTACTTGCGATACCGCTATTTCACACGAGGAGAGGGCGATTAAATTCCTTTTTAGGAATTGTTCTCATGACATGGTGGAACTGAAATTATCTATGCATGCTTGTAGATACGGTACCGAACATGGCACAGTACTCGTACTGTATCATACCGGCAGTGGAACGTTCCCCATCTACCCCCCACAAAACTAGGACAAAATGTTCTTGTTGAGAGCACGCACTTGAGATTATTAATATGTGGGGCTGGGGAACGCTCGAGCTGCTATGATTTATTTACCGTTTACAATTGCAGTTTCCGGACTTGCAATCCCGAAGGCAGTGAGTGAGTGAGTGAGTGGGTGATGCCGCATGTTGGACAAACGTTTCGCTATTGTTTGATAATCCTGTTTTCACTATCATACTCGAGTACCGGTAGACTATACTCGAGTAGGTGCAAACCGCAGTGCCATGCTCTTCGTTGCGCGCTCCCCACTTGCTCTGCCGGCTACGGGCACTTTTCGTAGTTTGCGATGGCTATTAGTGTTTGCTAACCAGAACTACTCAGATGGCGTGCTCCAATTTTGTTTTTTTTTACCCCCTCCCCCTTTTACGAGGTACCCCACGCTCCGTCAGGCTTCACTGCTTTATATTTCTCCCATCTCCCTCCCTATCTCTCTTCCGTCCCTCACTCCTCAGTCTGCCCCATCACAAGTTTCTTTGATATCGCTTTATTCAATTCAACCCCAGATACTGTACTTCTGAAGAGACCCTCCACATATACACCGCAATCACAGGAAAAACAATGTCACGCTTTGAGACACTCTGCTTGCATGCTGGGTAGGCATCCCCTGCTCTATCTTTGTTTGTTCGTTTTTGCAGCTCTTTTTGAGTGTGTCAAAGGAGTGGGGTTTGTCGCTCACGTGAAATCATTTTGTAGCCAAGAGCCTGATCCTGCCACCAACGCCCGTGCGGTGCCCATCTATGCCTCTACCGTACGTTCCCTGCTGCACGTCGAGCTGCGATATGGATCAGGGCTCAGCTAACTCCTTTGAATGGGATAGTCTTTCGTCTTCAATGATTCCGCTCATGGTGCACGTCTTTTCGGGCTCAAGGAGTTTGGTGGGCCGTCCGCCATTTACGCTTTGCACCCAACAATTTGCTGACCCTCTATGGCATCCCAGGCAACATCTACAGCCGTATCATGAACGTAACTCGACCCGCTCTTCTGAATGTTTTTTTGGGGTGTTGCTCACGGGGTTCCCACTTTAGCCTACCGTCGATGTCTTTGAGAAGCGTATTGCGGCACTTGAGGGGGGTGTAGCTGCTGTTGCTGCTAGCTCTGGCCAATCTGCTCAATTTATGGCCATTGCGGCGCTGGCGCATGCCGGCGACAACATTGTCTCAACCTCCTACCTCTACGGAGGGACGTACAACCAATTCAAGGTCTTCCTCCCTCGCTTAGGTATTCACACCAAATTCGTGAACGGGGACAAGCCTGAGGATATTGCCGCTGCGATTGACGACAAGACCAAGGCAGTGTACATTGAAAGTATTGGAAACCCGAGGTATAATGTCCCGGACTTTGAGGCCATTGCCAAGGTTGCCCACGATAAAGGAGTTCCGTTGGTCGTTGATAACACATTCGGAGCTGGAGGTTACTTGGTCAGGCCCATCGAACACGGTACTTCATTCCTACGCATGGTTTATCACTCGGGGCCCGGACTAACCACCTGCAGGTGCTGATATCATTGTGAACTCGGCAACAAAATGGATCGGCGGCCACGGAACGACAATCGCAGGAGTGGTCGTCGATAGTGGTAAATTTGACTGGGGAAAGAACGCCGCACGATTTCCCCAATTCGTCGAGCCGTCAGAAGGTTACCACGGACTGAAGTTCTGGGAAACCTTTGGACCAATTAGCTTCGCCATCCGTGTCCGTGTTGAAATTCTCCGTGACCTCGGCTCCTGCTTGAACCCGTTCGGTGCGTTCCAGTTGATCCAGGGTCTCGAGACCCTGAGTCTGCGTGTTGAGCGCCATGTCAGCAACACGCTTGCGCTTGCGCGCTGGCTGGAGAAGCATGAGAGGGTCGCGTGGGTCTCTTACCCGGGACTCGAATCCCATCCGTCGCACGAGATGGCTAAGAAGTACCTCAAGCGCGGGTTCGGCGGAGTGCTATCTTTCGGGTTGAAGGGTGGAGAAGATCGAATCGTATCCGTGGTGGACAGCCTGAAGCTAGCTTCCAATCTAGCTAACGTTGGTGACGCAAAGTAAGTCAACCTAACCCGGCCACCCCAATTCCTGATTATCCCAACCACCTCCCCCCCCCCACACGAACCCTCTTATCCTGTTATTTCGGGTTGCAGATCGAAGCGAGGGGCCGGAGAGAATTTGGGGGGAAATACCCCGCTAACGGGCTTATTTTGCACAGGACCCTAGTCATTCACCCCGCATCAACTACCCACGAACAGCTCACCGATGAAGAACAACTCAAAAGTGGAGTCACAAAGGACCTCATCCGAGTTTCCGTAGGTATCGAGCACATCGATGACATCGTCGAAGATTTCATTCAAGCCTTTGAGAAGAGCTTTGCAAAATCTAACGGTGCAAGCACCGCGAACGGAAACGCTGCGGGAAGCGCGGCGGAGGGCATTGCAAAGCTGGGAGTCTAGGCCTTATTATTCTTAATAGTTTTCCCTCAACCTTTGTACGGACGAGAAGGTGGTTGGTGGACGTTTGTGTTTTTCTCTTTCTCTTTTCTTTCTGCTTTAATCTTTTTATTCCTCTCAGAATTGAATACCGAATTCGTGCCGCGTTTCCCTCTTGTTTTCCCCGCACTTGCAACTTTAAATGACACTCGTTTGCAATGTTATGATTAGCTTCCGGTTTCGCGTACTCCATTTTTTATTCCCTATTGATACATGTGCGGGTATATCGCGTAACTTGTACCGTCCTGTCTCGTCGAGTCCAGTTCTGTTTGGGGCAGTCAGGGCGTGGTCCGAGATATCAAGCGATCGATGCGTGTACAGTACGAGTACTTATCTAGGTTCTTATATGATGCCTGTATTGCGGTTGCACAGTTCCCATAAATGAGAGCACAGCCAACGATCTGCTAAGGAACCAGATCATTGCAATCGAGTTTTAACAGGAAAAACTGGGGATCGCGAAGCCGTGGAATAACACTTACCTCGTATCAGTATTGATGATACTCGGGGTGTACTGTACTAAAATTGGAAGAAGAAGAAAAGGTAAGTGTAGAGTCAAGAGGGGGGAAAAGGATCTACTTCCGACATGCATATTTGGTGACATATGAATATAGTGTCCTGTAGTAATAGCTCCACTTACCATCGCGGCCCGTTCTCCGTTCCCATTGAGCGATGTGGTACAGAATCATAATATGTACGCTTATCGGGTTCTCTTTCTCGGTATAGTATAGTACCGGCCGGTACCGTGACCTGCTGTGTCGGCATTCAAGTGATTAGTGTCGAGAACGGGGCCCACGGTCCCTATCCAGTCCTAACCCTCTCCAGGATCAACTCCAAATCTTCAGCTTCCGTCCGTCCACTTTGTTAATTTACGTCCCGATTCCAAACCACTCGGAGGCTTAGTGCCGCGAACTCTGGCCCGGTGAATCGGCCGGGGGGGGGGGAAGAGGGGAGAGGAGAAGATCAAGTGAAACTCTCTTAGCTATGATATCATTATGAATTATGGAACAAACCCCCCAATCTCAACACTCGGGAACCGAAACCAAAAACCAAAGACATTCATACCCAAGGGCGAAAACTCAGATATACTATCGTAGCGATCTCCATATCGCCTCGGCATACCCCCCCCCGAATACAAGGCTCACCACCTCCACCATTTGCAAAACCGAGTGACACACCATGAGCCACATCCGGGTAAATTACTCATCAAAACTTGGCCCAAGTGTGCGGCATCGCGGTCTCATACGATGCAATGCGCTGCAATGAGTGGATAAAAGTGTGGTACTTTTGATAAAACTGCTCGTAACCCACTCTGCTGCACTGTATCATACGGAAACGGATACTGTCTATATCACACATCGTATGGGCATAGCTGCTTGGCATATATGCAGGACGTACCGTATGATTGCGAAAGAAAGGCGGGGGGTGGGGGGCTAGGATCATTGTGTTGCCTTGGAGAGTGGCCGTGCGTGTATGCTGGGGAAACTATCATCGGTATATATCTATCTACCTATCTGCCTATCTGCCGGGCCCTAGATCCCCGGGTTTTTTCCATTGACTGGTATACAGTACGGTGCCTCACAAAGTTCAATGTGGTAATTTTGGCGAAGGATTTTCTGATGGGTTTCGTTGATTGGTTCCGCAATGATGGGAAGAAGGCGATAGACTTGTGATATGGCATTGTATAATACGTGAGGCTTAACTTGCTTACTGAAGGGGAAGAGACGTGAGAGTTATCTACAAATTTCTTTTTCCCCTTCTCTTTCTTCTCTTTTAGTATGGGTGTGGTTGCTGTACAAAGGCGGTGATGACGGGGACAAGGAAGTGAAAAGAGAGGGAGAAGGAAATGAGAAAAGAGAAACATGCGTATGGGCCATAGGTTAAGGAAATGAGGACTTTCGACACCCTACCCCCTCCCCCTCCCGCCCTAGCCTGCCTGCAGCGTTTTCGCACCACGCTTTCGAGTGAAGGGTGAGTGAGGAAGGTAGGGGAGAAGGAATAACGAAGAAGAGCGTCAATAATAAAATAAAGAACAAAAGAGTCTATGGCATCATAACGTCAATCGTTTCGTCGCTTCATGACCTAAATAGCGTGATTTCGTTGAAGCAGTGACAAAAAAGAAAAAACCCGGCCTTTAACAACTAAGGAAAGGCAAAATGAAAAATTTAACACGACAAAGCCGATCCAGAAGCGAAAATAGGAAAGAAGAGAAAAAGAAAAGAAAAGGGTACGATAGAAGTATTTGACTTGAAGGAATGGAATAGAAGGAGTAACTTGAAGCAAACGCCCGCCCTTATGAATGCATTGGAAAGAAAAAGTGACGAAAAGAAACCACTCTCCTGCTGCCATTCGGATATATGTGGGTGACAGAAAAAGTATTATACCAATAACGGCAGGAGGAGGAGGGAAGGATAAAAAACAGAACTCCGAAGCGCCTTCCTATATGCAACAACTCTTTATCCCTTGCGCGAGCTGCTCTGTGCTGTCGTCCACGGTAACCAATTTCGCTTGTCTGGTGCGCTCGCTTTCCTTGTTATTCTGGGGAACCTCCGCTACGAATCCGCTAACAAGGCCCCCAACCTTGTACAGGATGGACGTCTGGTTTTTGGTCGAGGGAACATCAATGGCAGGGTTTTTGGTGAAGAAATCTGCCGGCTTGAGGTGAATCTGATGAGTCTCGATTGGCCTGAGGGGGTTAGATTAAAACACGTCAGCGAAAAGTTAAGCGAAGAGCAGGGGAGTCAGAGAGCCGCTCACATGACCGGGAAATCTGTTTCACAAAGTTAGCCGAGTGATCAAACATGGCTGGGAAAGATAAACAAACCTTCCACCCTAGGGTTATGGGTTAAGCCAAAGGAGTGCCAGATAACAAGGTCCTCATTTTCGATATTTTCATTTCTCTCAATCATATCTTTGACGCCACCAGACTATAGAGTGATTAATTGTTGGTATAATATATCTGGAGGTAAATTTTGATAACAAACCTCAACTGAACTTTGATTGGTGAACCTTCCCGCTGCCCAGAACTCCCCGTCGCGATGTCTAGTGATCCATAAATGATGGCTTGCATACGCCATGCGCTTCGCCATGATGCTATCGGGGTGGGCTAAGGTAAGCTGGGACGGCGAAGGAACGAGCTTATATCCCACAGGTCTACCACTTATCGGGTTGCGGACATTCTGGTTGACAATCTTGAAGAGCCTGGCGTTATGTGGCGCCGCATCTGCCCAACACGTCCTCTTAAACATTGTTTGTCTGACTTCATACGCATTTCCCCAAGGATTAAGTTCTGGAGTGAAAGGAACAGGATGTGACTCTTCCTGGATTACGGTGTTCTTGGGACCCTCAATCGCTGGGTCGATGCGCACACAGAATATGTGCTGATGGTTCTGCGCCAAAGCGCCCGGGCTGACAACATTACCCCATGGGCTGGTAGTACCTGGGTCGATTGGTACAGTGCTAACAACACCAGTAGCTCTTGTCTCTATGGTAATCCCGCCAGCTTGGTCGAAGTGATACGCAAAGATGTATTCGTAGTTGGCGAGAGTGATGATGAACTGCACGATCAATTTCCGGTTGCGGGTGACGACAGCGCGGTTTGTGCGGTAGTTTGTATGTTTCCACAGGATACCGTCGTCGACTTCGTGCATGCAAACAACATTTTTCGAGACAATACCCTTGCCGGAGGTGTCGTTCATGATCCCATCAAAGTACTGTTGCCAGAGAGCATTTAAAACCCCTACTCTCAAAATTCCAAAGGGGTTACCACTTACCTTGATGAGGCCAAGGCAGTCGCAGCCGAGTTCGAGATTATTTGCTGCTCGCCCAGCTCCGCCGTCTCCAAAATCAAAGGCCTGTTTCCTGTGGAATGGTGCCCTGGGATCTCCATACGGTACGGACATCTCGCTGAAGCTCATGCGATAGAAAACACTCCTGTTGTCATACCAAACATCGTGTATTGTTGCGCCCTCACGAGGATTGAATCCGATCCTAAACCTCCACTTTTGCCACTCGACCAGTGACCCGGTAGTTGTGAATGATGGTCCGTAGGGCTGGATAACGTTAAGTGGCTTGACATCTTGCCTCAGCCCTCCTTCAACCAACTCTGGGATGTACTCCACAGATCTGCAATGATCCAAAGCGTTTTTAGGACCAGTACCGTATCTGAGTCCATCCCCCCTACCACCAGTAGCTAATTTGTCAACTCGAACGATTTCCCTCTTGTAGATGTCCATCACCGGGATTAAGGGTATTGGGAATGCATAGTGATTTGAATCCGGGTTGTTTGTCTTGGGGTCACGGGCGTAAACCAGCCCTTGCATGTAACGAGGGCTTATTTCTCTAGGATTTTCCCAGCCCCCATACATCCATGGATCGATAACGATAACGACGTTCGCGGGTAGGTTCAGCTCAGCCAAAGCTTCCTGGAAGAGGGGTGAGGCCATTGCCACATCGGGGAAGATGGCAATTTCATCACTGCATTTATTTTAGACGCGAAAAGGGCTTGAAGGAGAGGAGTAAATCATACGCATTTAGAGGCGAGTGATACTTCTTTTCGATAAGATCAAAGCTCACTTCCTCCCCTAATGTCACATCCACCACCGAATCACATAACTCCAAAGAGCGATCCTCCCCAATGGCATCAAACAATACCCTCGCAAGTCTCGGGGGCCTTCTAGTTCTATTAGTCGCCTCTCTTCTGTGCTCGGCTTGTAAGAACGGCAATAATAAAAATTTTGCCGGTTCCTCCAAGGTTATCGTCCTAAATACAATGGACATCGAGGAATGGGCACGTAGGATAACATCGCGAGTTTTGTTAATCTCATCGATGGACAATTGGTCTAATGGATGCGGCGGGGGTGTCGAGAGAAAGATGTTAAGCTTTTCTGAGACTGTCTGTGTAACGGATCCTCTGGTTTCGGGTCGCATTGCTGTTGATTCCGGTGATACGGTTACAAGCGACTGTAAATTCTTTGAGGCGAAATAAATGGTTTGTGGGAGGGAGGAGGGACCAGCTTCGAGACCAGCAGGAGCTGTGAATTTTATCTATCTCCACAAGAAACTGAGGGTTGTATTGAGCTGGCTCCAAGAATTGGGGTTGCGTTGGGGTAGGGTTGGGTAAGGATTGGTAGGGGGGTGTTGTTGAAAGGGTTTTTCTGGGGGGGGGTAGGATACCGTAGAATTTTGTGGGAATGAGGGTGGGAGAACGTGAATAGAAATCCCCCGACAAGCATGAAGCGAGAGAGGTGCGGAGAGGGAATGCTCGCCAGAGTCCAAATAGGCACCGCAAACGGGCAGGTCCATGCTGTAAAACGCTGCTGGAGATCCCAGGGCAGGCTAGTAACTCGTTGGGTAGCCACAGCCGAAGCTTTGAGAGCGTATGATAAGAAAAGACTGAGGGAGGGAAAATACTGTAAGAGTACTCAAAGTAACAATAGAGTGGGAATAACGCCCTGCGCTGGATGCTCCTCAACTAGAATTCTTCCTCTCTGTCTGGATTTGACCCGTTGGTTCACTCGCCTATACTCGAGTAGAGCGAACCTTTTCTCGCCCACCCGCTTTCTTCATAACAACACCTCGAATTGCAGCCTGACATCCTGTCCAATCCATTCACTCCATCCGTCTAATCCATCCACTCTAATCCTATCCAACTATCCCTCCATTCCCCACTCCCCGCTCCCCCACCCTCCTCCCATCATCCATTCATCGTCATCCTATATGCGTTGTGTCCAGTGAACCCATTCTATACCCTCCATCCCCTTCCTTCTCTTCCTACTCTTGTTATGCTTTGACTGTATTGTACATACGGTACGTTAAATACGTTCCCGAAACTCCGAAATCGCTCATTGCCGGGCCCTTTACTTTCCAGTAACCAGAATACCGCCGATACCCCCGGCTTTTTGTGTACAGTGTGCTTGTCATGTCGCTCCTCAACATCCTCCCCGGAGACAGCATCTCTTTAGACCTTTCCCTATCCAGCCAGCTCTCATGCAAAGCAGTGAAGCGTGGCCTGTGTTACCGACCCTGAAAAAGATGCAATGTATGCATGATACTGGTAATTGTGTGTAGAGCAAAAATTAATTCCCCAAAACATCGTATTATTCCACGTGAGGCTAACATTTGGGGCCGGTCAATCACACAAGTGATCCCCACGTCCAATTGGATCAATTCCGATCTGTATTCAGCGAAACTTGCTTAACGCCCGCCACCCAGAAGCTCTCCAATGGTTTTCGATGTCTGGGCCGAGCAAAAAGCTGGAGGAGGGGGCAAAACAAGTCGGAAAAAATGAAAAAAGTGAGAAATGGCCCCCAGGAGAAAAAAGTGGGAAGGATGGCGGGAAAAAAAATGAATGAAGGCCCCTAGGAGATCATCGGGCAGCAAGCCAATAAGCCGAGCTGCCCTATAAGTGAAGCTCTCCGATGCAGCTAAATCCAGCAACGTCTAAACCCTTTCCAAAGAATGCACTGCTAAACAGGGTCGCCACGCAAAAGATCGAGACTCCACAAGAAAATAAACTATAGTAGCGAGTATGTAGTAGAATTGCAACGCTGCGAATAGAATCGGAAACTGTATTTGGATATGGACGAGCGGCATGCAATCAGTGAGCTCGGTATGGGATGTGGATATCGCATATCGCCGGCAGAAGGGCCGCTGCAACTGGGATATATTTCAACCAGAAGTTTGACAAAGACCGCCGACATCTCCTCATCCCGCGCGTAAGAGCAAGAGAGCCAGGTGAAAAAAAGAAAAGAAAACAAGAATCACCAAAACAAAAAAGAGCAAATACATCTTCTTACTCACAACATGCTTGTCGCATGATGGTACGAGCAGAGGGTACGAGCAGAGGGGGGGGATTCGGATGTAGCCCCAGGATGTACCCTTATCACGAACACCGTTCCCCCCCCCCCTTTCCCCTCCTAGAGCGGGCAGCGGCGGTGGCAGAAAACACAAGGGCATCGATGCCAAATAATGCTACAGAAGCAAGCCGCCGCAATTGTAAACCCCCACCGCGCAGGAATTAATTGAGGCAGGAGATCTGTAGATAATAATCTGCAAGGCGAGAGTCTCATGCGATGTGCACCGCCGGAACCTCAGCAGAGACGTAAAAGGGTTCGAACGAAGTTCAGCCCGCTTGGCGCTCACGGTTGTACATACCGCGATGTAAAAAGCCCAGGCAAGATGTTCCACCAGAAAAAGATGCGTTTGCATTTGCAGCTTCAGGGCCACAATGGGAATCACTGCAACCATTTCGGGGAGAGTTCCGGTGAGAATCCAAGAGGCTCATCGATCCTGGGTTAAATCCTCTAGGCGCTTCATGTATTAGTTTGCCTAGTGTGAGAGGAAGGAGGGGTCTGAGTTGCAGAGCTAAATGTTGATGTTCGCAAAAGCGATCCTTTAGGCGAGGAGTGCTTATGTAACAAGGTGTGGACTGTGCGTTTTGAGGATTGTGGTTAAGCCTTCAGCATGTTTTGCAAATGCTTTCCCACTCATTAAATTGTAATTTATTATTATCCTGGCGCTGGTACGGGAATGGCAAACATTGATAATCACGGCGGAAGGGAAGAAACCAGAATTCACTTCAACAGGGCGCTATCATAGTTTGGTGAAAATGGGGGCTGATTCGCTGTTGCTGGTCTAAGTTACTCCTATCATACTCGAGCACAAACGCCGAACTGTATCATGGGGCAAGGTATCATAGTGCAATGAGGATGGTGTTTGTCCGCGTTCGTTTCTTTCACCCCCAAACTATTCGAGCACAACTTCCAATGTAAATTTAGCGCGTGCTAGCACTGCGGTCATAGGATATCGCTCGCGATCAGCCAATTGCATGGGGCCCGCGGTGTTTGGACCCGTCCGCTCGAGGGTCGTGTCAGAAGCAGTCTAGTCTAAACTTGAATCAAATTGATAGCCTCACAATCAGGATTCAGGAGAGTCTTCTTACCTAAGTTACCTACCATACGAGTATTATCTATACTGGTACTGGTATATACTGTACCCCTCTGCTGGGTTAGGGAAGAGGAGAGAGAAGGGGAAGAAGAAAAAAACCTGGGATAGCATTGATATACCTTGCCCGATCTGGGCTTACTCATTTGTTCCCATGAATTGTTGCCATAATTGGAAGGTACAGGCGGATTCACGTCTGCTGCTGGTACAGTACCGGTACTCATACTGTGCACTATCGTACCAAATCAAAAGAATTTCCAGGCCCAGTTTATTGTAGGATACCTTACGATACTTGTACGAGTACAGTACATGTCAACTCGCTAATTTCTCTCGTATCCATCTTCGGGCTCCAGGACAGACGCAAGCTGCCGTCTCCTTTAGCCTTAGGAGTTTACATGGATCGGTACTCCACGCGGCACCCAAGCGTACCAACGGTAGAGGACAGGTTGATTGTCCGATTGCACACACCCACGGCGCTCACCCACTCACCCACTCACCCACACACCCACAGCACTACCCACACACCTACACACTCACACACTCAATTTGTGCTGTATGGGGGAGGAAAAGGGTACTGTGGTCGGGCGAGCCTTACGGTACTTATCCATGTATTCGGCGACTTTACAGTGTAATTTTGTGCCTCGGTGCCAGCTTTCCTTTCCTTCTTTCTCCCAGTTGCCCAAGAACAGCCGTCCGCCTCCCGTCGTGGATCGCCAATTGCGTGATGTTCCTTCTCGTGGCTGTCCGCGCCATCTACCCTTGCCATCCGTTTATAACTCGGCTCAAACCTATGAAGAGATGATCAAACGGGAAATCCAGGGTCCAGCTTCTAGAAAGGTGTTTCACTGGCCTGGCAATCACGGCTACTGCAATCTTCTCACTTTGCCTTGCTTTCCCTCTCTCTTTTTATCTACCTTTTTCCTGCTTATGCATGGTCTACAAAGGACGGACTGTCATCACTAAAGCCGGCTGTGCCTCTGGAGAATAATGCCTCTTCAGGAGTTAAGGATGGCCTTACTGTACCTCGAGTTATTTCGCGTGGCCACAGCAATGTCCATTAGACCCCGCTTCTCCGAATACAACGGACGGATTGGCAGACACCCACGCAATTTTTTTCCCGGTTTGGGAAATTTTATCTCTTCATAGCTAACTCCGCTACGGTACCGGTACTTAAGCTCTCCTCGTTGCTAATTCTACGGCAGAGTCGTTGTCGTACTCGTATCATAATGGTCTCTCCGACAGGTAGACTATTCAGTAAGGCAAAAAGTTGCTTCCACTGACTCCGAAGTGCTGTATCATGCGGTACGGAACACTTGGGTACCGGGTCTTGACTCAAACAGAGAGACTCGAGATTTGAAATCATATCAGGTTGGTAGTAAGGCTGCATATTGGCATGGTCATATCCGCATGGCGACAAAGATGGGAAGCCATCAACAGGAATGGACAGGCGGATATTTGGCCGGCTAACCTTGAATAACTGTTCCATAATTTCTTGCCACCCTTTGCACCAGCATATGATAGGTCTGTTGTAGCGCTTGGCAACGCTCCAATGACGAACAAAAGATCCACGACAACGCTTGGGAGCTCTCGACTCGTACAGGTATGTTGTGAAAGGCGGCCAGACGCGGGCCGCCTCTTGTTGCCCGCCTTCAGTTTTGTTGGATCCTTGGAGGTTGGGTCGACTCAACACGGTTCTATTGCCAACTCAGCATCAAAAAGCAAAGAAAACCCAACTGGTGGGAAAAAAAATACATAACGGGCTGCCCCAATGTACTCGTACTTCCTGTACTCGAGTAGAATCGGGTCACAGAACCACGCACAGCACTGGTACTCGAGTACTCGAGTACTCGTACAAAACTGTGCGGTGGCGTACTCGTACACAATGGATTCCCGGACACTGGATGGGGCATCCGAGCCGCCGGCGTCTACTCGAGTACCCGGCGCGAGTGTGTTGTTGAAAGGGGGCGACGTGACCGAGAGTGAAGTACGGTATGGTACTCGTACATACACAACGATACTCCTCTCCCCCAACAATGGTGGTGGTGATGGTGATGATGTGGGTGAGACCAAAATTCGAAAACGACTTCGTCGCACTAATTTAACTTATTGCGGGCGAGGATACAGCGAATCTCGTATAATCCACTATCTCCGCGCAGGGGCTAATCTCCGTGTTCAGAGACAAAACCCCTCAAGAAGGAATAATGTTCGCCTGATGCAGTATGGCTGGGGTTCGAAATCTCGGTACTTGTACTGTAACCTGGTTAGCACACTCAAGCCATACCATGTCAGGTGAACATTATTCCTTCTTGAGGAGTTTTGTCTCTGAACACGGAGATTAGCCCCTGTGCGGAGATTGTGGATTATTGTACTAGTACACGGAATTTTACCGGACCAGTGTTCGTGGTGGTTAGTGGAAGATTTTGGCACCCCCCGTTTTGCGCCGAAGGTATGATACCCCACTCCACCGGTTCGATGAACATGTTTTATGGGGCAAACAATGAGGATACGGTAATTCTTGCTGATAGTAGGAACTTTCCATGAGGTGAAATTTTATTGGATAGCCTTTTTATGCTCTTGCATTAGTCGAAGATTATCGCGGATATATCACAACTGACATTGTACGAATGTATCTTTTGTATGGAGCTCTCATACAAATTTCGAGGCATCCCTTCCCCAGCAACAAAACATCTCAGGCATTCTTGACAGCATTTTTTTAATGCAAAAAATTTCTTGGAAGATAAGTTCCCATGGACCTCCTACTTTAATCTAATGACCAATATATTTTTATTAAATTTTGTATTGAAAGTCCTTGATACATGCTCACAAAGTATGATAGTGCGGAGTGGAGGAGGCGCGGGGGGAGTGCCAAGATCTTCCGTCCACTCACTAGCTGTATGATACTGTAATAATAATATGATGCTCGTAAAAATTGGAAGCGCCACTAAGATTCGGGCGAAAATAAAACCCCACACCTCCGGGACCTTTAGCCCTACTTTATCGGAGCTTATGAATCTGGGAACCCCGAGGATCCTGAGAAGCTGCTGAGCCGCGGTAACCGGGAATGTGGTAGACCGTGCCCATGCTAGTCTATTCCTCTCCCTTCAATGTCTTTCTTTTCTTTTCTTTTTGGAGTCCCAGCGTATCGACGAGAAGCTGTTGACATCGAAATTGATGATCCTCCTATGCAAGATCTCGTATGGCCTATGAGAGCCACCACCAGGTCATCGCTAACCGGAAGAAGAAAAGAAAGCTACAGCTGAATGCACACAAGCTCGGGCTTGATGAAGATTGGATCGTAGGGCTCAGTCACTGTAGCCAATCGAGTTTCCGCATATCGGTAGTGGGATACATTCGAGCCCTTGGCCTCACGTCCGGTGGGCTTATATAGATAACTTACAGGTGGCACGGAAGTACGGAAGACGATAATCCGGTCATGAGATGTTATGATTCGCCTATCAGTTGATTTTAAGGCTTCAGCTCGCTAGGGCTTGCAGCATCGACCAGGTGGTTTTTGGGTGGAAGATCTCTGGAGGAAAGTATTGTCAGAAAAAGGAACGACTTCTACAAGCGTGGGGGTGTTTTCAGAAGAGCGGGGGTATTCGAAGGTAGGGCATCTCTCGATCCACATCCACAACAATACTGAGCAACGAAATTTCAGTGTTATAAGGACTAGCTCTAATAACGCCAGATACACCAATTGAGGATGAGTACAAGAATATTCGGTTGAGCCAAATGTGATCGGATTGATAATCACGGTGTTGCTGTGGTATCGCGGGATAGCACTGTGTGGGTGGGTATCATACATGGAGGGAGGTGGGCGCGATAATAAAAGAGGGGAAAAAGCCCCACATTTACCCTCCTGCTTTACCCTCGAATTCTTTGAATCTTCCCTGTCCCATATGCGGTCTTTTTTTCTTCTTCCCAACAAACAAAGCGAGAAAGAATGAAAGGAATAAACCGTTTATTATAAGATAAGGCTACGGATTGAACATTGAACAGTATGCAAATGTCAATGTTGCAATTGTGGAATGATTTGGAGAGGGGTTGGTATCGACACTGTGGACTGATGAACAAGCAAAATTCGATCCCAATACTGGGTGTCAAGAGGTATCGCAACTGATAGGGAACTGCCGGGTATAGAACAAGTAAGCTCTCGCAGAATTTCCAGCATCTCGGGCAAGGTTCGGCTTTCCTCGGCCCCAAGGGGCTTGGGAAGTAGTGGGGAGTAATGACGGGCTCTTTTCTTTGTGTGAACCGGCCGATATAACCGAGTGATATCTCGTGACAATAATAGCTAATTATCGGTTAGAGGGAAATGGGGAACGGTGATGGAGGGGGATTGGACAGCCTCACGTTGAAGAATCATGGTGCAGTGTCGCGACTCACATAGTATCGGATCAAGAGCTTGATGCACTGCTGGGTTTAATCCCTTTTTTCTTACATTACGGATATGTGAAAGACCAGACCCTAGGGCAATCTGAAAGCCCATTGCTGGCTGGCTGGCTGCAGCAAGGGAGGTTCGGAAGCAAGAAGGGGGAAAGAGGGAGAACGAGAGCAGATAGTCAAGCAAGGGAGTCAAACAGTTAAGTCAACTTCACTGATCGTAGGGACCTTGTCTATCACGCACCTTTTCATTCGCCATAATCAGAAGTCTCGGAAACCCCATTCATCTGTGTGTGGAGGAGGGGGGGGGAAGGGGGGTTTTTTTTTGAAAAAAATTCGCTCAAAATCTGCCGACCCTGCATGATGCCTAGAAGGTCAGGTCAAACAAATCAGCGAGAAATCCTATTTGGCTCTCCTCCGCAAGGCAACGAGTCCCGAATTTCCTACCCACTTGATCATTGACAGGAAGAGATGAGGGGGAGAGGAGGGGAGGAGGGGGGGAATTGGTGGTGAAGTTAATGCAAGTTTCGGCAGGAGATTTCCTCGGAAAGTTTAAGTTTCAACTATGAGCCTTACGAATAGGAGCTCATGGATTGGAGATGCAAGTTTCTCCTTTTTGCCTTGTGTTCGAATGCTTTAATGCTGGCTCGTTGGCTCGCTGGGTGTGCTGAGCTGGGCTGAGGGGTGTGGGGGTTTCCGCTGGTCAAAGCAGCAATCACAAATACGAATCCCAGATGCTGAGTGACTGGTAGTGATAGGCTGAGGCCAAAAGTCCTCTCTGCTACGTCACGGACCGAGAAGCACACATGCGGTGAATTACCGATCATGCCGGTAGGCTGTAGTGCGCAGTACTTGTTTTTTTCTTTTCTATCTGGGCGCAGGAAACCAGGTCTCTCCGCATCAATGGGTGACTGGAATGGCCAACCCCAACTGGTCACGAGGTTGTACAGCAGCAAGTAAGCTGTCCATTATCGATAAGCTGAAGGACTCTGCTTCTGCTGTGCATAATCGAAACTCGAAGCTACGCATAGCGAGAAAAAGGAGGGGCACTCTCAGTGACATTGTGAAGCGTAGTATGCACCCGGAGTTCCGCATGTTTCGAGTGGACACGCCGGTATGCGGGGCAGCCTGTTTTATGGACCTCAGCCGAATTGGGTGAACCCCTTACATGGCGAGGCGAGAAGGGAGAACGGGAGGGGTGTGCGAGGGGATAGGGAGGAGGGCAGGAGGGGTGGTTCTGGGTCGCTGTATGCACAACGGGAGCTTTCCCCCGCACACCCGGGCAAATCATCTGAGGTATCTGACAGCACTTCTACTACGGGAGAGCACTGGTCGAACCATGAGGTCCCAATCGGGAATATCGAAGAGCACCTGTTCCGGGTCAATATGGGGGCGCTGGATTACGGACTAGAAGGCCGGGAACACCTTGGACATGGAACCTAGATCGAGTGGAATTACAAATTCGGGTACTAGCAAACCAAGTAAAGGTACTCACAGTGCTTCTGGTGTGACATTTTGGATGGAAGCAGTGAATTTCCGAGGCGATTACTATCAATCAATTCACTTGAACTTGTATCACATTACCGGTATGGTATATTGTACAAGTACTGTACCATTTCACTATTGGAAGCACAGGCAGAGTCTGTTCTCGGGTGGAATAACTCCAACGAGCAATGAAATTGGATTACAAGAAACAGGGAATTATATCCTTTATCTATTCCCGGATCAGAATGAAAGGAGAGAAAAGAACCTTCCCATCACCGGGTTCACATCATCGGTTTTGATCGGACCGAAAATCAATCAAACCATCACCGCAGCGAAAATGCACCAGCCTTCTTGAATTGGCATTCTTTACCCCAATAAGTGAATCCCACTCTTATGGCTTCCACTTTGAGATTTCCCAGCTCCAAGCCCCCAAAGGGCGAGCACCAACATACAACCCCTCACCCACTCCATGTCCTTCCCTTCCAAGTATCACACCAAGTACCAAAGAGGCACGAGACTGTGCGAGTACCGTATAACTACATATTAATGCACCGCATACAGCATCATAGCAACAAGATACACAAGCCGCAAACAGCCCCATGCTTTTTTTTTTCTTTTTCTTTTCCTCCCCTTCATGCTTTCTTATTTTGCCTGCCCCTCACCCCTTCTTCACCCATCCCGGAAAACCTTAAAAAGAAACGGGGGTTTGGAGAGGGGAGAAAAAACAAGAAAATAAAAACGTGACGAAACGAAAGAAGACGAGGGAGCGGAACCCTCTAAATTTACCCACCCATCCATCTATCCGTCAACCCAAGCCCCCGACGCGCCGTTCCCGTACCGTAATCTGCGAAACCTGGAGAAAGCAAAACCGGGCTTGCAATGAGGTGAAGAGGAAGGAGGAGAGGAAGAAGCGGGAATAGTATGGGAGAATGAACGAATAGAGAGGAAAGAACAAAATCCGGATAACGGAATCATTTCTCGGTAGGTATTCTTCCAACCCCCCGTCCCCCGCCTTTCTTCCCCACACAAGTCGACATAGATAGGCCATTCCAAAACAGGTGGATTGGGACCCGTTGCGGTAAAGTGTAGTTGTTTCTTTTCTTTTTCTTTTTTTCTATTTCACTTGAATTATGAACACGAGTTTCGCATTATCTTCTGGGTAAATTTACAACAGGGGTGGCCTCGCTTAACTCCACTTCACCTAACCCACGATGCTGTAGCCGCACTGAGTTTTTTTTGTTGAATGCTCAAGCACAGGTATCTTAAGGCCAACTTGCCAGAGTGAGTGACACGTGACTGAACCAACCTACAGTATCATACAAGGACAGGCTCGGCGCATTCAACTCCATCAATCAATCCATCAGTCGATCGGTTTCCAGTAGAGTCTTTTGTGCTATTTTCCTTCCACATTTTTTTTTTCCAAAGTAGGTGGTCGTGGGATTGAACGAGCCTCGATAAACTACCTAAACAGGGGATCAGGAGAGGGAAAGGATGGCTTCATCAAGGTGACTTCCCCCATCCCTGTCCATCGCTCGCTTTTCTGTCAGCCGTTTTGGGCCTCCTCCTTGCTTCACGGGCCAACTAAACGGGCCTGCAGTAATCGTTACGGCTCGTACCTCCACCAACGCGATGCTCGAGCGCAACTCTTCGGCGACCCGAATGGCGGTAGCGGCGCCCCCCCCAGAGGAACAGCACAGTACCGACCTGCAACGCCCAACTCGAGAGGCCAATACAGTGCCTCTGTAATGGAAGAGCTAGAGTCACAGAATGACGCACAGGTCGAGGGGTTGAGCGCAAAGGTCAAGATGTTGAAGGAGGTATGTTTTTAACCCATCTGTCTCCCACGATGGAAGCGGGGTGGGAGAAGATGCTAATATATATGGGCTGGGGGGGAGTATAGATTACCGAGGCTATCGGCGACGAGGTCAGGTCTTCTTCTACGCTTATGGCGAGCATGAATGATTCTTTTGATAATACACGGATACGACTTAGGGGGACAATGAACAATATGCTGCGCATGGCGAAGAGGGCTGGGGTGGGTTGGAAGGCGTGGGTACTGTTCTTGATGGCGATTGTGGGAATTTTCTGGTATGTTTGGCTGTTTTAGAGTAGGTACGGGTTGCTTGGGGAATGGTGGATTGTACGATAGGTGTGTCGGGGGGGTTCTGGTGCGTATTACGGTGCTTTCGAGGTGCGGATTGGGATGGGGGAATGGTTAAAAGGGCTATCTCTTTGGGTTGGGTAACGGCATATATTTTACTCGCCGGTGGTCTTGCAGAAAATGAGATATAATACATAGAGTAGAGAATGCTTTGAAAGCAGAAAGGGAAAAAAAAAGGAACAGCACTGCAATTACCATTATGAGAAATGCTCAGGACGTTGGTTATCAAGTTATGAGGGTGAAATTCGCACGCAAAGTTGCAGGAATACTATACTCAATCATGGGATCCATGCATCTTACTGAGTGTAAGTCATAGCCGCGACTGCAACATCCAACCTCAATTACATCGTTGGGATACAATTGTTAACGAAGACTAGAGAATGAGACTTAGGAAGATTAGACATAGAGGTCAAAACAAATCAGTGTAGAGAACATAGGGGTAAAAACAACAAAAGCACTACCCTGTTGAAGTGAGAAAGAAATAAGAAAATCCCAACAACCCCAGATGTAAGTGTCAGTTTCCCGTGCATTCGTGTTTCGTCGTGACTTTATCTTGATCCAGCTCAATCTAAGCCCCGAGCTCCTTTAACACTCATCCAAATCAGGTGTTTGTAGTGTACGTACAGAGAAGTGGAAAGAACAGAACGTAAATTTCAAGTTTCAACCTGCCACCCACTCGGCGTTGTGCCACCCTTACCTTTCAATCCCATTTGCTCGAAGGGAGGGATGCAAAGAAGGTTCTAACAACTCAACAGCACTTGGTATCCTTGGTAGAGTTTTCGGCTGTGGGGGTGATATGAAGGGGTTGACTACTTCCGGGTTGGCTGACTTGATGCTGGTCTCCCCCGTCTAGAGCTTTACTGGAGACGATTCGGTAGATTTCTAATAGCGCCTGCTTAGGTTCTTTTGTTGCTTTGCCATGCAAACGTCATGTGACACATACCTGTTAAAATTGTTTGGAAAGCAAGCTCAACATTCGTAGAATCGAGGGCCGACGTTTCAATGAAAGAAAGGTGGTTCTCGGCTACGGGGTGTCAGAACAATCCTAATATATAGATCCCCGTTATGTAAGGCTAGCACGAGACCCACCCGCAAAATTCTTTGCATCCTCAGTCGGAACAGCTCTTAGGTGCCTCAAATCGCTCTTGTTGCCAACCAGCATGATCACAATATTGTTGTCAGCATGGTCCCTGAGCTCCTTGAGCCAGCGAGTGACATTATCGTAGGTGATTTGTTTAGAGATATCGTAGACTAGTAGAGCCCCAACAGCTCCCCGGTAATAGGCAGAGGTGATGGCACGGTAGCGTTCTTGGCCAGCGGTGTCCCAAATCTGGGCTTTGATGGTTTTGGTATCGACCTGGATAGAACGAGTGGCAAACTCAACACCAATAGTCGACTTAGAGTCCAAGTTAAACTCGTTACGAGTGAAGCGACTGAGAAGATTGGACTTTCCAACACCAGAGTCTCCAATGAGGACAACTAGATCGCAGATTGTTAATAGATAATCTCGAATGGTAGGGCAATAAATGCAAGAGCCGCACTAGTATCATCAAACGATGTAGATGATACGCGATGGCGTACACAAATGGGGCATCGTCATAAGGCTCTTAGGGGATGGAGTGCTAATTTTTTCTTGGGTCGTACCTTTGAATAGAAACTAGGAAATGGCGTAATTTTGTAAGTTTTACCGGAGGAAGGAGCAGGATAAGGGAAGGGGATGGTAAAACTCACATCATACTCGTCGTTCGCCATGATGAATTATTTGGGGAAAACGGGGGTGTTCCTGATGAGAAGGAGATGACAGATACTCTATGGTATCTTCGGGAGGTATCGCAAAAGGTAGGGAACTGGTGCAGGACTGAGGAGGATGAGGGGGTTACAGGAGGCAGAAGCGGTGAGGTGTTGTCTGCAGGTAGTAAAGCTGACGGCGGGGAAATTTTGGGGACGGAGGACAGAAAAACGGTAGCAAGACACAAAGGTTTCCGAGGGGTTGTTTCGAGGGTTGGTCGGATCGTGAATAACGGAACGTGATTTCAACACTGCGAGATTGTGCTCGCTGGGTTGGCTGGACACACAGGTAAGGCACTGTCGCCGAGCGGTGGAGGGCCGCCCGGCGAAGGGCTTCCCTTTCTAAATTGGGTGCCCAATCCAAGGGGCGTAGGTGATGACTAATCAACCCAAGGGACAGCAAAAGAGATAAGAGCCAATCAGAAGCCTTGATTCGGGGCAAGCAGTTCTTACGAGGTTTTTTTTTTCTTACAATGTCATGACAATAATATTAATATGATCATAAAACCGCATAATTATATAGTGAACCACCACGGGCAACGAAGAAGTTGAGATCTTCTCCGCATACCATTAACCAGGGAACGTGGGAAATGATTAGGTACTCGGGTGGCTGTTGAATACTAGCGACCGTGCACCAGCGGCAGCATGCGGGAATGGTGGAATATTAGATAATTCCAGAGGTGTGGAGATAGATGGTAATAGAGTGGAAAATGTTGTTCGAGTGCTAATACGGAGCGTTTCTGTACTGGACAACAATAGGGGCGCTCAAGCTTCTCCCATTTTCCGGCATTGGTGGGCTCTGAGAAAGTCCTAAACCGTTATAACTGTTAAAACGGATCCAGGAAAAAAGGGCAGTTGGCAGGATTTGAGGAGGTTAATTTTGGTTGCCCTACACTTGCGGTTGACTGAGGCGCAACCGGTAATCTAATAGGTTGGGGGTCTTAAGTTTGCCAGGAGTTTTATGGTTCATGCGTTCCAAAGGTATCATAGACAAGAAATTTGATGATATTTGAAGTCTGAAAGATCTACCCGTGCCAAGGTTCCCACCCCATCGAAAGACACTAAGCGACCTTCGAGGGCGGTGGCACTCCAGAAGAGTGCCTAACAGCTCAATACAAGTAACAGCTCAACATGAGATTTTCAGATATACACCACCCCTCCGTCTCTCTACCATCAATTGCTAACGAACCCAGCAAGCCACAAGCTTTATGATGTCAACCAAATCAAATGCAGATATTGAGAAATGGATAGAGCTGGCAATTGATAAAATTGCCGAGGAGGAGCATCTAAATATTACTGCTAAGGCAAGAGAGTTTGATGTGCCAGAATCACAACTACGAGTATGGTTTCAAAGATGCCAATCACGGCGGCACCGGATATCACCAACAAGGAAGTTGACATCAGATTAGGAGCAGGTTCTGTGTCAGTTCTTAGATAGACTTGAGACGATTGGCCTTCCCTCCGATATTGCAATATTGGTGCCTATGCGAACTTCATCATTACCCAAGCCTATCACGATAGCGATTTACGAGCTCCTATTGTGAGTCACATGTGGACACGCAGGTTCATCAGTAAAAAAAAACCTGTGTCAGATGCGTCAGCTGTGTGTCCTGATGCAAATGTACAGTTACCGGTGTCCTATGTGTCCTAGATGTCCTGAAGTATCCGTTGACGTCCTAGACGTCCTGAAGTATCTGGCGGTGTTCAGGACATCCTGAGTGTCCAGTAGGGTCCAACCCACCTGGAGTTCATCCAAAGCGAGGATGCAATAATTTTCAACTCCTACTTCGGCTAGGTTGACCTTGATCCTTGCTGATGGCCTGACACATGATGGCAGAGAGTCTTAATCATGATACCAAGCCAAATCCCAGCCATCGGTATATCAACCACCGGCGGACTCGGACACTATTACCAAATCTAAAAATATCTGCAGAAATAGGAGATGAGATGTACCAAATTCTATTTTAGTCTCTTGAAGGATCTGGCAGCTAAAATGGCCTACCGGTAGAATGTAAAAGTGAGTGATAGTTGTGATTATGGGAGTACATGGTAACTTAGGTGTTTTGTTAAGTTGTTTTCAGACTATGACGCGTTGAGTAACACTTGGACAACCACACAACATTACGGTCAGTACATCAATAACAGGTTTGTCAACTACCATTGCTACTCAATTCCTATACCATCAAAGCTAATAATTTAGAGCAACATTCTACTCGATTTCAGCTTTCCATTGCACTAAAGAACATCTTTCTACTTTGTGTTTACAAGAAGTTATAGCCTATTTTGTGTCTAGGCAAAGTGCTAACTTTAACACCAGATTTCCTAGCCGTCCTTTGAGCACAGTACTTCATAATTTGCGGTGACGTTCTACTCGATGCGAGCTTTCTAACAGTATAAAGAACATCTACTCGGCAGCAATTGTCACGGATGTGACAGGTAGCTCAGGATTTCACACATGACTCGATTACGAGTCATGGGTCTTGCGCATATGACTCGCTTGAGTCATATGACTTGGTTATGTTATGATTTGTTATGTTTCGCACATGACTCGATTATGAGTCATGGGTTTGGCGCGTATGACTCATTTGAGTCATATGACGTGTTTATGTTATGATTTGTTATGTTTCGCACATGACTCGATTATGAGTCATGGGTCTCGCGCGTATGACTCATTTGAGTCATATGACTTGTTTATGTTATGATTTGTTATGTTTCGCACATGACTCAATTATGAGTCATGGGTTTCGCGTGTATGACTCATTTGAGTCATATGACTTATGTAAGGCTTTTCGCGAGGCTCACACTTGTGAGTCATCAGGGTTAGGGTTGAGTGAAGAGCACTATATAAGGAGGCCGAGGCGGCCGAGGAAGATAGGCTCTTCACGCTTTGTTCTAAGTAATTTCCTTACTTCTATCTTCGCTCCGCCTCGGTAGCGAATCTACAGTCGTCAGGCCAATCAGAGCCCTTGATTCCTATCTCACGATAGCTTCAAGTCTTTAAGCTTCTATCACGATAGTTGCTTTCCCTCCTCCTACGATCGCTTGAAGAACCCAGGTTCTTCATCTCGTCTATCTACGACTTCCTCACTTTTAGCCTCGCCTCCCTACGGTGGCTAGGGCTAAGCGAGCCTCTCCCCCCTCCGCCGCATCCGCCTTGCGTTCGTCGGTGGTTCTGTCTCGTGCCGTCGAGAAGAACTTCGCCCTGGAGGCCGAAGTCTCTCGCCTTCGGCATCACATCTCTGTCCTTTCTCGGCGGCTTCATCGCGCTGAGAAGGAGAACGCTGCTCTGTCAGGTTCGCTACGCGAACCTGAGGTTCCTACGGTTATTCCTTCGTCGCCTACTCCCTCGGTCGCTTCGGTTACTACGGTTGTTACGGTGGGGGATGGGCTAGACCCTGAGAATTCTCAGGGTCCGGCAGAGGAGCCCCCTCGGGGAGTTGTTACGCCGGCGGTTATCCCGCCACCACCCTCCGCGGAGGGTGGTGTGGGTGGGCCCCCACCTGATTCGTCGGGTGTGGTGGTGGAGGCGTCCTCTTCGGTGGGTGGGGTGGTTACCCCTGTGGTGGCGCCGGCTGCGGTGGCATTGCCTCCTTCGGGGGGTCAGGTGCCTGAGTCCTCTGTGGCTGAGCCCGTGGCTGGTCGGGGAAGCGCCTCTAGTGGCGCCCCCCCTGTGGCGGTGGGTGGTGTTGAGGGTGGCCCGTCCACCCCCGACCGCAGACCTGCGCTAGGGGATGGGAAGAGGAGGAGAAACAAGAAGCGCCGGGTCAAAGAAGACCAGACCTCACCTGTGCCACTTGTCCCCGGTTCGGATACGTCATCGCCATCGCCGGTGCGCACTCGGTCGCGCCCGGCTCCTACGGTCCCCGGCTTGTCTGCTTTGTCGGTGGCGGAGGCTGAGGTGTATCGTCGTGGGTGTCCTTCCTGTGGGGAGAATAATCTGCGATTGACTGGCCGTCCGGATGGTGCCCCCTGGGGTTATTGCGCTAGTTGCAAGACGCGCCAGATGCGTGCCGGTCCCGGCCCCCTCGGCTAGGGAGCCCTTGTCCAGTAAGTCGGCTTTCCTTTGGGACTTCGCGCTTGGGCTTTGGGTGTTTCTTTTGTTTGTGGGATATTGGGGGGTGTTTGGCCGTGGCGGTCGGCTGGGGGTGTCCCGAGATCATTGAGTGGGGGCACCCGGGTAGGTTTCTACTGTGGCGGACGGGTTGCGGGGTCATATTCAGATGGCGGTAGTGGAATTTTGATTTTTGTACGGGGAACCTGGGGGACTGGTACCTTGCTCGGCTTCGGCTACGCGAGGAGGTCTCGTGGCTTCGGCTGCTTGGCTTGGTCGGGCCCATACCAGAGGGTCTACGGTGTTGCTTCGGGGAGAACTTTCTTTACCGTTGATGATTTTGTACCTAGTGTTCGTGTTGTGGGCATGGCACGGGCATGTTTGAGGTTTGGGGTCGGAGGTTTGGATTGTTTGTAGATAGTGGTAGTTACTGGGGGTGCGTTAACCGGGGGGTCCTCCAGCCCCGGGCACGTCGTATGCCGGAGTCGGCGGTACGTGGATAAATAAAATTAGATTGAATGTTCTAAGTAATTTCCTTACTTCTATCTTCGCTCCGCCTCGGTAGCGTTCCTTCGCGCCCACGATAGCTTTCTGATCCTCGGATTCTGGGGGAGATATCTGAGTTCGCTCAGTAGTTCCTGGGGTCTTTGGTGTTGAGGTTGTCGTGTGGTGGAGCGTCGTGGTTACTTGTTTTCGCCTCCTTGTTGTTGTTTGATTCTCACGATGATTTCGCTTCGAGCCTTCTCACCTTTGGCGTCTACGAGCCCTCCTTCGGTAAAAAGACTTCGGCTTCTCTGTCTACTCGTCTACTCGCAGAGTTTCGCGTTCGGGGGTTGGGGGATTTGAACATTGCTGTGGGGGGAAACACCCATGTCGTTCTTTGGGCCAGCTCATGTTTCTTGTTGGGTTTTAACAGAGTCCTTAGTGTTCACGATACAAAACGCCCTTGGGGTAGACTGATGACCTTCCCAAGTATCAACACGTCGTACCGGTCGCATCATTTCTTAAGGGACGGGGGCCTCGCCGGCCCCGCCCTTCGTCTACTACTCTCACAATCGGAATCCTACGATGTCGTTTATCACCGTTCCCTTGGAGTTTACGTCCTTGTGGCATTTACGGTGGTTCAGTCAGGTGTCACCTCTTCGCTTCTGAGTGGGGATGGCTTTGACCCTGAAATCTTTTGCCTCCTGGTGCGGATGAACTTCTGCCCGGGATGGTGTGGGGCGATTGGTTGCCGGGCCACGCTTGGTCTAGTGCAGGGGTCGGTGTGGTTACGGATGGTGGTTGGCGGTCACACCCATTGCAAGTGGGGCCAACCTTCTGTTTGTCTCGTTTCCTATCCTGGTACCCGCCCTCTCTGAAGCGTCAGTTTGGGCACCTTTCGTCAGTCTACGGTGTGGCCCTTTGGGGCCCACATTGTGGGGCCTCCGGGTTCCCTGGTTTCCCTCTCGGCTTGCTTGGATTTCGGTTCGGGCGGGCTGGGACTGTGGCCGGCGTCTTTGGATGCTGGCGCGTATGTTGTGGCCCCGGGTTCGTCCTGGTGGCCCCCCTCGGCTACACGGTGCTGGGGGATGGGACTCCGCTGGCGCGGCCAAGATCAGTGGCTGCCTGATGGGGTCAGGTATCGGCTGTCCTGTGGCTGTCGGGCGGTTGATCTGCCCGAGGAGCTGAGGGGGCTGGATGGGAACTGCGATGCCTGGTGTGTGGGGCTTGGGGGGGGCTGACTTGGCGGGGTGAGGCACCTGCGAGCACCGGTCGGGCCTGCGTCAGGTTGGGCGAGGTCTAATTAAGTGTTTCCGGCTGGACTGGGCTGCTAAGGTCAAGCTGCTGAGTGCTGTAAAGCTTCCTGGCGGACCGGCTGGTTGATGGCCACCTGTGCGGATAGTGGGTTGCGACCTCTGGGTTGGACTTGTTTGGGTCTTGTGTGCTGGGTTTTGTGGGGCTTGTTTGGTTTCTTTGGTTTGGTTGTGGGAACGGCGGGCGGGGGCATGGCACCACGGGTAGGAGATAGGCCCTACTGACCTTCTCGGTCTGTCACCACCTCTATGTATTTCTTTTGTTTATTTGTGTTTTGTTTGGAGTTGCAGGAAGCGGGTACCGGTCCTCCTCACCGTTACGCTCTTCGGAGGCACTCGGCAAAGTGGGTTCATAGGGTCGATGGCCTGGCATGCGGATGCGAGTTGTGGACATGTTGGTCACGACCTCTCTGCCTTGGTCCCGCCTGTGTTGATAAATTGTTGTTGGCTTTCTACTGTGGAGGAGGGTTTGTGGGACGGTATTCAGACCGGGCGGTAGTGCAATTTTGTTTTTGTGCGAGGAACTTGGGGGACTGGTACCTTGCTCGGCTTCGGCTACGCGAGGAGGCCTTGCGGCTTCGGCTGTTTGGCTTGGTTGGGCCCATACCAGAGGGTCTACGGTGTCGCTTCGAGGAGGACTTTCTTTACTGTTGATGGTTTTGTACTTAGTGTTCGTGTTGTGGGCATGGCGCGGGCATGTTTGAGGTTCGGGGCCGGAGGTTTGGATTGTTCGTAGTTAGTGGTAGTTCCGGTTTGCGTTAACCCTGTGCCGGCGGGGACTTGTCGTATGCCGGAGTCGGCGGTACAAGTATAAATAAATTAGATTGAATGTTCTAAGTAATTTCCTTACCTATTACTTTACGAATAAAACATCTTCACGCTCTTTATCACGTTTGCATATCCGACACATTTCTCACGAGCCTACGTGAGGCGAAGCTATCTTATTTAAGATCTAACAGGAGTTATCCAACGAACGGTGATAACCTAGATCAACGGATCTAAGAACTGTTACATCTATTAAGATTATAACGAAGGAGAGAAGTGTCGTTGCCCGTCGCTATTAATTAACCACGAGCTAGGAACGTTACAGCAATATTAGTAGAGATACTGTTAGGAGTACCTGATTCCGATAGCCTAGGAGTACCTTAGGTAGGGTAACTTTACCCGAATCCGAGAATCTTAGTCTCCAACACCCCCCTCCGGCCCCCTTACGGGGCCCGCACGTCATCATACACATCAACCTTGGTTGCGTCCTGTGACTATATGGTCACAGAATTAAAGGTGTCAGAATAACACCGTATACGTTGCTGCCGTCCGTCCGACCGAATGCTGTTCACAGGATATATAGGAGGAGCCCTCTGGCAAGACCAGAGAAGTGGAACGGAGTCATTCCGTCAACTACTCAGGGAGTTACAAGGCTTCAAAGATATGACATCTTTGGCGTGGGCCGTAAGTAACGGGACGTTTTCGCACAAGGTCATGAGATGAATGTTAGGAGGTTTGGGATAACGAACCAACGCATTCACATCCACCCTTCGACGATTAGAAAGAGTCTAGAGCTCCTGGAAACACTACCAAAGAAGCCAATGAGCTTCGCGGAGTGTTGTAACTATGATAAGGGGTGTACCGCAGTTGCGGGATTTACAACCAACACAACACGAAGGTCCACCCCCTCTACATAGAACAATCAGGAGTTGCCGACCGAGGAATTATGAGACTATTCAATTGAATGGCCTCTCCTCTATGAGAAGAGAGTCATCAGAATAAATTCTATCGGTTAGTTGTTAAGTTATCACAACTAGAAGTCATCGACTCCGGCATATCTACAGATGCAGTCTCGTACCAAGACTGATCCTCTTGGTAACGAAAAGAACTATTGGAGCCAACAAAGTTCGACTTGAGAACTCGGCTACAGGTCTATAGACTCTGAGGATCGGATAATTACTACTGGTGACAAGTATGTCTCCTGGGCAGGAAATAGTATTTACTGAAGATGGTGTTGTAAGCGTGGTGGTTGATCAATGAGTGTGTTCGTAGATGAAGGAAGAGGATGATCGTTGCATTTCCCTGTTCCGTCCCCTGCCTATATAAGGTGAAATACATAGTAGCTAAGACTCACCCAGTGGCTCTCCCGCACCCTAACTCTCATACAGATAACCCCAGTACCTATACCTACTGACACTGCTAACACTCCCCGTACTGGGGATATCCTGTATAGTCTATATAGTGCCATGTCCCCAAATACCATCCATCATAACAAGAAAAGTAAACAAAAGAAATATATAAAAGAGTATAATTGAAATGACAAAACAAGTCAAACCACATTATACTACTCAAAAAAAGTTATATAAAAAAATCAAAGTAGTCCACACATACGAACAAACTTCTCATGCTTAATGCCTACAAGAGGCTTTGTTAACCCATCCGCCAGCATGTCTTCTGTACCACAATACATCATAGTAACCTCATTACCATCTCCAATAACCTCCCGAACCCTGTGTACCCGAACACCAATGTGCTTTGAATGCGGCTTATAGGCAGTGTCATGAAACGTTGACAGAGAGGCCTGGTTATCATTGAAGAGCTTACTCGGGAGCAGAGTAGACTGGGATATTTCCACAACCAGATAACGAAACCATATAAGCTCTTGAATGGCTGAAGAGTATGCGATAAACTCAGCATCTGCTGTGCTGGTCGCCATAATCGATTGCCCTTTTGAGTGCCAACAAATAACTCCGGAACCAAGACAAAATACATATCCAGTAGTTGACTGCAGCGACTCACTATCTCCGGCAAAGTCGGAGTCCAGAAATACAGATAGTTCAAGATGGTTGGGTGAGGTATGATTAAGGCAGAGACGGAGTGATCTTGTTCCTGCAAGGTAGCGCAGAACACGTTTCACACAAATCCAATGCTGCTGTGAAGGGTTTGTATTGAACCTGTCCAAATACGAAACGGCAAACGCAATATCTGGACGAGTACCCATTGCTATCCATCCAAGACTGCCGATTAATTGTTGGAACTGAGTTTTGTTACAAGATTCCTCGTTCTCCAACCTTGCCATTGGCTTATCTTTATCCATTGGAGTCGAAACAGGCTTACACTTGCTCATTCCAAATCGCTCTAATGTGCGACATATATATCCTTCTTGTGAAAGATAGACTTTTTGTGAATTCGGATCCTGGGAGACCACCATACCAAGGAAGTTTCTGACTGGCCCAAGATCCACAATCTCGAATTGTAATTTTAATTTTTGACATATCTCATGTACTTCCTTAGGTCTTCCTGCGATGAGCATATCGTCCACATATAGGACAAGAATAGTACCGGAGGTATGCGTATAAATACAACAGTCAAATCGACCACGTTGGAAGCCAAGTATGGAAGTTAGGTGTCACGGATGTGACAGGTAGCTCAGGATTTCGTACATGACTCGACTATGAGTCATGGGTTTTGCGCATATGACTCGCTTGAGTCATATGACTTGTTTATGGTATGATTTGTTATGTTTTGCACATGACTCGATTATGAGTCATGGGATCTCGCGCGTATGACTCATTTGAGTCATGTGACTTGTTTATGTTATGATTTGTTATATTTCGCACATGACTCGATTATGAGTCATGGGTCTCGCACGTATGACTCATTTGAGTCATAATATGATTTTGGTAAGGCTTTTCACGAGGCTCACACTTGTGAGTCATCAGGGTTAGGGTTGGCGGAAGAGCACTATATAAGGAGGTCGATACGACTGAGGAAGATAGGCTCTTCACGCTTTGTTCTAAGTAATTTCCTTACCTATTACTTTATGAATAAAACATCTTTACGCTCTTTATCACGTTTGTATATCCGACACATTTCTCACGAGCCTACGTGAGACGAAGTTATCTTAGTTAAGATTTAACAGGCGTTATCTGACGAACGGTGATAACGTAGATCAATGGATCTAAGAACTGTTCTATCTACTAGGCTTATAACGAAGAAGAGAAGTATCATTGCCCGTCGCTATTAGTTAACCACAAGCTAGGAACGTTACATTTGGTAATTATCGATTGTTGTATACCAGCACCTAGGAGACTGTTTAAGACCATATAGGCTCCGATTAAGTCTTGCTATCCTTGGTCCACCCAAAACACTTTGTGGTAATCGAACATAAACATCCTCTTGAATTTTGCTGCCAAGGACCGCAGTAACTACATCCATCTGATGTATAATATAGCCATGAAAGCCCACAATGGTCAAGACTAAGCGCACACTTGATAAACCTGCAACTGGAGCGAAGGTTTCAGTGAAGTCTAACCCCTCCACCTGTCTAAACCCTTGTGCAACTAGTCTTGCTTTATATTGCTCAGGGATACCTGCCGGACTAAGCTTTCGGTGTAAGATTAATTTTGTTGGAATTGGCTGCTTGCCCACTGAGGTGGAATCCACAAAGGTAAGAACTTTGTTTTTCATAATCGATGCACATTCAGAGTCTATTGCTGACTGCCACTGCTCAGCATCATCGGACTCCATTGCGGCCTTATAACTATTCGGACCCGCCTCGACCATGTAAGCAGTTGAGATCATTACCTCAGCTGTCAGTCCTGTAATTGGATCTTTTTTGTGACCACGTGTAGTACGCCCTTCCTGAATTCCTGGTGCCTCACCAGCTCTCGACTCCCAAAAGCTACTTTCTCCATCTGCCTGTAGCTCTCTTAACATTCTTGGAATTTTCTTGACTCCGACACCTTCTTCTTGCTCCTCTATATTATTTTGAGACTTCTCAGATACTTCTAGATTCTCCTTTCTGACCAAGTCACCAGGTCCCTCATCAGTCTCGTCAAATTCATCCCCCCATGCCATACGCTCTTCCCATGGTTGAATGTCCGGAGCGTAATATGGTTGTGATATGCTGTCACCAGAGGGTAATAACGGATAATAGGAAATAGACTCCTCAAATGTGACATCCCTAGAAATAAAGAACTTCTTGGTTTGTGGATCATACAATCGGTATTGCTTGGAAGAATCTGTATATCCGACAAACATGCAGCGTTGAGCTGTCTTGTCCAGTTTCTTTCGAGTTACTTGTAGGATTTGGACAAAAGCAAAGCAGCCCCAAACACGCAGATTACCATACTGAGGTTTTGAGCCAAACCACCTCTCAAATGGAGTCTCACCCTTAGGCAGAGCACGTGTCGGGAGTCGGTTCCTCACGTATATTGCTGTCATAACTGCCTCACCCCAGTATTCTTTAGGGGCATTAACCGCATGAAGGAGTGCACGAGCCGTACCAACTACCATCCTGTTGGCACGCTCACTCATTCCATTAGATTGTGGAGAATACGGGGTTGTTCTCTGAGCCTGAATTCCCTCCTGCTTCAAAAGATGGCAGAACTCATTGGAGGTATACTCACCACCTCCATTGGTTCGCAGCTTTCTAATAGACTTTTTTGGTGATGCTTTTCTGCATATGACTTATACTCTTGGAAACACTCTATCACTTGTGACTTCAGTTTAACCAAGTAACCGACTTTGTAGCGTGTATATTCATCCGTGAACATCAGGAGATACACTGCTCCCCCCAAAGACGAAGGAGAGACTGGTCCGGTAATGTCACTATGAATCAACACTAAAGGTTCCTTTGCGTAAGAACTGGTAGGAAGTGAGGGAAAGGGCTTTCGAATCATTTTCCCATATATGCAACCTGTACAGACACATCTTGGAACGGGAGATAAGCGGGGTATTTCATTCGCCTCCAAGGACAATTGACGAACTGCATCGGTTCCTAGATGGGCCAACCGAAAATGCAATAATGCCACACGCTTTTCCATGGACATCCCATCACAACCAAATCCTGAGTCCGCAACAAGTACATTGTCCCCACCCTTGGAGAACTGTACATTCAGAACATAAAGTCCGTTGACTTCTTCCAATTTGACAACTAACCCATCATTACGCTGCAGAGAAGCTCCCCCAGTCTTCGGAAATAAGACACTATAACCTGACTTGCGAAGCTGTGAAACAGAAAGAAGACTATTCTGACCACATTCTGGAACATGTAGTACTCCAGAAATAACAACATCTGGCAGCCACATGCCCTAGGAGTCTCTGACAGAAAGGGTGACACTTCCTTCACCAACAGCATCAATTTCTGTATTGTTGGCAACCCGAATCTTATGTCTCCCTGGTTCAATTGGAACATAATGCGAAAACTGTTCCCTACAACCAGTAACATGTGTAGAACACCCGCTGTCCAATAGCCAATATCCTGCAGTCCGAGTATTGGTTGAAGGGTGGGAGGAGTTAAACGTGGTGAAGATTGATTGAGAAGTTAAAATTGAATCCTGACTAGCCGACTTTGCTGATGATAGTGTATTGGCCTTATCCTTGACTATCCCTTTGGCACGTTCCGCTCTCAACTTGCGACACTAGTTTCTCTTATGACCTTTCTTTTGACAATGGTAACAGACTATACCATTATCCTTAGTATCCCGCGGACCTGCATTCTCTCCCCCTCTTCCTAATCCCATCCGTGCTCCTGTTGGTCTTGCAAATCCTTTGTTATTGGCTGCAAGTACAGACTCACTCCCAGCTTCTCGATCACGGTTCAAACTTGACTCACGAGCTTTAATAGCAGCAACCAGCTCATCTGGCTCGTCCGGTTTGATAACTGTGGCCTGCAAGTCGCGCCACTCACGCCATGACGCTGGCAACCCATTCAAGAGATAAAAAGTCTTTTCTCTTGGCTTGATTACCTCTTCGGCTTCCCTTAAGCACTCAATTATACGGTCAATCTCTTGAACATATTTGGCTACTGTTCCACGTGATTCCAGAGTATAATCAAAAAGGGATCGACGAAAGTAGTACAGTTCCAAGCCAAGTGCCTTTCTGTACCCTTTGGCTAACTTATCCCACAAGGCCTTAGGATTTTCGTCATACTCATCGGAGGTAAACTGTGCACAAATGTGCGGTTCCATAGCGTTCCGGATTTTTGCTGTAATTCTGTAGCATTTGCGCAACCATTTGTCGTAGGCTTGAATTCCAGCTGCATTGGTACTCTCTGGGACAGGAGCAACTTCTCTTCCTGAAACAATCCACCATAAATCCAGTTCCTTTAACTGGTCCGACATTCTCTGGCGCCATGGGCCAAAGTTATTATCTACAAGAAGAGGAAATGTCGGGCGTCCCGCTTGCTGCAAAGCTAGGATTTGAGACATCACAAGCACCTTGTGATTTTCACTTGGAAGATGCTACCAACAAGGCGAGGGCAGGACTTCTTAGATAGAGAGGTAAAGACTGAGAAAAGAAAAACGAATGCGTGTAGGGTTAAAGCGAGGGCGAAAGGATCTGAAACAAGCACGGGGACAAGGACTGGCTATCGGATGTGCTTTTCTATTTGCGTCGTTGCAGTTTAACGCAGAGGCTAATAACCTGTAAGCGTGATGGTGGATCAATGAGTGTGTTCGTAGATGAAGGAAGAGGATGATCGTTGCATTTCCCTGTTCCGTCCCCTGCCTATATAAGGTGAAATACATAGTAGCCAAGACTCACCCAGTGGCTCTCCCGCACACTAACTCTCATACAGATAACCCCAGTACCTATACCTACTAACACAGCTAACAGGTGTGATGGTTTTCAGGGTCTCCCGGTGTCCGCACCGTCATGGAGAACTCGACGTCACACATAAGACTTGAAGAGGTACATATTTTGTATGCTAGATAGATGTAGCCCGCGAACACTAAGACGCGGAATATAAATATCGAAGTCCCTCCCAAGCTTTAGACATCATCAAGCAACGGAGAAGAGACCTTAACAATATAATATTGTTCTTATGATTCTATCCTACTTTCTTGCACTCTTAGTAGTCATAAACGAAACGAGTTGCTTTCGAGCCTTCCTAGACAAATCTCCGTCTACACGAAAGAATCCCGATTGGCCTAGACAACTATAAGTCTATACCGGTTGTCTCCGCCTAACAGTATATTGTTAGATCTCCTTGTTACCAAGGCTCTCTACCTACGAGTAAACCACGGTTCACATCACCTCCTCACCGCACGATACGGCGAGACACCAAGTGTCTAGCCTTCTATCCAAAAAACCATTGCCTCCAACAATCCGGCTTGGTTAGCTCGGGTACGAGCACAAAGAGAAAAAGAGATGTCGCAGCCTCCAAAGCAAATCGGTCCAGGGGAACCGATGGATACTTCAGGGGACAATAGCCCCAGTGCCTTCAGTAATCCTACCTCTCTCGATCCAGCCCTTCGAAATCCAAGAAGAGGAGGAAGGACCCCTAGCATTGCGCCGACATCAAGAGCAACATCTCCTCATTCCAGATCTACTACACCACGACCAAATACCGATGCCGTCGATCTCGCAAGACTCGCGGCTCGGTTAGGAGTGGTTATTGGGCAGATCCGTCAAGACATTACCACTAGTATCGACACCTCCAATATTGCATTTGAAACCCTCTCTGCAGATTCTCAGGAAAATGCAAGAGGGTTAATCAAAGTCCAAAAACAATTGTTGGAAGGACAAGATCTGCATGATAGTGAGATGACACTCGTATTGCAGCAGTGTGTCTTGGTGGAAGCCAACATTCGGGATATCCAGACCCAGTTGGCAAAGGAGATTGCTGCTAAGTTAGCGCAGCAAGATGCTTGACATGAGCATCACGAGGGAGTAACCTCTCAATTGCAACGAGAAGCCCTAGAAAGAGACCTCACCCTGGAACGTGATTTCCAGGCATTCAAGGATAACCAATTCCAACAAAACATGACGCTTCGAGCCATGACATCTAACCTCACCGAAAGACAAGAACGCGAGGCTAATAGCTACAGTGACTTTACCCGAACAATACAACGAGATCAAACTCGTATTATGGATACTCTTAGATTACTGACAGATCGGGTAACGGAGCTCTCACAAAATCGACCAACTGGTCGACAAGTAGCGTTGGAATCGGTCCCTGAAAGTTTGGCAGAAGCAAGAGAGGAGACCCAACCTCCAGAGGGGCCTTCCCGAGATAAGGGAAAGCAAAGAGAGGGAGAACCACCCATCCATGCGGCACCAGGGGGTGACCCAGATGATGATGGGAGTGATGATGAAGGAGGAAACGGAGGAAGACGTGGTGGAGGCCCATTCAGATTTAACCGCGGATTGATACCCGAACAACGTGGAACAGCCGATGTACTGGCGGAAGCCTTTGCATTAACCACTAAATGACCGGCTGATGCACCCCCATTTTTCGAAGCAAAATCTTCACAATTCGTTCGCTATTGGTTACTACAATGTGTAGACTACTTCGAAAGAAATCCCAGAACTTGGGATAGCGACCGAGAAAGGGTCATCTTTGCACTAAGAAGAACTAAAGGGGAGTTAGTCAACCCGGTAGCAATGTGGTACCGTAGGGCTATGGATGGACTCCATGGAGTGGAGCAAGATGCCGGCCTGGCAACCTGGACATGCTTCGACCACGAGTTCACAGAACGGTTCGCATCAGTTGAGGAGGGACGAAAGGCGGTCCGTGATATGGAGAAAGTTGAATATAAGGATAATATTCAAAACTACGTCCAAATCATGACCAACCTTAATACGAAGGCAAAAATAACTGGCCCGGCATGGCGTCTGGCGATGGAAAAGAAGTTACCAGCCAGCATACGTTTATGCCTGTCCCTCAAAACCTTCGATACCGATGCAGAATGGGAAGCACCACTCAGGAAGGCAGGCCGAGAAGAGGAGGAACTAAAGGAATGGGACCACCTGTTACGGGATAGACCAAAACCCGTAAAAACTTCTTCCGAAGATAGGAAACCTGATAAGCCCAGGTTTAAGAAGGAGAAGCCTCAAATCAAAGGCGGTGGTCCCTCCAAAAAGCGAAGAAGGGAACCGGAACCCGATAAACTGGCAAAAAGACCCAGCGGGGTCAATAAACAAACGCATACCAACTTCAAAAAAGCCCATGAAGGAATTCCCCAGTCCGTCATCGACGAATGAAATAAAGACGGCATATGCACTCGTTGTGGGAAGAAAAACCACAACTATAAAACATGCTGGGGATAAATTAAGGTGTCTACTACAAGGGCAGAGCGACCTACTCTCCCTATTAGACATAGGGCCAGGACGGTAGCTACGGTACACCGTTCCCGGAATATTTCTGCCGCCCAAACACCTAGAGGAAACAAACTTTGGGAACTAGGCGAAGATGAGGAAATGACTTAGGTCACCTCATGTGGCACCAACGGCGACGGCGTTTGGGTAGTCGGGGTTCGTTAAAGAACGAGACCGGAATCAAAAGTGGGAACCCCCCGGGGCTGGGGTGAAGTTAGTAAACGGAACCAAGCACCAGCGGTATTATCGTCTGGGTAGTCCGCTAGGATCAGCGGGAGCCAAAATAACATCTTGACCAGGCACCCCATCCATACCAGCAGGTAGGCATATTAAGTAGGGTTGTAGGTAAGAGACCTCCAGTCAGAAGGGTTGCCGAATTCATGACGATGAAATTGGCCTGAAAGATTGTGCAAGCCCACATTCCCGAACCTATCAGTCCTGAAGCTGAGTTATGTCGGAAAGAGGGGATGATTCAAGCGCCCGGACAAGAGCAGCAAATAAACTAGTTGGTCTCTCCAGTACGCTAGTTATTCCGCAGACCTTACCCACAAGCGTTTTCCACTCCCGGTTAGTTACTAGGGTTGGTGAAGGATGATACGGACGACCATATCACGTGTCGGGATCTTAACCCCAGAAAACATATGTGGAGTTGCAGGACACGTATCCGGGAAGTTGTACCAGCTGGACAGTACCGGGGATACTTCTATGTTGCACACACAGCTGTTTCTGGTTGGAAGATCAAACCAATCCTTAAGGGAAAAGGAATTGGAGAGGAACAATAGGTTTCGCAAGAAACCAACCTTGTTACCACCAAGGCCCTAAGTATGAGAGAAAGGAGAGACATACAGCCTAAGAACTGGTCGTGCACTATTAAGTGTATCGGTGAAACGCCGAGTAGGGATTTAGGATTTTCTTTATTAATAGGAAACCAGTTTGTCTGAGGAGACCTAAATGGTCGAAACTGCGTGGGCGCGGTAACAAACATCCTAGTTGTTATCAAACCTCAGACATGTCGAAATGAAAAGCCGACGGTTCGACCCCTCATCCAAAGAGACGCGCGTTTAACGCGCTAAAACCCACACGATATGGCTGTCCCGAGGGATATGCTCATATCCATGTTTTGAATCCAAACAGACAAAGGATAAAAATCGGTGTTCTGTTAGACTCAGGATCCAACATGTTCCTAATTAACAAAGACCTCGTTAAGGAATTGAAAATTCCGTTCACAGAGAGACAGAATCCAGTCACAATTCAAGGCTTCTATGGAGTACCATCTCCATCAGGAGGGAAATTTTATACGCTTCCACAATGGCTTGAAATTGGAAGCAATAAACACTTGTCCGAAGTTGCATGCGAAATCGCTGCAGCCGGAGACTATGGGATGATTATCCCATTTGGGTGGTGGCATTCAGAACACCCCCTATCGAACATTGGGGATCCCGATAACTGGGAATTCAAAGACCCTAAGTGTAAAACTACTTGTGTGGAAGAAGAAGACGAAGGAATTGCAGATATGTTCAAATACGACGAATCGGTAGCGTGGGATGAGGATGCGATTCAAATTGGAAGAATTGGGACTGTGGAAGATCCGAATGAAGTTAACTTCGACTCGCTCCCCAAACACTACTGGGGATTCAAGAAGCGCTTCCTACCGCAAACTTCGGCGAAGCTACCACCAAGGAGAACATTTGATCACGAAATCAAGTTAGTTGACGGAGCAAAGCCATCTTGGGGACCCATCTATCCACTATCCGAGAAACAATTAAAACTCCGACGCGAATACTTTAAAGAAATGATCTGATAAGGAAAGATTAAACGAAGTCAGTCGCCATTCGGTGCACCGATCCTTTTCACACCGAAGGCTGATGGCCGACTACATTTGGTAGTGGATTACTGGAACTTAAATAAGTTCACCATCTTAAACAAGTACCCGTTACCACTAATGTCGGAAGTATGCGATTGAGTAGCAGGGGCGACTATCTTTTCAAAAATTGATTTGAAAGACGGTTATAACCTCATTAGGATAAAAGAAGGCGATGAATGGAAAACAACTTTCCGAACAAGATACGGGCACTACGAATACAACGTAATGCCTTTCGGACTAGCTAATGCTCCGGCAATGTTCTAAGACATGATGAACGAAGTTCTCCGAGAACATCTTGACCAAGGCGTGGTCTGCTCCCTCGACAATATTCTCATCTATTCAAAGACCGAGCAAGAACATATCGAGTTGGTAAAAAAGGTTCTGCAAAAATTAGCGGATTTCCAACTCGCGATTTCAATTAAGAAATCCTTCTTCCATGTAAAAGAGGTGGAATTTTTAGGCTATATAGTAGCCGTCAATAGGGTGTCTATGAGCACCCGAAAGGTGGACTCCGTATTAGACTGGAAACCACCTATGTCGGTTAAGGAAGTCCAGATATTCCAAGGATTTGTAAATTTTTACCGACGCTTTATAGAAAACTTCTCTAAAATCTGTGCTCCGATCACGGAAACATTGAAGGGCGATCCGAAAAAGTTCCGGTGGGGCCCGGAACAAGAGGTAGCTTTTCAAGAACTTAAGAAAAGATTTACTTCTACCCCTATTCTACACCATTTCTTTCCCGAAAGAGAAACGGTCGTGGAAACAGACGCTAGCGACTTCTCGTTAGGATGCGTCTTATCGTAGTTCGTGGAAAAACGACTCCATCCAGTGGCATTTTATTCCCGCGAACTCAACTCAGCAGAGCGAAATAACGAGATCCACGATAAAGAACTATTGGCGATCCTAGAAGCATTCAAAGAATGGCGTTAATACTTGGTTGGAACTGAAAAACCGGTTACTGTCTACACCGATCACCAAAACTGCAATATTTCCTCACCTCAAAGGTCTGGTACGGTCGCCAGATCCGCTGGGCAGAAAAACTCGCAGATTACAATTTCAAAATTGTCTACTGCCTGGGCACCAGAGGAGGAAAACCGGATGCACTCAGTTGACGGCCAGAGTACCGTCCTGAGGAGGGAGCTGCACATCGCGAACAAGAGATATTGAAGCCCGAACATTTCCAAATCAGTTCAGTTACGAGAACTAAGATGGGGGAAATTCGAATCTGGTTACTTGCAGGAAATCCTGAAGGCGATATATGTGCAGACGACATCTAAGAGGAGCCCAAATAGAATGATCCCAATTCCGTTATTTGAGTCAAAAGGTTAGACACAAGAGCAAGGCTTCCAACCAAGGGCTCAAGAATGGCAGCAGGCTATGATCTCCATGCTCTGCAAGAAAATATAGTCCCAGCAAGGGGACAGTTAGTAGTCGGAACTGGTATCGCAGTAGGATTACCGGTTGGAACATATGGAAGAATTGCTCCCAGGAGCGGGTTAGCTGTTAAAAGCGGGATTTCAACAGGTGCCGGAGTGATTGACGCGGATTACACCAGAGAACTCAAAGTTCTACTATTCAACCACCGAGATGCGGACTGTCACATCAAAGAAGGGGATCGTATCGCCCAACTAGTGATAGAAAAGATTAGCACCGCTGATATGATGGAAATAGATAACCTGGACGAAACTGAAAGAGGAACGGCGGGATTCGGTAGCACAGATATTGCTACAAGAGCTATGACTATCCAAGAGATTGAACCAGTAGTCAGCCAGCTCCATGCGTCAAAGGATCAGAACAAACACTGGTATGACGTAGCCGAAGTACCTGAACGAACCCTCATGACTAGTACTATACTAGCCCGCAAAGAATTGAAGAAATTCAATCCCGAATTTCTGGAGCAGATTCTGAAGGCCATTCCAGGCGATAAGGAATGGCTCAAGCGAAGAAAAGAGTTGGAAAATCTCCGAGACAATGACAAACCTTTCCCGAAGGATTGGACCCTAACCGATGATTTGTTGTACTATAAGCAAAGACTATTCGTACCAAACAACCAGAGCCTTTACACCACAATAGCCGAAGGGTATCATGATGCAAAAATTGCCGGACACTTCGGACAAGAAAAAACTCTCGAAATCATCATGCGAGACTTTTATTGGAAAGGTTTTGCAAATTGGGTAAACGATTATATATGGTTATGTGACGACTGTCAACATAACAAGTCACCACGTCACGCGAAGTATGGTCTACTTCAACCACTATCAATACCATATGCAGCTTGGGCATCCATATCCGTGGACTTTATAACACAGTTACCGCAAAGTCAAGGATGTACCCAAATAATGGTAGTGGTTGATCGGTTCACCAAGATGGCCCATTTCATCGGACTAGAGGGAATGGCGACTGCGAAAGATGTCGCTACCGCCTTCACGAAGGAAATATGGACGCTACATGGCTTACCAACAGAGATTGTCTCGGATATGAATTCGAAGTTTGCAGGAGAATGTTGGGAATCATTGTGTAAAGGATTGGATATGAAAAGGAGGATGTCAACTGCATACCATCCACAAACGGACGGACAAACTGAACGAACCAACCAAGTGCTGGAAGGTTACTTACGAAGTTTTGTCAATTACGATCAGGACGATTGGTATCAGCTCCTACCCTTAGCCGAACATGCTTACAACAACTCGGCAACCAATGCACACGGAATGACCCCATTCTACGTAAACTATAGGTTCCATCCTCAAACGGAATGGATGAAGGAGCGCGCAGTGCATAATCCGGGAGCAACCCTCTACGCGAACTGGATAAAAACGATTCATGAGCAAGCACGGCAATCACTCGAACAGACACGAGAAGCTATGGCCAAATATTATGACAGAAAGGTCAAGCAACAACCGGACTTGAAACCCGGCGATAAAATAATGTTAAACGTAAAGAATATTCGCACCCGCCGGAAGTCCAAAAAGTTAAGCCCAAAACTTTATGGACCCTTCGTAATTCTGGAAAAATGAGGAAGCTGGGCATTCAAACTCAACATATCGGATTGTTGGAATATACACCCAGTATTCCCTGTTTCTCTGTTACAACCCTACAGAGAGTCGGTACGAGCAGACCGACAACAACCTCCCAGGGAACCTGAAGATATCGAAGGCGACCTACAATGGGAGATAGAAAAGATTGTAAGAAGTGAGATACGCTCTTACAGGAAAAGAGTCCGTGGCCGCTATCAACAGATGCGGGAGCTATGGTACTTTGTTAAATGGCAGGGCTGTTCCGAAGACGAGAACACTTGGGAACCTGCGACGGGAATGGATAATGCGAGGGAATTGGTGGAAGAATTTCATCGCGATAATCCCGAAATGCCACGACGGGCAGAGGAAGGACAATGAAGATAAGGTTTTCCTGCCGTGGACAAGCAAACGCGGAAGGTTTTTTACCCTGCTTTCATCGGGTCCTTAAATGATTAATGTTTAAAGTTTATTATTTAATATTTAAAATTTAATGTTTAATTTTTATTTTGTACCAAAGGGGCATTCGAGGCGAAGCCCTAGAGGAGGGAGCTCTTGTTAGGAGTACCCGATTCTGATAGCCTAGGAGTACCTTAGGTAGGGTAACTTTACCCGAAATCGAGAATCTTAGTCTCCAACACCCCCCTCCGGCCCCCTTACGGGGCCCGCGCGTCATCATACACATCAACCTTTGTTGCGCCCTGTGACTATATGGTCACAGAATTGAAGGTGTCAGAATAACACCGTATACGTCGCTGCCGTCCATCCGATGGAAAGCTGTTCGCAGGATATATAAGAGGGGACCTCTGGCTAGACCTGGGAAGTGTGGACTCCCTGGCTGAGGCCCGGGGGTCCCGCAACGCCTACTTCAAGGCCATAAAACAGGCCAAGCGAAGGCACTGGGACGAGTTCCTCTCTGCTGCAACCCCTAAGACTGTATGGACAGCCAAACGCTTCGCGATAGGTCGCCCCCAAGACCGGTTCCCGTCTTTCCTGGAAGCCGACACCCCGCTTGCTGTCAACACCGCCCTCCTGTCCCATTTTTTTCCTCCTAGGGAATCCTCCTCCCCCCCTACTATCCTACGCCCGTTCCGGGATCTCGACGTCCTCACAAGAGAAGAGATCTCTAAGGCTCTGGCATCCAGCTCAAGCTCATCCGCCCCCGGCCCCGACCATATCCCGTACTCAGTCTGGAAAAGAGTCCACGGCACCAACCCAAAAATCCTCACGTCCCTCCTGGGCCCCCTCCTACTCTATGGCTTTCACCCGTCCTCCCTCAAACAGGCCAATGGTATTGTCCTCGACAAACCTGGCAAGGCCTCCTACGACACCCCGGCCTCCTTCCGCATCATCGTCCTCCTCCAAACCCTATCCAAGATCCTGGAGCGTGTGGTAGCTGTAAGGCTAGCCGCAGTTGCTCGGGCCCTTGGCCTAGTCCACCCGAACCAATGTGGCTCACTATCGGGCATGGGTACCTTTGATGCCCTTGCCACACTCTCACATGAGGTCCGTCTTTCGCACTGCATAGGCCTCTGCTCCTCCACACTCTTCCTTGACATCAAGGGAGGCTTTGACAATGTCGACTCCGCTGCCATGTGCGGCAAGCTTCGGGAAAGGGGCGTTCAACCCTACCTTGTCTCGTGGGTCCGATCCTTCCTACACGGCAGGCATTGCCGCCTCCTATATCAGGGTTCCCCTAAGGTCCTCTCGCCAGTCCAAGTCGGCACCCCCCAAGGCTCGCCTGTCTCCCCTCTTCTTTTCTTGATCTACGTTTCCTCCCTCCACTTTCCAGTCCCTAACGGCATAATCCTCTCCTATGTTGACGACTTCGCTATAACTGTCTCCTCGCCCTCCTACAGGCGTAACGTCCAGAAACTTCAAGCAGTCGCTTCCTCTCTCACGTCGAGGGGAAGACGCATAGGCGTTGCGTTCTCCCTCCCCAAAACAGAACTGATGCACTGGAGGACGCCCCAACAGAGGGGGCCCCCATGCCTCCTCCCCGTCTCAGTGGACTCCGTCCCCTACAAACCGGCCCAAGTACTACGGTGGTTGGGCTACTGGCTGGAACCCGCGACGCCTTCGTTGGACCGAGCCACCACCCCTCACTTCACCAGGCGCCTTGCCCTGGCCGAAGCTGCCCTCGCTACAATAGACCGCCTGTCCCGGCCAGGCAAGGGTCTCGCACCACACCTGTGTCACCGTCTCGCCTCCTCCTTGGTCCGCCCCATCCTTCTCTACGGCAGCGACCTTCTCTCCTCCAACTCCAGGATGCTCGACAAGATGAGGGTGTTCTGGCACCGGGTGCAGAGGTGGGTTATGAACTGCTTCGCCTCCACCAACACGGCCATCCTTCCCTGCGAATCATCACTCCCCCCAATTGACCTACTGATCAAGCACCTTCAACGCCTAGCGGCGGTCCGCCTGGTCTGCCTGCCGCCTGAGATCAACCCGGCGACGGCCCGCCTGGACCACTCGGTCCCAACCACGTCCCCCTTTAGGGCTCCCGACTCCCTCCGCCTCCCTGGGTCTGTCAGAGGCCGGCATCCATGGGCCGGCCCCAACTACCGCCCCCTCAGATGGTTCACCAAACCACCCTCCCCGCCCAACCGGCGCCACCTCCCAGTCGATGCGGTCGCCCACCGCATTCACCCCATTATCGGTGGCCGCAGTGACCCCCTTCCTCCGGCGAACCCCCTCCTCTTGCCTCCATTGCAGGTGGCCCCGCTGGGGGCTCCAGCCCTCTACGCTTCTCTCAAAGCCCGTTGCCGTGAGGAACTCCTCACCTCGTGGCGCCTCCTCTCTCCTCCCCCGCCTTACTACCTCTTTGGCCCCACCCTGCGCCCGCACCCCTTTATGGGCCTGGGGCGTTTCCTCTCCGGCCGGCTCCACCAGATGCGTGCTGGCAAGAGCTACCTAGCCGCCCATCCCTCATGGCACGACACCGACCCCTCTCCCCTCTGCCCCTGGTGTGAGGAAGGGGACGAGACGTTCGAACATGCCCTCCTTTTCTGTCCTGTCAAGTCTGCACCACGCGATCGCCACCTCCAGGGGGTCACGGATATTGGACCTGACTCTTCTCTGTGGACCTCAATTCCGATGCTTTTGGGCCACGGTGGTTATCTCACCGCTACCAAGACTGGTTTCCCCCCCGATATGTATGCACACTTTGCCCCCCGCCAGCCTTCTCTCTCCCCCTCCCCCTCCCTCCCTCCTGCCTCGCCTCGGTTGTCGTTGGCTGGGTCGCCAAGTGGTCTAAGTGGTGGGAGGTCTCCTGTTTGATTTCAATACGTTGGGTTTTGATTTGTTTCCGTTATGATGCTAGTTAGTTAGTAATTTTCCTTTATAAGTCCTGTGTAGGCAATGCGTCGGTTATTGGACGCCATAGGAGAATCTGGTTTGGGTTTTTCGTTTGTTTGTTGATTGATTTTGGGTTTTGTTTCTGCCATAGCTAGCGCTGCATGCACGTTCTTGTACCTTAACCAAACAATGAATATATGATATATAAAAAAAAAAAAAAAAAAAAAAAAAAAAAAAAAAAAAATGGCTAGACCTGGGAACTGCTCCCTCTCGCACTCACGTTTGGCGCACCGCTGCCAGAACCCAACCTGCCCTAAGGCGGGTAACACCAAGGCGGTCCTCAACTGCTGCCCCTCCTCAACTGCTTCCTGCCCTAACTGTAAGGAACCGCACGCGGCCACTGACAGAGACTGCCCGGAACGACCCGTCCCTACCCCCAAAGACCCCCCCACCTCACGACCACTAGATCATGATGATGAGGATGGCATGGATGTCGGCCCGGACAGTGCCGCACATGATGCTGGTCCCGCTACCCCGAGACAGACTCTAGCCCCGCCCTTTGCAACTCCTCGCCGCCCACCTCCTCGCGTCCCGCCCGAGACTCCCCAAACAGCCACTCGTTCCTCCTCCAGGGTCAGCATCCCCCCCACCCAAGGTGACTATGACCCAGCCCGGACCGCAGAAAACCCCTCCGGCTTGTCCGGATAAATGCCTTCTCCCTGCTCTCCTCTCCCCAGGCCCTCAGGTAGGGATCCTGGCCTCTTAAATCTTGCCTTTGTCCAACATAACAGCCTGGGAAGCTGGGATGTTTTTCTTTCGTTGTTTCAAAGTTTTTCTGCTTTGCCTTCCTTGCCTACAGTTGTGGCCATACAGGATCCCCCTGTGTGGCGGGCACGACTACCTTCCTTCCCAGGTTATAAATGTTTTTCTCCGCCTTCCTCTTTTGGCAAGCCGCGTGTGGCCTGCTACGCTCTTTTATCTTTTCTTGAAGTTGTTTCCCTCTTGCCGGTGTAGGTGGGCCAGTCTGCCAACGTGATGGCGATCGACTTGTTCTCCGATGCAGGCTTTTACTCCTCCTCGCAGACTCGCCTTAGGGTGTACAATGTGTACAATACCCAGAGCGTTTCAACCCATACACGTATTGTTGCTCCTGAGTTATGTTTTCCTGATTTAAGTTTTCCCGTGTTTGTTATGGGAGACTTTAACCTCCACCACCCTCTTTCAGACCCGTTGAGGGTCATCTCATCTGCACATCTTAGGACGTCGGTTCCTTATTTTCAATTGGCTTCTTTACATGGTTTTTCCCTCCTTAACACCCCTGGAGTGTTTACTTATTTTCCCTTTGCCTCCGTGGGTAGGCCTTCCGTTCTTGATCTCTCCTTTGCCAACAGCGCGGCAGCCCAACTCTTTGAAGAATGGGCTACCCCACTCCGGTCCACTGGCTCTGACCATGTTCCAATTTATGTTTCACTCTCCACTCCCTTATTGCGCCCCCCTGCTCCCACACCAGCCTGGACTAAGACCGATTGGTCTGCCCTTAGTGATACCCTCAAGTTGTTTGTTGTTTCTCCACCTACCTCCCTCCCGACCCTGTCCTCTGCCTCGACCTGGTTCGACGGCAATGTTAACCGCCTCTGCACCACTCTCCTCTTGCGCACTCCGCTCAACCGCATGTCGACCCGCTCTAAGCCCTGGTGGTCGCCGCTCCTCTCCTCTCTTAGAGTTTCCTTTTACGCCGCTACCCGTCATGCCCGCAAGGCCCCTGATACAGACCTCCAGTCCCAAGCCCGGGAGGCCCGCAACGCCTACTTTAAGGCAATCAAAAAGGCTAAGCGAAAGCACTGGGACGACTTCCTCTCCTCCGCGACTCCGAAGACTGTATGGACAGCCAAACGCTTTGCAATAGGCCGCCCCCCTGACCGTTTCCCGTCCTTTCCGGACGCTGACACCCCACTGGCGGTCAACACCGCCTTGCTGACACACTTCTTTCCTCCTAAGGAATCCTCCTCCCCCCCCACTATCCTCCGCCCCTTCAGGGACCTTGACGTCCTCACGAAAGAGAAAATCTCCAAGGCGCTTGCGTCCAGCTCTAGCTCGTCCGCCCCTGGCCCTGACCACATTCCATACTCAGTGTGGAAGAGAGTCCATGCCGTCAACCCGAAGATCCTCACCTCCCTCTTGGGCCCCCTCCTACTCTACGGGTTTCACCCCTCATCCCTTAAGCACGCCAACGGCATAGTACTTGACAAGCCAGGCAAAGCCTCCTACGATACGCCGACCTCTTTTCGCATTATAGTCCTCCTCCAAACTCTTTCCAAGATCCTGGAGCGCGTGGTAGCTGTAAGGCTAGCCGCGGTTGCTCAGGCCCTTGGCCTCGTCCACCCCAACCAATGTGGTTCTCTTTCAGACATGGGCACTTTTGACGCCCTTGCCACCCTCTCGCATGAAGTCTGGCTTTCACACAGCATGGGCCTCTACTCATCCACGCTTTTCCTTGACGTCAAGGGAGGTTTTGATAATGTTGACTCAACTGCCCTGTGCGGCAGACTTAGGGAAAGAGGCGTCCAGCCCTACCTTATTTCGTGGGTCCGATCTTTCCTGCACGGTCGGCAATGCCGCCTCCTATACCAGGGGTCTCCTAAGGTCCTCTCGCCGGTCCAGGTCGGCACTCCTCAAGGGTCACCCGTCTCTCCTCTCCTCTTCCTGATCTACGTTTCCTCCCTCCACTTTCCGGTCCCGAATGGCATAATCCTCTTCTACGTCGACGACTTCGCCATAACAGTGGCCTCGCCCTCCTACCGGCGCAACGTCCAGAAGCTTCAGGCAGTCCCGTCCTCTTTCACGTCAAAAGGAAGGCACATAGGTGTTGCCTTCTCCCTCCCCAAAACCGAGCTCATGCACTGGAGGACACCCCAACAGAAGCGTCCCCCCTCCTCCCTCCCCATCACAGTAGACTCCGTCCCTTACAAACCAGCCCAGGTGCTTCGGTGGCTGGGCTACTGGCTGGAACCCGCAACTCCCCCGTTGAACCGTGCCACCTCTTCCCATTTCAACCGGCGTCTCGCCCTGGCCGAGGCCCCTCTCTCCACAATTGACCGCCTATCACGACCGGGCAAAGGTCTCGCACTGCATCTATGCCACCGTCTCGCCTCCTCCCTGATCCGCCCCATCCTTCTTTACGGCAGTGACCTACTCTCTCCCAACTCCAGAATGCTCGACAAGATTAGGGCTTTCTGGTACCGGGTGCAGAGATGGGTTACTAACTGTTTCGCTTCCACCAACACGGCCATCCTCCCCTGTGAAGCCTCCCTCCCTCCTATCGACCTCCTAATCAAGCACCTACAGCGCCTGGCAGCAGTCCGCCTCGTCTGCCTGCCACCGGAAATCAACCCAGCGACCGCCCGCCTGGACCACTTCGTCCCGACCACCTCCCCCTTCTGGGCACCTGACTCCCTCCGTCTCCCTGGCTCAGTCCGAGGCTGTCGCCCTTGGGCTGGCCCCAACTACACCCCCCTTAGGTGGTTCTCCAAGCCACCTTCCCAGCCCAACCGACGCCATCTTCCTGTCGATGCTGTTGCCCATCGCGTTCACTTCATCATTGGCTGCCGTAGCGACCCCCTCCCCCCAGCTAACCCTCTCCTCCTGCCTCCCCTGCAGATAGCCCCGCTTGGGGCCCCTGCCCTCTACGCCTCGCTCAAGGCCAGGTGCCGTGAGGAACTCCTCAACTCATGGCGCCTCCTCTCGCCTCCCCCGCCCTACTATCTCTACGGTCCCACCCTACGCCGGCACCCCTTTATGGGATTGGGGAGCTTCCTGTCAGGCTGGCTCCACCAGATGCACGCTGGCAAGAGCAACCTAGCCGCCCGACCCTCGTGGCACGACACGGACCCCTCTCCCCTCTGCCCCTGGTGTGAGGAGGGAGACGAAACATTTGAACATGCCCTCCTCTTCTGCTCTGCCAAGTCCGCCGCCTGTCGTCGCCACCTCCAGGGGATAACGGATATTGGACCTGACTCTTCCCTGTGGACCTCGATCCCGTTGCTTTTGGGCCTCGGTTGCTACCTTACTGCCACCAGAACTGGTTTCCCCCCCGACATGTATGCACAGTATGCCCCCCGCCAGCCCTCCCTTTCCCACTCCCCTTCCCCTCCCGCCTCGCCTCGGTTATCGTTGGCTGGGTCGCCAAATGGTCTAAGTGGTGGAAGGTTTTCTGTTTGATTTCAATACGTTGGGTTTTTGATTTGTTTCTGTTATGATACTAGTTAGTTAGTAGCTTTCCTTTATAAGTCCTGTGTAGGCGATGCGTCGGTTATTGGACGCCACCGGAGGAACTGGTTTGGTTTTTCTTTTGTTAGTTGTTTGATTTTGGGTTTTGTTTCTGCCATAGCTAGCGCTGCACGCACGTTCTTGTACCTTAACCAAACAATGAATATATGATATAAAAAAAAAAAAAAAAAAAAATGGCTAGACCTGGGAACAACGACCATCTCCGCTACACCTCCGGTGATTGAAATCTCAACACCAAGGAATCATCACCACTTTTCGCGTCTGGTCCTCCCCCTACGGGGGGGGACTAGGCCATCATCTTTTATCTTTTTGTAGCGGCAAAACTTCTCTTTTGCTTTCTCTCTTGAGGTCTACCCTCATGAGACCCCTCCTTACTCTTTTCTGGCGCCCTCGTCGCTGGATTCCTCTCTTTCCCCGCTTTTGCTCTAGCCTCGCTTAGCATCAGCACGGTCGGGTTCCTCCTTTTTCCCAACAACTGACAGCAGGGAATACTGTTTGCGGTACGCGATTACAATGAATTCTTTCGGCTTTTCTCCTGTCGGTTCGGGTCAGTCCCTCTCCTAGGTCCGGGTCTTGTCCCGCTGGTGGGTACGGGTTAGTCCCACGGTCGGTGGTTGGTGGTTGGTTTTCTCAACAGGCTACGGTCGAATTCGCTTCTCTCCTCCTCTTTACCCTGTACGGGTGGTTTTCTACCTGTGGGCACTGGGGGTTCATGGAGACCGCCTAGTTAAGACACGAACACGTTTCCGATAGTTGCTCTGGCATTTGGGTCTACCCCTCCTTCATCCTCCCTCGGTTCGTTCGGCTGGTACCCTACTACCTCCCTTCTCGGCTGGCACCCTACTGCCTCGCTCCTCGGCTGGCACCCTACTGCCTCGCTCCTCGGCTGGCACCCTACTGCCTCGCTCCTCGGCTGGCACCCTACTGCCTCGCTCCTCGGCTGGCACCCTACTGCCTCGCTCCTCGGCTGGCACCCTACTGCCTCGCTCCTCGGCTGGCACCCTACTGCCTCGCTCCTCGGCTAGCATCCTACTGCTCTCCCAGCTGGCACCTTACTGCCTCCCGGCTGGTACCCTACTACCACCTCTTCGGCCGGCACCCTACTGCCACCTGGCTAGCACCCTACTGCTCCCTTGAGCTTGCACCTTACTGCTAGCTCTCTCTGGGGGGCCCCAGCCCTGGCCTCCTTCCCTCCGGCTGGTATTGAACTGTCTCCTGTCGGTCGGGTTCTCCCCTCGTCGAGTCTTCCCCCATGGTGGGGGTCGCGCCTTGAATCGGTGCACTTGGTTCTTTCTTGGGCCCGATCTAGGGTTAGCTTTTTAGTGGCCGGCCGTGCTATGGGCGTGGTCTGGTGGGTATGAGTTGGACTTTCTTTTGTGCCTTCGGGCTGAGATTTCCAGGGGGATTTTTCCTTGGGCTTCCTGCTTTCCTTGTCTTGGGCTTTTTTTAGGGCTTAGTTCGTCTGGGCTGTAGGGGGGGCTTGATTCAGGGCGAGATGTGCGGTTGGCTCTATACCAGAGGGGCTTGGGGTTCTTGGTTTTTGCCTCAGACGGAGGAGGGACGCGCGTGTTTACAGGTTTTGTTTTTGCCATAGCTAGCGCTGCATGCAGGTTCTTGTACCTTAAACAATGAATATATGATATAACAAAAAAAAAAAAAATGTCTAGACCTGGGAAGTGGAACAAAGTCAATCCGTCAACTACTCAGGGAGTTACAAGCCTTTAAAGATATGACATCTTTGGCATGGGCCGTAAGTAACGGGACGATTTCGCACAAGGTCATGAGATGAATGTTAGGAGGTTTGGGATAACGAACCAACGCATTCACATCCACCCTTCGACGATTAGAAAGAGTCTAGAGCTCCTGGAAACACTACCACAGAAGCCAATGAGCTTCGAGGAGTGTTGTAACTATGATAAGGGGTGTACCGCAGTAGCGGGATTTACAACCAACACAACACGAAGGTCCACTCCCTCTACATAGAACAATCAGGACTTGCCGACCGAGGAATTATGAGACTATTCAATAGAATGGCCTCTCCTCTACGAGAAGAGAGTCATCAGAATGAATTCTATTGGTTAGTTGTTAAGTTATCACAACTAGAAGTCATCGACTCCGGCATATCTACAGATGCAGTCTCGTACCAAGTCTGATCCTCTTGGTAACGAAAAGAACTATTGGAGCCAACAGAGTTCGACTTGAGAACTCAGCTACAGGTCTATAGACTCTGAGGATCGGATAATTACTACTGGTGACAAGTATGTCTCCCGGGCAGGAAATAGTAGTTACTGAAGATGGTGTGATGGTTTTCATGGTCTCCCGGTGTCCGCACCCTCATGGAGAACTCGACGTCGCGCATAAGACTTGAAGAGGTACATATTTTGTATGCTATATAGATGTAGCCCGCGAACACTCAGATGCGGAATATAAATATCGAAGTGCCTCCCAAGCTTTAGACATCATCAAGCAACGGAGAAGAGACCTTAACAATATAATATTGTTTTTACGATTCTATTTTACTTTCTTGCACTCTTAGTAGTCATAAAAGAAACGAGTTGCTTTCGAGCCTTCCTAGACAAATCTCTGTCTACACAAAAGAATCCCGATTGGCCTAGACAACTATAAGTCTATACCGGTTGTCTCCGCCTAACAGATACAGCCTATTATAGAGGTGATGTTTACCCTGGCAAAGTGCTGACTTTGACGCCAGATCCCTCGGCCATCCTTTAGGCGCGGTACTCAATACTTTTCAGCTATATCCAACTCGACGCCAGTTTTCCAACGGTATAATGAACGTCTACTCAGCATCAATATTGGTGGAGATACAGCATATTTTGTGTTCTAGCAAAGTGCTGACTTTGATGCCAGATTACACAGCCATCCTTTAGGTGCAGTACTCGATACTTTGCAGTAATGTTGAACTCGATGCCAGCTTTCCAACGGCATATGGAACGTCAACTGGGGATTAATATTAGTGGAAATAGAATCTACTATAGAGGTAATATTGATACTAGCAAAGTGCTGACTTTGATGCCAGATTACACAGCCATCCTTTAGGTGCAGTACTCGATACTTTGCAGTAATGTTCAACTAGACGCCAGCTTTCCAACGGTATATGGAACGTCAACTGGGGATTAATATTAGTGGAAATAGAACCTACTATAGAGGTAATATTGATGCTAGCAAAGTGCTGACTTTGATGCCAGATTACACAGCCATCCTTTAGGTGCAGTACTCGATACTTTGCAGTAATGTTCAACTCGACGCCAGCTTTCCAACGGTATATGGAACGTCAACTGGGGATTAATATTAGTGGAGATAGAACCTACTATAGAGGTAATATTGATGCTAGCAAAGTGCTGACTTTGATGCCAGATTACACAGCCATCCTTTAGGTGCAGTACTCGATACTTTGCAGTAATGTTCAACTCGATGCCAGCTTTCCAACGGCATATGGAACGTCAACTGGGGATTAATATTGGTGGAGATAGAACCTACTATGGAGGTGATATTGATGCTAGCAAAGTGCTGACTTTGATGCCAGATTCCATAGCCATCCTTTTGACACAGTACTCAATACCTTACAGCAATATTCATTTCGACGCCAGCTTTCCAACGGTATAAAGAACGCCTACTCAGCATTAATATTGGTAGAGATACAGCCTATTATAGAGGCAATATTTATGCTGGTCAAGTGCTAACTTTGACCCCAGATTCTATAGCTATCCTTTCGGCACTGTACTCGATACTTTACAGCAATATTCAATTCGACGCCAGCATTCCAACGGTATAAAGAACGTCTACTTGGCATTAATATTGATGGAGATACAGCCTATTATGGAGGTGATAATTATGCTAGCGAAGTGCTGACTTTGACGCCAGATTCTGTCCCCAATACTCTGATACCCAGGCTGACATTTGGTGTGCTAGACGAACTCGACGCCAGCTTTCCAATAGTGTAAAGGACGTCTACTCGGCATCAATATTGATGGAGATACAGCCTATTATAGAGGTGATATTTATGCTGACGAAGTGCTAACCTTGACACCAGATTCTGTCCTCAATTCTCTGATGCCCTGTCTGATTTTGGGCGTCCTAGATGTACTCGACGCCAGCTTTCCAATGCTGTATAGGACGTCTGCTTGGCATCAATATTGATGGAAATAGAGCCTATTATGGAGATGATATTTACTGTCACGGTGTAACGTTCCTAGCTTGTGGTTAACTAATAGCGACGGGCAACGATACTTCTCTTTCGTGGTCTTGTTATAATCTTAATAGATGTAACAGTTCTTAGATCCGTTGATCTACGTTATCACCGTTCGTTGGATAACGCCTGTTAGATCTTAAATAAGATAGCTTCGCCTCACGTAGGCTCGTGAGAAATGTGTAAGGTATGTAATCGTGATAAAGAGCGTAAAGATGTTTTATTCGTAAAAGTAATAAGTAAGGAAAGTACTTAGAACATTCAATCTAATTTATTTAACCACGTACCGCCGACTCCGGCATACGACGTGCCCGGGGCTGGAGGACCCCCCGGTTAGCGCACCCCCAGTAACTACCACTATCTACAAACAATCCAAACCTCCGACCCCAAACCTCCAACATGCCCGCGCCATGCCCACAACACGAACACTAAGTACAAAGTCATCAACGGTAAAGAAAGTTCTCCCCAAAGCGACACCGTAGACCCTCTGGTATGGGCCCAACCAAGCCAAGTAGCCGAAGCCACAAGACCTCCTCGCGTAGCCGAAGCCGAGCAAGGTACCAGTCCCCCAGGTTCCCCGTACAAAAACAAAATTCCACTACCGTCATCTGAATATGACCCCGCAACCCGTCCTCCACAGTAGAAACCCACCCGGGCGCCCCCACTCAATGATCTCGGGACACCCCCAGCCGACCGCCCCGGCCAAACACACCCCAATAACCCACAAACAAAAGAAACACCCAAAACCCAAGCGCGAAATCCCAGAAGAAAGCCGACTTACTGGACAAGGGCTCCCTAGCCGAGGGGGCCAGGACCGGCACGCATCTGGCGCGTCTTGCAACTAGCGCAATAACACCAGGGGACACCATCCAGACGGCCAGTCAATCGCAGATTATTCTCCCCACAGGAAGGACACCCACGACGATACACCTCAGCCTCCGCCACCGACAAAGCATACATGCCGGGGTCCGTAGGAACCGGGCGCGACCGAGTGCGCACCGGCGATGGCGATGACGTATCCGAACCGGGGATAAGTGGCACAGGTGAGGTCTGGTCTTCTTTGACCCGGCGCTTCTTGTTTCTCCTCCTCTTCCCACCCCCAGGTGCAGGCCTACGGTCGGGGGTGGACAGGCCACCGTCAACACCACCCACCGCCACAGGAGGGGCGCCACCAGAGGCGCTTCCCCGACCAGCCACGGGCTCAGCCACAGAGGACTCAGGCACGTGACCCCCCGAAGGAGGCGATGCCACCGCAGCCGGCGCCACCACAGGGGCCACCACCCCACCCACCGAAGAGGACGCCGCTACCACCGCACCCGACGAATCAGGTGGGGGCCCACCCACACCACCCTCTGAAGAGGGTGGTGGTGGGATAACCGCCGGCGTAACAACTCCCCGAGGGGGCTCCTCTGCCGGACCCTGAGAATTCTCAGGGTCTAGCCCATCCCCCACCGTAACAACCGTAGCAACCGAAGTGACCGAGGAAGTAGGCGACGAAGGAATAACCGTAGGAGCCTCAGCTCTAGCCATCGTAAAAACCAAGCCCCTAGTGAAAGAGACCTGAGAGTCCAGGGCGGCCGACAAGGCAGCGTTCTCCTTCTCAGCGCGATGAAGTCGCCGAGAAAGGACAGAGATGTGATGCCGAAGCCGAGAGACTTCGGCCTCCAGGGCGAAGTTCTTCTCGACGGCACGAGACAGAACCACCGACGAGCGCAAGGCAGACGCGGCGGAGGGGTGAGAGGCTCGCTTAGCCATAGCGACCGTAAAGAGGCGAGGCGAAAAGTGAGAAAACCGTAGATAGGCGCGATGAAGAACCTGGGTTCTTCAAACGATCGAAAGGGGAGGGAAAGCAACTATCGTGATAGAAGCTTAAAGACTTGAAGCTATCGTGAGATAGGAATCAAGGGCTCTGATTGGCCTGACGACTGTAGATTCGCTACCGAGGCGGAGCGAAGATAGAAGTAAGGAAATTACTTAGAACATTCAATCTAATTTTATTTATACTTGTACCGCCGACTGCGGCATACGACAAGTCCCCGCCGGCACGAGGTTAACGCGAACCGGAACTACCACTAACTACGAACAAACCAAACCTCCAGCCCCGTACCTCAAACATGCCCGCGCCATGCCCACAACGCGAACACTAAATACAAAGCCATCAACGGTAAAGAAAGTCCTCCTCGCCCCCGCATCCGAAGCCCCTCTGGTATGGAACCAACCGCAGCCCTTGTAGCAAGTCCGCATCATTCCTGAACAAGGAGTATGAGGGGCAAACCCACGAATACCAAGATACACAGGCGACAGGCAGGACCCAGGCCGAAGCCAAAAGCCGAAAGGGTGTCCGACAAAGGCAAGTTCCCCGTACAAAAAACAAAATTCCACTACCGCCCGGTCTGAATACCGTCCCGCAAACCCTCCCCCACAGTAGAAAACCAACAACAATTTATCAACACGGGTGGCGCAATGGCAGAGAGGTCGAGACCAACATGTCCACAACTCGCATCCGCACGCCAGGCCGTCGACCCTATGAACCCACTTTGCCAAGTCCCTCCGAGGAGCGTAATGGTGAGGAGGACCTGCCTGTTACCCGTAACCCCAAACCAAACAACCATAAACAAAAGAAATACATAGGGGTGGTGACAGACCGAAGAGGTCAGTAGGGCCTATCTCCTACCCGTGGTGCCATGCCCCCGCCAGCCAAACCCGCAACCAAACCAAAGAAACCAAACAAGCTCCACAGACCCCAGCACGCAAGACCCAAACAAGTCCAACCCAGAGGTCACAACCCACTATCCGCACAGGTGGCCATCAGCCAGCCGGTCCGACAGGAAGCTTTGCAGCACTCAGCAGCTTGACCTTAACAGCCCGAGCCAGCCGGAAACGCTTAATTAGACCTCGCCCAACCTGACGCAGGCCTGACTGGTGCTCGCAGGTGTCTCTCCCCCCCAAGTCAGCCCCCCCCAAGCCCCACACACCAGGCACCGCAGCTCCCATCCAGCCCCCTCAGCCCCTCGGGCAGATCAACCGCCCGACAGCCACAGGACAGCCAATACCTGACCCCACCAGGCAGCCACTGATCTTGGCCACACCAGCAGAGCCCCCTCCCCCAGCACCGACAGCCGAGGGGGGCCACCAGGACAGACCCGGGGCCACAGCATAAAGGGCCGACACCCGAAGGCAACGGCCACAGCCCCAACCCGCCCGAACCGAAGTCCAGACAAGCCGAGAAGGAAACCAGGGAACCCAGAGGCCCCCCAAGGTGGGCCCCGAAGGGCCACACTGTAGACTGACGAAAGGTGCCCAAACTGACGCTTCAGAGAGGGTGGGTACCAGGATAGGAAACGAGACAAACAGAAGGTAGGCCCCACTTGCAATGGGTGTGACCGCCAACCACCATCCGTAACCACACCGACCCCTGCACTAGACCAAGCGTGGCCCGGCAACCAATCGCCCAACACCATCCCGGGCAGAAGTTCATCCGCACCAGGAGGCCAAAGATTTCAGGGTCAATGCCATCCCCACGTAGAAGCGAGGAGGAGACACCTGACTGAACCACCATAAATGTCTCTTGAACCGAAATCAAGGGAACGGTGATAAACGACATCGTAGGATTCCGACCGTGATAATAGTAGACGAAGGGCGGGGCCGGCGAGGCCCCTGTCCCTTAAGGAATGATGCGATCGGTACGACGTGTTGATACTTGGGAAGGTCATCAGTCTAACCGAAGGGCGTTTTGTATCGTGAACACTAAGGACTCTGTTAAAACCCAACAAGAAACATGAGCTGGCCCAAAGAGCGACACGGGTGTTTCCCCCCACAGCAATGTTCAAATCCCCCATCCCCCGAACGCGAAACTCTGCGAGTAGACGATAGACAGAGAAGCCGAAGTCTTTTTACCGAAGGAGGCCTCGTAGACGCCAAAGGTGAAGAGGCTCGAAGCGTAATCATCATGAGAATCAAACAACAACGAGGAGGCGAAAACAAGTAACCACAACGCGAAACCGCCAAACAACAGAACCTCAACACCAAAGACCCCAGGAACTACTGAGCGAACTCAGATATCTCCCCCAGAATCAAAGGCATCGAAGGACTATCGTGGTGCGAAAGGAACGCTACCGAGGCGGAGCGAAGATAGAAGTAAGGAAAGTACTTAGAACAAAGCGTGAAGAGCCTATCTTCCTCGGTCGCATCGGCCTCCTTATATAGTGCTCTTCACTCAACCCTAACCCTGATGACTCACAAGTGTGAGCCTCGCGAAAAGCCTTACATAGGTCATATGACTCAAATGAGTCATACGCGCGAAATCCCATGACTCATAATCGAGTCATGTGCGAAACATAACAAATCATAACATAAACAAGTCATATGACTCAAATGAGTCATACGCGCAAGATCCCATGACTCATAATCGAGTCATGTGCGAAACATAACAAATCATAACATAAACACGTCATATGACTCAAATGAGTCATACGCGCCAAACCCATGACTCATAATCGAGTCATGTGCGAAACATAACAAATCATAACATAAACAAGTCATATGACTCAAGCGAGTCATATGCGCAAGACCCATGACTCATAATCGAGTCATGTGCGAAATCCTGAGCTACCTGTCACATCCGTGACACACGGCCACCTAACAGGAACTAGGTAATGGTGGATCATAGTGGGTTGTTGAGTAGGCAGGAAAGATTGGCGGTTTATTCTAGCTTAGTATTTGGGATTTTATCTAGCATAGTATTTGTGATACCAGATTTCTTTTGTTATATAAAGGGGGTTTGTCCCTTTACAATTTCTTCCTCTACGTAACCTGGTACTTTCCTATCTACACTTGTACTTAGGAATTACAACTTAACCTTGACTTCACATTATACGAACCTCAGAACCCCTCATACAAACAGGCCTTGTTTGTATACCTGTACCCATTCCGGCCCTAGATCCCCTTGGTGTGCCTTGGACTACATGTCCCCGAAGTGCTTCTGACCATCATAGTAACATTTACCCTGGCGAAGTGCTGACTTTGACGCCAGATTCTGTCCTCAACTCTCAGATTCCCAGGCTCACAGTTAGCGTCCTAGACGTACTCGACGCTGGTCTTCCAAAAGTATATAGGAAGTCTACCTGGCATCAATATTGATAGAGATAGAGCCTATTATGGAGGAGATATTTACCCTGGTAAAGTGCTGGCTTTGACAGCAGATTGCGTCCTCAATACTCTGATGTCTAGGCTAGCATTTGGTATCCTAGACGTACTTGATGCCAGGTTTCCAATGGTGTAAAGGATGTCTACTCAGCATCAGTATTGATGGAGATACAGCCTATTATAGAGGTGATATTTACACTGACGAAGTGCTGATTTTGATGCCAGATTCTGTCCTCAATTCTCTGACACCCAGGCTGGCGTTTAGAGTCCGAGAGGTACTTGACGCCAGCTTTCTAATGGTTTATGGAACGTCTGCACTGTACCAATATCTATGGAGTTACAGCCTATTTTGTGTCTTGGCGAAGTGCTGACCTTTAGGCCAGATTTCTCAACTATTCTTTTTGCGCAGTACTTGTAACGAGACTCCACGGAGTCCTATTACAGGTAGCCAAACCTACACCCATACCGGTATCAAGAGACTACCGTGGTAGGGATAGTGGTAGACTTAGGTCTACCGAGTAGAGGTACTGGTGGTTAGGTACCTCAGTCAGGCATACTAGATCATACCAAAGAGACATAGGTACTAGTAAAGGTTGGGGGTTACCCTACTCTGTAGGGTAATCCAAGTAGTCAATTTGGGAAATACCCTGAATTACTCGATGGAGAGTTCAGGTAGAGTTACCCTACCTTCGAACTCAGGTTACCCTGCCTTGGGCCATGAGTTACCCTGCTATGGAGTCAAGTTATCCTACCTTGAAAGTAACTTGTTACGCAGGACTTTGGGAGAAGTTACTAGATTGTTTGTCAGGTGAAACTACATAGGGTGTTCGATTCTCAGGTTGTGCGGATCACTTCTGCACAACCAGTTGAGCTCTGAACAAGCTGTAACTTGGAGGTGTGGTTCCTAACACCCCCCTCCGGCCCCGTTATAAGTCCCTAGCGTCGTGGGCTACAGCCTGAAGAGTGGCTGTAAGTCTAGCAAAAGTCTCGAGATGGAGATGTTACCGTAACTCCGTATGTGCTCACGCCGTCCGTCCGACCGGAGGCTGTCCGCAGGATATATGTTCGGGAAGAGGAGAACCTGAAGAATAGCCTCCAGGTGGTTTCATGTAAAACGGACCAAAGCTGACGGAGTAATACTGCTTTGAAGTTGAGAGTAGTATGTGAGATGACCGGAGGCCAGTAGGCGAGGTAACCAAAGTCCGTTGCCCCGAAAAGTGTAATAGTATTGTAGAATTGTTAAGGACTCTGAGACACTAGTCTGAGGTCATGATAAGACCTACTTCTAGGAGGGTTGACTGTGGGTAGTGCCTATTGGTAGTCAGCCCCCAGAGTAGTCTATCGGAGGAGCTATGTGGCTATCTTCCGGAATGCTATGGAAATGAGTAGAACCGGATAGATGTTCAGGAGCCGCGAATACTTGCAGAAGCCTAAGTGTATATGGGTAGAGAGTTCCATAGTTGGTATAGTATCTGCACGGGTATGACAGCTCACCACTGGCATGACTGCGATATGAAGAGTTTTTACTCCTGCGGTTGCATTGGAGATGCAGCGGCTAAAACACTTCTATCGGGCAGATGTTAGAACACCACCGAGTGGTCTAGTTCGCTATGAGGGATCTTTGGTCTGACCTGGAGAGGTTGGCTTAACAGCCCACGGGAGTTGGGTGCTCACGAATGCAGAGTATTGATGGGGAGTAACTGGCAGCATACCAAACCTACTTAAGTATATGCGAGTTCTCCTCTACTCTGGCAATCAACTATCTCTTGAGATCAGGACTTAATTGAGTAAAGCTGTGGCTTAATGATATTAAGTTTTACCGTTTTGTTTTTTCAACTCTACTGTTGATTATCTTTATCTTTACTTTTAGAAAGAACACTTCAGTACTGTCGCAACCTTGGGAACCATCTTCCCAGAAGGAGCTCCCATTACAGTACTTCATACTTTTCAGCAATATTCTACTCGATGCCAGCTTTCCAACGGTATAAAGAACATGTACTTGGCACTAATACCTGTGGAGTTATAACCTGTTTTAACTATTAGACTCTGTATTACTCATCTATCCTTGCTTACTTTTTGTAACCTAGCTCGGACCTGTGTATATATAAAAATAAATCTTGTTTACTTTAAAAATATAGTTTATTTTAGAATAACTTAGGTATAAGTTATGCTTTGTATTGGCTGTATCTGGTGAATTCTGAATTTTAAGAAATGTATTCTGACTTCTCTTCCTATGTGCAGTTGCGTTTAGAGTTTTAGGTAGGTGTTTTGTTGCATCTTGAGTTTAGCAGGTATGGCCCATTATGTCTAGACGTTGGTTGCCACGTCCCTGTACATCCTAGTTAACAATTTGCGTTTTGATCGTCCTATGCGTCAGACACACATGACATATAGGACGCAAGCTAGAATTTTTGCTGATGTTTCTTTAAAGGTATTCCAAATACCATATAAGAAAGCAAAATATCATTAAGGTTGAGTATAAGCAATCTTACAGCATCGATGATCTCCAGGCATAGTTTGTCCGATATTAGACAATCATGAAGGAAAAAGAAATTCTCATATCAGATTGCTACAACTTCAATGAGACTGGTTTCAGGCCTGGCAGTTGACGTAACCAATGAGTTGTTACCTGAGAGCCTAAGGGTCCACTCTCTTTTGCTAGCTCCAGCAATTGAGCATATATCAGTTATTGAAACGATAAGTAGTGATGGCATGGTTCTTCTACTTATGATTATTATTCCAGGAATCGCGATTATGGAAGATCAGTTTACAAAGACTGATCTTTAAGATGATGTTCTGCTTAGTATTTCGGAATCTGGATATTCAAATGATGTGTAAGCTTTGAAATGACTTTACCATTTTGAATAATACTCATCTAAGCATCAGATTGGAGAATGATGATTGCTTTTACTTGATTGGTATAATTCACATTGTACTCGAGAATTTATTGAGTTTTGTGATTAGAAAACAATTCTTCCATTTTGACTGCCATCTCATTGTACTCATCTTCCTCAATCTTTAGATGTTGCAGTTTTTCAACACTACAAGCACTATCATGCGGAGGTGGTTCATGCAGCTACAAGAACAAGATATTCTGAGTTTGACAAAGTGGAGTTTCTTACCATATTAGGCTCAATTCACACACATACGTTTAAGCCTACAATAATAATTTCAGTATTTAAGTAGTCAGGACTACTTCACTTTAATCCCTCTATCTGTCACAAACCAGATTGTGAAAAGGGAGATTGGCAAAACAGAATAAGGTTTTCACATGACTCGCAGTTGTGAGTCATTGGTGTTTATTGTTATGCAATAACTTACAGTGGAGAGTCATATGACGCTATAACTTTCGTGTATGGCTTATATTTATGAGTCACATATTTCATATATATGACGCACTTAGTGCATGTAATTTATTATATAGTTTATGATTGATTTAGGTATATTGTGTAGTTGACTCATACGGGTCAGCTGAGGATCTCACATGACTCACTCTTGTAAGTCATAGGAGATGGTGACGTGAAGGTATAAGTCACAAAGGGTTAGAGTTGGGTGAGGAGTCTTTATAAATAGTTGGCCCAGGGACCGTCTGAATAGCGGTGGTAAGTTTAATGCTGGATTACTAACTGTTTCAGTGACATCCCTACGGGCATCCTCCCTTGTGAGGCAGCACTTCCTCCCATCCAATACATCATCGAGTACAGGTAGTGCCTGGCGGCCCTACGCCTGGTATGCCTTCCACCTGAGAGAAACCCAGCCACCACTCATTTGTATAGCTCCTTCACTACTACCTCCACCTATCGGTCCCCGGAGGACCACCACTGTCTCAAATCAGGCCTTACACCAGGCTATCGCCCGCTCCACTGGGAGACCCCTGAACCCTAACCGCCGGTCTGCCGACATCTTTCTATCGACTCAATAGCCCACTGGGTGACTGATCTCGTAGAGCCCCTGAGCAGGGACCTACCTGTAGCCAAGCACTTCCTTCCATCAGCTCTACCACCTGGTACCCCATGTGATCCATCTTCCCTCAGACTCAAGTGGTACTACAAACAACTTCTCCTTCACACTGGGGTCACACAGTACCTTCCTCCTCCATGCTATGGATACTTACTGATGCTCTCTCCTCACTCTTTCAAGGGCCTTGGAAAGTTTATGGTGGACCACATCTATCAAATGAGGTCAGGAAAGAGCTACCTGGCAGTGCACACCTTCTGGCTGGACCCTGGGGCCCCAACCACTTGCCCTTTCTGCAAGGAGGAACCAGAAACATTCTATCATAACATCTTCAGCTGCTCGGCCTAACTCGAAGTTAGGATTTCCCGCCTCTAGGGAGTCGACAGCCCTAGGGAAGACAATCCGCTCTGGCACAGGCCGGCCTTGTGTAATTGCCTGGCCAGCTACATTTCCACCACTGCCACAGGATTTCTCCCTGACATGCCTGCCCTGTGCAGGGCCGCCTTACCTCTCACCTCTCCCTCTTTCCCTCACCTAACCTCTGCCAATGACTAGTTATTTCTGGATTGGCGTTTCTTTTATACTTGTTTGTTTACTTTCATATTAGTTTATATACTTCCCTATATTTGCACTTTAGGTGTAATGGAGGCTCCCTCAGGGAAGATGGATTCCAAGGTTGTGATGGTACCGAAGTGTTCTTTCTGAAAGTAAGGATAAAAATAATCAACAGTAGAGTTGAAAAAACAAAACAGTAAAACTTAATATCGTTAAGGGACAGCTTTACTCAATTAAGTCCCAATCTTGAGAGGTAGTTGATTCCAGACTAGAGGAGAACATGCCTATACTTAAGTAGGTTCGATATGCTGCCAGTAACTCCCCATTACTACTCTGCATTCGCGAGTACCCAACTCCTCCAAGCCGTCTAGCCAACCTCTACGAGTCGGACTAAAGATCCCCCGTAGCCAACTAGACTACTTGGTAGTATTCTAACATCTGCAGGATAGAAGTGTTTTCACCGCTGCATCTCCAATACAACTGCAGGAGTAAAAGCTCTTCATATTGCGGTCATGCTAACGGTGAACTGTCATGCCTGTATGGATACTATACCAACTGTGGAACTCTCTGCCCATATACACTTAGTCTTCTGCACGCATTCGCAGCTCCTGAACATCTATCTGGTTCTACTCATTTCTATATCATTCCGGAAGATAGCCACGTAGATTCCCCGTTAGAATACTCCGTAGGTTGACTACCAATAGGCGCTACCCACAGTCAACCCTTCTAAATGTTATTCTTATCGTAACCATAGACTAGTATCTCAGAGCCCTTAATGATTTTGTAATACTATTACACTTTCGTGGCAATGGACTTTGGTTGCATCACCTATAGGCCTGTGGTAACCTCACATAATACTATTAACTTTAAAGTGGTATTACTGCGTCAGTTTTCGTCCGTTTTATACGAAGCTACCTGGAGGCTATTCTGCAGGTTCTCCTCTACCCCGGCGTTTATTCTGTGGACATCCTGTAGTCAGATGGACAGTGTGAGCACTTACGGAGTTACAGCAGCATCTCTACTTGGAGACTTTTGCTAGGCTTACAGCAACTCTTCAGGCTGTAGCCCATGATGCTAGGGACTTATAACAGGGCTGGAGGGGGGTGTTAGCAACCACACTTCCAAGTTACAGCTTGTTTGGTGATCAACTGGTGGTGCGGGAGTGATTCGTACAACCTGAGATTTGAACACAATACGTAGTTTCGCGTGATAAACAATCTAGTAACTTCACCCAAAGTCCTGCGTAACAAGTTACCTTTAAGGTATGGTAACTTGGCTCCATAGCCGGATAACCCTAGTCCGAAGGTACGGTAACTCTACCTTGACTCTCCATCGAGTAATTCAAGGTAACTTTTAAATTGACTACTTGGGTTACTCTACAGAGTAGGGTAACCCCCAACCTTTACTAGTACTTATGTACCTTTGGTATTGTCTAGTATGCCTGACTGAGGTACCTGACTACCGGCACCTCCACTTGGTAGATCTAAGCCTACCGCCATTCCTACAGTAGTGGTACCTTGAAAGCATCTTGTTACGCAGGACTTCGGGGGAAGTTACTTGATTATTTGTCACGTGAAACTACAAAGGTTGTTCGAATCTCAGGTTGTACGAATCACTCCTGCACACTCAGTTGAGCTCCGAACATGCTGTAACTTAGACGTATGGTTGCTAGCACCCCCCTCTGGCCCCGTTATAAGTCACTAGCATCATGGGCTATAGCCTGAAGAGTTGCTGTAAGTCTAGCAAAAGTCTCCAAGTGGAGATGTTGCCGTACCTCCGTATGTGCTCACGCGGTTTGTCCGACCGGAGTCTGTCTGCAGGATATATAAGTGGGAAAAGGAGAACCTGGAGAATAGCTTCCAGGTGGTTTCGTGTAAAACGGACCAAAACTGACAGAGTAATACTGCATTGAAGTCATGACTAGTATGTGAGGTTACTGGAGGCTTGTAGGCAACGTAACCGAAGTCCGTTGCCCCGAAAGTGTAATATTATTAGAGAATCGATAAGGACTCTGAGATACTAGTTCGAGGTCACAATAGGACCTACTTCTAGGAGGGTTGATTGTGGGTAGTTCCTATTGGTAGTCAACCTCCAGAATGGTCTATCGGCGAAGTTACGTGGCTATCTTCCGGAATGATATAGAAATGAGTAGCACTGGATGATGTTTAGGGGCTGCCAATGTTTGCAGAAGCCTAAGTGTATATTGGTAGAGAGTTCCATAGTTGGTATAGTATCTGCACGGGCATGACCGCAATATGAAGAGTTTTCTACTCTTGTGGTTGCATTGGAGATGTAGCGGCTAAAACACTTCTATTGGGCAGATGTTAGAACACCACTGAGTGGTCTAGTTTGCTACTGGGTATCTTTGGTCCAACCTGTAGAGGTTGGCTAGACAGCCCATGGAAGTTGGGTGCTCGTGAGCGCGGAGTAGTGATGGGGAGTAACTGGCAGCATACTAAACCTGCTTAAGTAGATGCGAGTTCTCCTCTACTCTGGCAATTAACTACCTTTTGAGATCAGGACTTAATTGAGTAAAGCTGTGGCTTAACAATATTAAGTTTTACTGTTTTGTCTTTTTCAACTCTACTGTTAATTATCTTTATCTTTACTTTCGGAAAGCACACTTCGGTGCGATCGCAACCTCGGGATCCATCTTCCCAGATGGAGCCCCCAATACAACCTGCCACCCTTGATGAACGTTTTATGTTGTATCTATCTACCTATTATTTATTATCTGACTGTCTTTTGATTGTCCTTTTAGTCAACTTTAAACCAGCGTATGTTTCTGCCACTGAGAGTTGCATGGGAATATGTAGAAATAGAGAAACCGTGAGGGAATAGGAGTAGAGGAGTGCATGGAAGCAGTATTTCATAGTATTGTTTGTGATTTTCCTGTTCTATTTTTAGCATGGTGGTGCATAGAGGAGAAAGAAAACTCATATGAGTAAGCAGAGAGGTTAGTGGATATGTGTGATATTCACTGGAGTAATGAGAATAGATTTTTAGTGTTTTTTTATACTCCTGTTTTTTCCCTATTTTGTCAGTTTAGTTGTAGCACAAAATGGGTTGAGCATGATAGAGAGTTGAGCAGAGAGTGAGAGAGTTTATGAGCTCTTGAGTTGTCAGAAGAGTGGTAAGATTCTATTCACTTACTTCTCTTCTACACTTTTAGGTGAGATGGTGTCTAATCACAGTCACTAAAGTTAGTCGTTCCAGAGAGTTGAAGAATCTTAAAACAACTATTACACAAATTATACTGTCAATGGAGATAGAAACTGCAGATTAATTAAAAAAGAATGCTGCCCAATAAGGAGGAAGGTCATATAAATTTACAGTCTAATCATTTAAGCATAAATGGTAGTTGTGATCTTTCATGGTCAACTTTTTAGACCAGAATTTGTTATGACGTTGCTTAGTAAGCATTTCACGAACACTTTTGAAGAGTGACTGTATTTTCCTCTACTCTGAGAATCAAACAGCTCTCTAGACTAAGAAACTTATTAATTAAAGCTGGTGACTTAACAATATTACATTTTGCTATTTTGTTTCTTGAACTCTATTGATAAGACATTAAGTTTTTTTTTTTTTTTATCTTCTGAAGAACCTATTTAGATATGATCACACTCTTGAAATCCATCTTCCTATCAAGAGCTCTTATGATATTACTTACTTGAGTAGTTATCATTTGTGATGTAGTATCAGGTATTAGTTGGAAAATAAAAGCTAGTGAATTCTTTTCTTTATATATTGGTGATTGAGGTTTTGTTTACACCATAGCTCACACTGCATATAACTTCTTATACTTTAAAAATAAATATATTATAATATAAATATAATAAAAATTTAAAAAAAATAGAAGTACCTATCTAGTTAAGCTCCTCATACAACTTGAATAACTTAGGTTCTTTCTTATACTATAAGATCAAAATTAATATACACTTTTATCCTAGCTGTTTAAAAGGTAATAACGTTGTATTTTTCTCTCTATTAACAATAGTTCTCAGGCTGATATCTAAGTTATAATCTAATGTAATATCTATCAAAATATAGTTATAGTCTCATAATTTGATATACTAAACCTTCCTTATTTTAATATTATAGTATTAGAGGAAATGTTAGCAGTTGTAGAAATATAGGATTATTACAAAAACCAAATTAGATACAATTATCCAAGTTAAATATGTTAAAATATGAAAGCCTAAAAAATAACAGTCAGAGATTACCCTTAACTTTGCATTACACTTGATTCCTTATATTAAACAATACATAACAATAAGAACACTGCCTTCTATTCTACTACAACTTATATTTTAACAAGAAGGTTTTTTCTCTCCTCCATTGTACAAGCATGTAATGTAATGGGGGCTCCCTCTGGGATGATGGATCCCAAGGTTGCGACTGCATCGAAGTGTTCTTTCTGAAAGAAAAGATAAAGATAATCAACAGTAGGGTTGAAAAAACAAAATGGTAAAACTTAATATCGTTAAGCCACAGCTTTACACAATTAAGTCCTGATCTCGAGAGGTAGTTGATTGCTAGAGTAGAGGAGAACTTGCATATACTTAAGTAGGTTTAGTATGCTGCAAGTTACTACCCATTACTATTCTCCATTCATGAGCACCCAACTCCCGTGGGCTGTCTGGCCAACCTCTATGGGTCGGACAAAAGATCCCCTATAGCGAACTAGACCACTTGGTGGTGTTCTAACATCTGCCCAATAGAAGTGTTTTAGCCGCTGCATATCCAATGTAACTGCAGGAGTAAAAACTCTTCATATCGCGGTCATGCCAGTGCCGAGCTGTCATGCCCATATAGATACTATACCAACTATGGAACTCTCTACCTATATACACTGAGTCTTCAACAAGTATTCGTAGCCCCAGACCATCTATCCGGTTCGACTGATTTCTATCTCATTCTGGAAGATAGCCACGTAGCACCTCTGATAGACCACTCTGGAGGTTGACTACCAATAGGCGCTACCCACAGTCAACCATCCTAGAAGTAGGTCTCATTGTGACCTTGGACTAGTGTCTCAGAGTCCTTAACGATTCTCCAATACTATTCCTCTTTCGGGGCAACGGACTTCGGTTACCGCGCCTACAGACCTCTGGTAACCTGTTAGTCATAAAGAAAATGCACAGACCTCTCGGTAGGGTAACTGCGCACAGACCCGCATTTATCAAAGCCTAACACCCCCCTCCGGCCCTGCTCTGGGGCCCGCACGTCCTTAGCGAGATTTCGAAGAATGGTGTCCCATGACTATAATATCATCTCAATGAAGCCCGATTCATAATACCATATATATCGCTGCCGTCTGTCCGACCGGAAGCTGTTTGCATGATATATAAGAGAGTACCTCTGGGTAGCTCTGAGAACAACGACCGTCTCCGCTACAACTCCGGTGATTGAAATCTCAACACCAAGGAATTATCACCACTTTTTCGCGTCTGGTCCTCCCCCTATGGGGGGGACTAGGCCATCATCTTTTATCTTCTTGCATCGGCAAAACTTCTCTCCTGCTTTCTCTCTTGAGGTCTACCCTCATGAGACCCCTCCTTACTCCCTCCTGGCGTCCTCGTCGCTAGGTTTCTCTCCTTCCCCGCTTTCGCTTTAGCCTCGCTTAGCGTCAGCACTGTCGGGTTCCTCCTTTTTCCCTTCAACAGACGGCTGGGAATACGGTTTGCGGTACGCGATTCCTATGGATTCCTTCTCCTTTCCTCTGATCGGTTCGGGTCAGTCCCTCTGCTGGGTCCGGGTCTTGTCCCGCTGGTGGGTACGGGTTAGTCCCACGGTCGGGGGTTGGTGGTTGGTTTTCTCAACAGGCTACGGTCGATTTCGCCTCTCTCCTCCTCTCTGCCCTTTATGGTTGTTTTATCTACTATGGGCACCGGGGATTTATGGGGACCGCCTAGTTAAGACACGAACACGTTTCTGATAGTTGTTTCGGCATCTGGATCTACCCCTCCCTCTTCCTCACTCGGCTCGTTCGGCTGGTATCCTACTGCCACCTCTTCGGCTAGCACCCTACTGCTCCCCCAGCTGGCACCTTACCGCCCCCCGGCTGGTACCATACTACCACCTCTTTGGCTAGCACCCTACTGCTCTCTCAGCTGGCACCTTACTGCTACCTCTCTCTGGAGGGCCCCAGACCTGGCTCCTCTCCCTCCGATTGGTATTGCACTGTCTCCGGTCGGTCGGGATCCATCCTTGTCGAGTTTTCCCCCTCGGTGGGGGTTGCGCCATAAATCGGTGCACCTGGTCCTCTTGGGCCCGATCAAGGGTTTGCTTTGAAGCGGCCGGCCGTGCTATGGGCATGGTTTGGTGGGTATCAGTTTGGTTTCTTTTGTGGTGAGATTTCCGGGGGGATTTTTCCTTGGACTTCCTGCTTTTCCTGTTTTGGGTTTTCTTTAGGGCTCGGTTCGTCTGGGCTATAGGGGGGGCTTGACTCGGGGTGAGATGTGCGGTTGGCTCCATACCAGAGGGGCTTGGGGTTCTTGGTTTTTGCCTCAGACGGAGGGGGGACGCGCGTGTTTACAGGTTTTGTTTTTGCCATAGCTAGCGCTGCATGCAGGTTCTTGTACCTTAAAACAATGGATATATGATATAAAAAAAAAAAAAAAAAAAAAAAAAAAAAAAAGGGCACCTCTGAGAAGTGGAATGGAGGAATTCCGTCGGAGCTGTATTGAGTTATTAGGCTTCAAAGTTAGGCATCCGGACTACGGGCCGAAAGTGACGGGACGTTTTCGGTTCGAAAATCTGCAACTACTCCTACAGTGCCCCAGAGGCCATAGGGGATAGATATGACACCAATACCTATCTGAAGGCCGCTGTATGTTGGTTGGCCTGGGAAACAGGATCCCTTGAGAGGTGATTCGCTTTGAGGTGAGGTGGACGGAGGGGAAGCTGCTCAGACTCAGAAGACCTGATAGGCGGTAGACATACGAGTGTTAGCGCACTGTCTACGAAGCCTGCATCATGCATAGGTGTAACGTGTTCGCTAGGTGCTAATCACGTTTCGGGAGGTGTACGATAGTTGACAGGTGGCCTGCACTTCCAGAGAGGAGGCAAGAGCTGTACGAACTAAAGGAGGCTTCGGAGGTGTACTGGAGAAACTAAAGAGTAACCGTTCAACCAAGTATATTGAAATACTGTCTGTCGAAGTCTGCCCTTTCCATCGTGGAATAGGATGGTCTTTAAATACACAAATCTGTTCATGTCTAGCATGAACGGAACTACAAAAAGGTATCAAGCGATACTCTTTGGTAAAACAATATAAGTATCAAATCGATACTTAAAACAAAACATAAAACAAACTAAGTATCAAAACGGTACTTCAAACAACCCAAGTATCAAAGCGATACTTAAAACAAAACATAAAACAAAATCCTTAACCAAGTACCAGTACCGGTTACAATAGGTGCCCGACACATACGCTGGCCACTATGGGAAATCGGAAGAGACTACTGGGACGATAGTCAAGACGACTGCAGTTTTAGACAGAAGTCTATTCGGCTCTATAAATCGAAGACCGGTCGTTCGAGGATAATAACACATCCTACAATAAGACGGAAAACAATTTATGAGGACGAAGATGATGTGCAAGAATTCAGGGTCAAATCATGTCCATACTTGTTAAGACTATGAGACGTAGCGTACGATTTTGGGGAAGGTACTTTGTTATAGGAGGATTAGAAGTAGTCCGCGAATACTCAGACGCGGGATATAAATATTTAAGTGCCTCCCAAGCTTTTAGACAAAACAAGGAACGGAGAAGAGACCTTAACAATATAACATTGTTTCATCTATGAATCTTTATAAGAATATTTCCTCTATCGATTAAGGGAGTTCTTAGTAGTCATAAAAGAAAAGAACGACACCGAGCCTTCCTAGACAAATGTCCGTCTATTACGAAAGATTCAGGCCTTAGTCTTCTCGACAAATATTTAGAGTCTGCTTCCGCCTAACATAAACTCAAATACTACACCTAACTTGAAAGCAGTATTACTCCATTGGTTTTGCTCCATTTTACACGAAACCACCTGGAAGCTATTCTCCAGGCTCTCCTCTGGCCCCTCATGTATCCGGTGGACAGCTTCCGGTCGGACATACACACATTGAGCGCATACGGAGGTACGGCAGCATCTCCACTTGGAGACTTTTGCTAGGCTTACAGCAACTATTCAGGCAGTAGCCCATGATACTAGGGACTTATAACGGGGCTGGAGCGCGGTATTAGCAACTACACCTCTAAGTTACAGCTTATTCGGAGCTCAACTGGTTGTGTGGGAGTGATCCACACAACCTGAGATTCCAACATCCTATATAGTTTTGCGTGACAAACAATTTAGTAACTTTCCCTGAAGTCCTGTGTAACAAGTTACTTTCAAGGTAGGGTAACTTGACGCCATAGCCTGGTAACCCATGGCCCAAGGCTGGGTAACCCTAGTCCGAAGGTAGGGTATCTCTACCTGGACTTCCCGTCAAGTAATTCAGGGTAACTCCCAAATTGCTACTTGGGTTACCATACAGAGTAGGGTAACCCCTAACTTTTACTAGTACCTATGTACCTTTGGTATAGTCTAGTTTGTCCAGCTGAGGTACCTAACCACCGGTACCTCCACATAGTAGACCTAAGTCTACCACCATCCCTACCGCGGTAGTCTCTTGACACCGGTATGGGTATAGGTTTGGCTACTTGTAATAGTGCTCAGTGGAGTCTCGTTACACTGGTATGTCGACAAAAGAATGAACGATGGAGGATAGTAAATGGTTAATTAATAATAGGAGTACCAGTATAGTGAACAACAATCAACATATAATTGACAGGCTGACAAATATTCAACAAGTTATAGGGATAAAGAGAGGTGGGAGAATGCCAAGCTGCAAAACTTCCGATAAGTCACTCCACTATGTGAGTGGAGAACACAACCTGTAATTTGATCCTATCAAAGTTATATTTTTTTCTTTACAAGCTGTATGTTAGGAGTACCCGATTCCGATAACCTAGGAGTACTCTAGGTAGGGTAACTTTACCTGAGTTCGAGAATCTTGTTCTCCAACACCCCCTCCAGCACCCTTACGGGGCCCGCGCGTCGTCATACACATCAACCTTAGTTGCGTCCTGTGACTATATGGTCACAGAATTAAAGGTATCAGAATAACACCATATACGTTGCTGCCGTCCGTCCGACTGAACGCTGTTCGCAGGATATATAGGAGGAGCCCTCTGGCAAGACTAGAGAAGTGGAACGGAGTCATTCCGTCAACTACTCAGGGCGTTACTAGGCTTCAAGGTTGTGGCATCTTTGACAAAGGCCGTAGGTAACGGGACGTTTTTGTACCAGGTCGAGATATGAATGTTAGGAGGTTCGGGACAATGAACCGACGCATTCACACCCACCCTCCGATAATTAGAAAGAGTCCAGAACTCCTGGATACACTGCCAAAGAAGCCAAAGAGCTCCAAGGAGTGTTGCAACTATGATATGGGGTGAACCGCAGTTGCGGGATTTTATAACCAACATAACACGAAGGTCCATCCCCTCTACATAGAACAACCAGGAGTTGCCGACCGAGGAATTATAAGACTATTCAATAGAATGACCTCTCCTCTATGAAGAGAGAGTTATCAGAACGAATTCTATTAGTTAGTTGTTGAGCTATCACAACTAGAAGTCATCGACTCCGGCATATATGCAAAGGCAACTCCATATCAAGGTTGATCCTCTTGACAATGGGAAGAACTATTGGAGCCAATATAGTTCAGCTTGAGAACCCGGCTAAAGGTCTAATGACTCTGAGAATCGGACAATTACTACTGGTGAGAAGTATGTGTTTCGGGCAAAGAATAGTAATTACCAAGGAGGGTGTGGTGGTTTTCATGGTCTCCCGGTGTTCGCACCTTCACGGAGAACTCGACATTGCGCATTAAATTTGAAGAGGTATATATTTTGTATGTTAGATAGATGTAGTCCGAGAACACTCAGACGTGGAATATAAATATCGAAGTGCCTTCCAAGCTTTAGACATCATCAAGCAACGGAGAACAGACTTTAACAATATAATATTCTTTTTACGATTCTATCCTACATTCGTGCGCTCTTAGTAGTCATAAACAAAACCAGTTGCTTCCGAGCCTTCCTAGACAAATCTCCATCTATACGAAATAATTTTGATTGGCCTGTACAACGTTATGTCTATACCGGTTGTCTCCGCCTAACAGTATATTGTTAGATCTCCTTGTTACCAAGGCTCTCTACCTGCGGGTAGACCACGGTTCACGTTAGCTCCTTACCACACAATACGGCAAGACACTTAGTGTCTCGCCTTCTACTTTTACAACCATTGCCTCGGACAACGAGAATTGGTTAGCTCAACTTAGAGCAAATAATCCCATGAAGAAGAAGATGTCGCAGCCTCCAAAGCAGATCGGTCCAGGGGAGCTGATAGATCCTTCAGTGGACAATAGTCCCAGCCCCTTCAGTAATCCTACCTCTCTTGCTCTAGCTCTTCGAGATCCACTGGCAAGAAGAGGAGGAAGAACCCCTAGTGTTGTGCCGACTTCACGAGCAACATCTCCTCATTCCAGATCAACTACACCACGACCAAGTACTCATGCGGTCGACCTTACAAGACTCGCAGCTAGGTTAGGAGTGGTTATTGGGCAGATTTGTTAAGACATTACTACCAGTATCGACACCTCCAATATTGCGTTTAAGACCCTCTCTGCAGATTCTCAGGAAAATGCAAGACCAGCAGCAATTATTGGATGCACAAGATCTGCTTGATAGCGAGATGACACTCGTATTACATCAGTGTGTCTTGGTGGAAGACAATATTCAGGATATTCAAACCCAGTTAGCGAAGGAGATTGCTGCTAAATTAGCGCAGCAAGATGCTTGACATGAGCACCATGAGGGAATAACCTCTCAATTGCAACGAGAAGCCCTAGAAAGAGACCTCACCTTGGAACGTGATTTCCAGGCATTTAAGGATAACCAATTCTAACAAAACATGACCCTTGAAGCCATGATATCTAACCTTGCTGAAAGACAAGAACGCGAGGCTAGTTGCTACAGAGATTTCACCTGAACAATACAGCAAGACCAATCTCATATCCTAGATAACCTTGGTTTGCTGAGAGCTTGGATAACAGAACCATCACCAATTTGACTAACTGGTCGACAGGTAGCGTTGGAATCGGTCCCTGAGAGTTGAGCAGAAGCAAGAGAGGAAACTCATCCTCCAGAGGGACATTCCCAAGACAAGGGGAAGCAAAGAGAGGGACAACCTCCCATCCCTGCAGCACTAGGGAGTGACCAAGATGACGTTGGGAGTGATGATGAAGGAGGAGATGGAGGAAGATGTGGTGGAGGCCCATTCAGATTTAGCCGCGGATTGACACTCGAACAGCGTGGAACAGCCGATATATTCGTGGAAGCCTTTGCATTAACCACCCGACGGCCGGCTGACGCACCCCCATTTTTCGAAGCAAAACTGTCTCAATGCGTCCGCTATTGGTTACTGCAATGTGTGGATTACTTTGAAAGAAATTCTAGGACGTGGGAAAGTGACCGAGAGAGGGTCATCTTTGCTCTAGGAAGAACCAAAGAGGAGTTAGTTAACCCGGTAGCGATGTGGTACTGTAGGGCTATGGATGGCCTCCATGGAGTAGAACAGGACATCGGCCTGGCCACCTGGAGACGCTTCGACTTTGAGTTTACTTAAAGATTTGCTTCGATTGAAGAAGGACGAAAGGCGGTCTGAGATATAGAGAAAGTTGAATATAAAGACAATATTCAGAATTACGTCCAAATCACGACCAACCTCAATACTAAGGCCAAGATAACTGGCCCAGCATGGCGTTTAGCGATGGAAAAAAAGTTACCAGCCAGTATACGCCTACGCCGGTCCCATAAAACCTTCGATACCGATGCAGAATGGGAAGCAGCACTCCAGAAAGCAGGCCAGGAAGAGGAGGAACTAAATGTTAGGCATAACGAAAAAGCACAGACCTCTCGGTAGGGTAACTACGCACAGACCCTCATTTATCGGAAGCCTAACACCCCCCTCCGGCCCCGTTCTGGGGCCCGCACGTCCGTAGAGAGATTTCGAAGAGTTGTGTCCCATGACTATAATGTTATCTCAATGAAGCCCACTTCAAAACACCATATATGTCGCTGCCATCTGTCCGACCGGAAGCTGTTCGCAGGATATATAGGAGGGCATCTCTGGGTACCTCTGAGAAATAGAATAGAGGAAGTCCGTCGCAGGCGCATTGAGTTATTAGGCTTCAAAGTTAGATATCCTAACTATGGGTCGAAGGTAACGGGACGTTTTCAGTTCGAAAATCTGAAACCACTCCGACAGTTCCCCAGAGGCCATAGGGGATAGATATGACACCAGTACCTATCTGAAGGCCGCTGTATGTGGGTTGGTCCTGGAAACAGGATCCCACGAGAGGTGATTCTCTTTGAGGCGAGGCGGACTGAGGGGAAGTTGCTCAGACTCAGAAGACCTAATAGGCGGTAGACATACGTGTGCTGGTGCACCGTCTACGAAGCCTGCATCATGCATAGGTGCTTGACACATACGCTGGCCACTATGTGAAATCGGAAGAGACTACTGGAACGACAGTCAAGAGGACTGCAGTTTCAGACAGAAGTCTATTCAGCTCTATAAATCGAAGACCGGTTGTTCGAGGATAATAACGCATCCTACGATAAGAAGGTAAAGAATTTATGAGGACGAAGATGGTGTGCAAGAATTCCGTGTCAAACGGTGTTTGCACTTGTTAAGACTATAAGCCGTAGCGTACGATTTTGGGGAAGGTACTTTATTATAGGAATGATTAGAAGTAGTCCGCGAACACTCAGATGCGGGATATAAATATCGAAGTGCCTCCCAGCTTTCAGACAAGGCAAGCAATGGAGAAGAGACCTTAACAATATAACATTGTTTTACCTACGAATTGTGATAAGAATATTTCCTCTATCGATCAAGCGAGTTCTTAGTAGTCATAAACGAAAAGAACGACACCGAGCCTTCCTAGACAAATCTCTGTCTATTACGAAAGATTCAGGCCTAAGTCTTCTCGACAAATATTTAGAGTCGGCTTCCGCCTAAAACTAAAGGAGCAGGACCACCTATTACGGGATAGACCAAAGCCTGTAAAGACTTTCTCCGATGATAGGAAACCTGACAAACCCAGGTTTAAGAAGGAGAAGCTCCAGATAAAAGGTGGCGGTCTCTCCAAAAAGCGAAGACGGGAACGGGAACCCGATAAACCGGCAAAACGACCTGGCTGACTCAATAAACAAATGCATACCAACTTAAAAAAGGCCCACCAAGGGATTCCCCAATCCATCATGGATGAGTGAAATAAGGACGCATATGTACTCGTTGTGGGAAGAGAAGCCACGACTACAAAACATGTTGTGAACAAATTAAAGTGTCTACTATAAGGGAAGAGCGACCTACTCTTCCTATTAGACACAGGCCTAGGATGCTAGCTACGGTACACCGTCCCCGCAACATTTCCGCCGCCCAAACATCTAGAGGAAATAAACTTTGGGAACTAGGCGAAGATGAGAAAATGACCTAGGTCATTCTATTTGGCACCAACGGCGACGTCGTTTGGGTAGTCGGGGTTCGTTAAGATACGAGACCCGAATCGAAATTGGGAACCTGCTGGGGCCGGGGTGAAGTTAGTGAACGGAACCAAGTACCAGCAGTATTATCGTCTGGGTAGTCCGCCAGGGCCAGCGGGAATCAAAATAATACCTTGACCAGGTATCCCATCTATACCACCATTGGCAGGTATATTAAGTAGGCTTGTAGGCAAGAGACCTCCGGTCAGAAGAGTTGCCGAATTCATGACGATGAAATCGGCCTGGAAGACTGTGCAGGCCCATGCTCTCGAACATATCAGTCCTAAAGCTGAGTTATGTCGGAAAGAGGGGATGGTTCAAGCGCCTGGACAAGAGTAGCGAATAAGCTAGTTAGTCTCTCAAGTACACTATTTATTCCGCAGGCCTTACCCATAAGTGCTTTCCACCCCCAGTTAGCTATTAGGGTTGGTGAAGGATGATTTGAACGACCGTATCATGTGTCGGGATCTTACTTCCAGAAAACAAGGACGGAGTTGCATGACACGTATTCAGGATATTGTACCAGCTAAGCAATACTCAGAATACTTCTATGTTGCACATGCAAATGTCACTGGTTGGATGATTGAACCAATTCTGAAGGGAAAGGAATTGGAGAGGAACAATAGACCTTATAAAGGCCGACCTCGTTACCACCAAGGCCCTATGTAACGGGGGCTCCCTCTGGGAAGATGGATCCCGAGGTTGCGACCGCACCGAAGTATTCTTTCAGAAGTAAGATAAAGATAATCAACAGTAGAGTTGAAAAAATAAACGGTAAAACTTAATATCGTTAAGCCACAGCTTTACTCAATTAAGTCCTGATCTCGAGAGGTAGTTGATTGCCAGAGTAGAGGAGAACTCGCATATACTTAAGTAGGTTTGGTATGCTGCCAGTTACTCCCCATCACTACTCTGCGTTCGCGAGCACCCAACTCCCGTGGGCTGTCTAGCCAACCTCTACGGGTCGGACCAACGATCCTCCGTAGCGAACTAGACCACTCGATGGTGTTCTAACATCTGCCCGATAGAAGTGTTTTAGCCGCTGCATCTCCAATGCAACCGCAGGAGTAAAAACTCTTCATATCGTGGTCATGCCAGTGGCGAGCTGTCATGCCCGTGCGGATACTATACCAACTATGGAACTCTCTACCCATATACACTTAGTCTTCTGCAAGCATTCGCGGCTCCTGAACATCTATCCGGTTCTACTCATTTCCATATCACTCCGGAAGATAGCCACGTAGCTCCCCCGATAGACCACTCCGGAGGTTGACTACCAATAGGCGCTACCCACAGTCAACCCTCCTAGAAGTAGGTCATATCGTGGCCCCAGACTAGTGTCTTAGAGTCCTTAACGATTCTCCAATACTATTACTCTTTCGGGGCAACGGACTTCGGTTACCTCGCCTACTGGCCTCCGGTAACCTCACATACTACTCTTGACTTCAAAGCAGTATTACTCCGTCAGTTTTGGTCCGTTTTACACGAAACCACCTGGAGGCTATTCTCCAGGTTCTCCTCTTCCCCCTCATATATCCTGCGGACAGCTTCCGGTCGGACGGACGGCAGTGACGTATACGGTGTTATGGAAGCATCTCCACCGGGAGACTTTTGCTAGACTTACAGCAACTCTTCAGGCTGTAGCCCATGACGCCAGGGACTTATAACGGGGCCGGAGGGGGGTGTTAGCAACCACACCTCCAAGTTACAGCTTGTTCGGAGCTCAACTGGTTGTGCGGGAGTGATCCGCACAACCTGAGAATCGAACACCCTATGTAGTTTCGCGTGACAAACAATCTAGTAACTTCCCCCGAAGTCCTGCGTAACAAGTTACTTTCAAGGTAGGGTAACTTGACTCCATAGCAGGGTAACCCGTGGCCCAAGGCAGGGTAACCCTAGTCCGAAGGTAGGGTAACTGTGCCCCGAGTTACCCTACAGAGTAGGGTAACTTTACCTGGACTCTCCGTCGAGTAATTCAGGGTAACTCCCAAATTGACTACTTGGGTTACCCTACAGAGTAGGGTAACCCCCAACCATTACTAGGACCTATGTACCTTTGGTATGGCCTAGCATGCCCGACTGAGGTACCTAACCACCGGTACCTCCACCCGGTAGACCTAAGTCTACCGCCAGCCCTACCGCGGTAGTCTCTTGACTCCGGTATGGGTGTAGGTTTGGCTACTTGTAATAGTACTCAGTGGAGTCTCGTTACACCCTAAGTATGAGAGAAAGGAGAGGCATCCTGCCTGAGAACTGGTCGTGCGCTATTAAGTGTATTGGTGAAATGCCGAGTAGGGATTTAGGATTTTCTTTATTAATAGGAAACCAGTTTGTCTGAGGAGACAGGAATGGTCGAAACTGCACAGGCGCAGTAACAAACATCCTAGTTGTTACCAAACGACAGATATGTCGAAACGAAAAGACTACGGTTCGACCTCTCATCTAAAGAGATGCGCGTTTGACGTGCCCAAACCTATACGATATGGCTGTCCCGAGGGGTATGCTCATATCTATCTTTTAAACCTGAACAGACAAAGATACAGAATCTGTGTTTTGTTGGACTCAGGATCCAATGTGTTCCTAATCAACAAAGATCTCGTTAAGGAATTAAAAATTCCGTTCACAGAAAGACCAAATCCGGTCACTATTCAAGGCTTCGATGGAGTACCATCTCCATCAGGAGGAAAATTTTATACACGTCCATTATGGCTTGAGATCGGACGCAATAAACACTTATCCGAAGTTGCGTGTGAAATCGCAGCAGCAGGAGACTATGGGATGATTATCCCGTTTGGGTGGTGGCATTCAGAACACCCCCTATCGAACATTGGGGATCCCGATAACTGGGAATTCAAAGACCCCAAATGTAAAACTACATGTGTGGAAGAAGAAGACGAAGGAATCGCAGACATGTTCGTATACGATGAATAGGTGGCTTAGGATGAGAACGCTATCCAAATTGGAAGAATTGAAACGGTGGAAGACCCAAATTAAGTTAACTTCGACTCTCTCCCCAAACACTACTGGAGATTCAAGAAGCTCTTCCTACCACAAACTGTGGCAAGGTTAGCAACGAGAAGAACGTTCGATGATGAAATCAAATTAGTTGACGGAGCGAAACCTTCCTGGGGACCCATACATCCCGTATCTGAAAAGCAACTCAAACTCCTACGCGAATATCTTAACGATATGATCCGACAAGGAAAAATTACGCGAAGCCAGTCGCCATTTGGTGCACCAATTCTATTCACACCAAAGGCCAATGGTCGACTACGTTTGGTAGTAGATTACCGAAACTGGAATAAGATCACTATCTTAAACAAATACCCACTACCACTAATGTCGGAACTATGCGATTGAGTAGCAGGGGCGACTATCTTTTCAAAAATTGATTTGAAAGACGGTTATAACCTCATTAGGATAAAAGAAGGCGATGAATGGAAAACGGCCTTCTGAACAATATATGGGCACTATGAATATAAGGTAATGCCATTTGGACAAGCCAACGCTCCAGCAACTTTCTAAGATATGATAAATGAAGTTCTCTCGGAACATCTTGACCAATGAGTGGTTTACTACCTTGACGATATTCTTATCTACTCCAAGACTGAGAAAGAACACATCGAGTTGGTAAAAAAGGTTCTGCAGAAATTGGCAGATTTCCAACTTGCAATTTTAATAAAGAAATCTTTCTTCCACGTCAAAGAAGTGGAATTTTTAGGCTATATAGTAGCCGTCGATGGGGTGTCCATGAGCACCTGAAAGGTGGACTCCGTATTAAATTGAAAACCACTGAAGTCGGTTAAGGAAGTCCAAATATTTCAAGAATTTGCCAATTTTTACCGACGCTTTATAGAAAACTTCTCTAAAATCTGTGCTCCAATCATGGAAATATTGAAGGGTGACCTGAAGAAGTTCCGGTGGGGCCTGGAAGAAGAAGCAGCCTTTCAAGAGCTAAAGAGAAGGTTTACTTCTGCCCCTATTCTACATTATCTCTTTCCCGAAAGAGAAACGGTAGTAGAAACAGACGCTAGCGATTTCACTTTAGGTTGCGTCTTATCACAGTTTGTGGAAAAACGACTACATCCGGTAGCGTTTCATTCCCGCAAACTGAATTCGGCAGAAAGAAATTATGAGATCCACGATAAAGAGCTATTGGCAATACTAGAGGCATTCAAGGAATGGCGCCAATACTTGGTTGGAACCGAAAAACCGGTTACTGTCTATACCGATCACCAAAACCTTCAATATTTCCTCACCTCGAAAGTCTGGAGCGGTCGCCAAATTCGCTGGGCGCAGAAGCTAGCTGATTACAATTTCAAAATTGTTTACCACCCAGGCACCAGAGGTGGAAAACCAGATGCACTCAGTCGACAGCCGGAGTACCTTCCTGAGGAGGAAGCTGCACATCGCGAACAAGCGATCTTGAAGCCTGAACATTTCCAGATCAGTTCAGTTAAAAGAACTAAGATGGGGGAAATTCAAGTCTGCCTAATTGCAGGAAACCCCGAAGGCGATATATGTGCCGATGACATCCAAGTGGAACCCAAATCTAATGATCCCAATTCCGTTATCCGGGTCAAAAGGCTAGACACAAGAGCAAGGCTACCAACTAAAGGTTCCAGAATGGCAGCAGGCCATGATCTCTACGCTCTACTGTAGGACATAGTCCCAGCAAGAGGACAGTTAATAGTCGGAACCGGTATCGCAGTAGGACTACTGGTTGGAACATATGGAAGAATTACTCCCAGAAGGGGGTTAGCCGTTAAAAGCGGGATATCAACAGGTGCCAGAGTAATCGATGCGGATTATACCGGAGAGCTTAAAGTTCTACTATTCAACCACCGAGACGCGGACTGTCACATTAAAGAAGGGGATCATATCGCCCAACTAGTGATAGAAAAGATTAATACCGCTGATATGAGGGAAATAGATAGCCTGGATGAAACAGAAAGAGGAATGGCGGGATTCGGTAGCACAGACATTGCTACGAGAGCTATGATTATTCAAGAAATTGAACCAGTAGCTAGCCAGCTCCATGCGTCAAAGGATCAAAATAAACACTGGTATGACGTAACTGAAATACCTTAACGAACTCTCATGACTAGTACTATACCAGCTCGCAAAGTATTGAAGAAATTAAATTCTGAATTTCAGGAGCAGATTCAGAAGGCAATTCCAGGCGATAAGGAATGGCTTAAGCGAAGAAAAGCATTGGAAAAACTCTGAGACAACAACAAACCTTTTCAAAAGGATTGGACCCTAACCAATAATTTGCTTTACTATATGCAAAGGCTGTTCGTACCAAATAACTAGAGCCTTTATACCACAATAGCTGAGGAATGTCACGATGCAAAGATTGCAGGACATTTCGGACAAGAAAAAACTCTTAAGATCATTATGCGAGATTTATATTGGAAAGGCCTAACAAATTGGGTAAACGATTATGTATGGTCATGTGACGATGGTCAACGTAACAAGTCACCATGCCACGCAAAGTACGATCTACTTCAACCGCTATAAATACCATACGCGGCCTGGGCATCAATATCCGTAGACTTTATAACACAGTTGTCCCAAAGTCAAGGATGTACCCAGATAATGGTAGTGGTTGATCGATTCACCAAGATGGCTCATTTCATCGGATTAGAAGGAACGGCTACCGCGAAAGATGTCGCTACCGCCTTTACAAAGGAAATATGGAAGCTACACGGCTTACCATCAGAAATTGTCTCGGATATGGATTCCAAGTTTGCAGGAGAATTTTGGGAGTCATTGTGCAAAGCATTAGATATAAAGAGAAGGATGTCAACAGCGTACCACCCCCAGACTGATGGACAAACTGAACGTACCAACCAAGTGCTGGAAGGATACTTGCGAAGTTTTGTCAACTACGATCAGGATGACTGGTACCAGCTCCTACCTTTAGCCGAACATGCCTATAATAACTCGGCTACGAACGCACATGGAATGACACCATTCTACGCAAACTACGGTTTCCATCCCCAAACGGAGTGGATGAAGGAGCGCGAAGCGCACAATCCAGGAGCTACACTATATGCAAACTGGATAAAAACGATTCATAAGCAAGCGCGGCAATCACTTGAACAGACACAAGAAGCTATGGTCAAATATCATGATAGAAAGGCCAAACAACAACCAGACTTCAAACCCGGCGATAAAGTTATGTTAAACGCAAAAAATATTCGCACCTGGCGGAAGTCCAAAAAGCTGAGTCCAAAGCTGTAAGGCCCATTCGGGATCTTGGAAAAAAGAGGAAGCTGCGCATTTAAACTCAACATATCGGATCATTGGAATATACACCCAGTATTCCACGTTTCCCTGTTAGAACTATACAGGGAGTCGGTACGAGCAGACCGACAACAGCCTCCCATAGAACCTGAAGATATCGAGGGTGACCTACAATGGGAGATAGAAAAGATTGTATGAAGTGAGATACGATCTTACAGGAAAAGAGTCTGTGGCCGCTATCAACAGATACGCGAGCTATGGTACTTTGTCAAATGGCAGGGCTGTTCTGAAGATGAGAAGACATGGGAGCCTGTGACAGGAATGGATAATGTGAAAAAATTGGTGGAAGAATTTCATCGCGATAATCCGGAAATGCCACGGCGGGCAGAGGAAGGACGATGAAGATAAGGTTTTCCTGCCGTGGATAAGCAAACGCGGAAGGTTTTTTACCCTGCTTTCATCGGGTCCTTGAATGATTAATGTTTAAGGTTTATTATTTAATAATTAAAATTTAATGTTTAATTTTTATTTTTGTACCAAAGGGGCATTCGAGGCGAAGCCCTAGAGGAGGGAGCTCATGTTAGGAGTACCCGATTCCGATAGCCTAGGAGTACCTTAGGCAGGGTAACTTTACCTGAGTCCGAGAATCTTAGTCTCTAACACCCCCCTCCGGCCCCCTTACGGGGCCCGCACGTTATCATACACATCAACCTTTGTTGCGTCCTGTGACTATATGGTCACAGAATTAAAGGTGTCAGAATGACACCGTATACGTCGCCGCCGTCCATCTGACTGAAAGCTGTTCGCAGGGCATATAAGAGGGGCCCTCTGGCAAGACCTGAGAAGTAGAACGGAGTCATTCCGTCAACTACTCAGGGAGTTACTAGGTTTCAAAGTTGTGACATCGTTGAGAAAGGCCATAAGTAACGGGATATTTTCGCACAAGGTCGAGAAATGAATGTTAGGAGGTTCGGGACAATGAACCAACACATTCACACCCACCCTCCGATAATTAGAAAGAGTCTAGAACTCTTGGAAACACTACTAAAGAAGCCAATGAGCTCCAAGGAGTATTGCAACTTTGATATGGGATGAACCGCAGTTGCGGGATTTTATAACCAACACAGCACGAAGGTCCACCCCCTCTACATAGAACAACCAGGAGTTGCTGACCAAGGAATTATGAGACTATTTAATAGAATGACCTTTCCTCTATGAAGAGAGAGTCATCAGAATGAATTGTATTGGTTAGTTGTTGAGTTATCACAACTAGAAGTCATCGACTCTGGCATATATGCAAAGGCAACTCCGTATCAAGGCTGATCCTCTTGAAAACGGGAAGGATTATTGGAGCCAATATAGTTCGACTTGAGAACTCGGCTACAGGTCTAATGACTCTGAGAATCGGACAATTACTACTGGTGACAAGTATGTCTTCCGGGCAAAGAATAGTAATTACCGAAGAGGATGTGGTGGTTTTCAGAGTCTCCTGGTGTTCGCACCTTCACGGAGAACTCAACGTTGTGGATCAAATTTGAAGAGGTACATATTTTGTATGTTAGATAGATGTAGTCCGCGAACACTCAGATGCGGAATATAGATATTGAAGTGTCTCCCAAGCTTTAGATATCATCAAGTAACGGAGAAGAGACCTTAACAATATAATATTTTTTTTACGATTCTATCCTACTTTCCTGCGCTCTTAGTAGTCATAAACGAAACCAGTTGCTTCTGTGCCTTCCTAGACAAATCTCCGTCTATACGAAAGAATTTCAATTGACCTAGACAATCTTAAGTCTATGCCGGTTGTCTCCGCCTAACACTGTACCTTCAGATGGAATGAACTAATGAATACTATCTCTCTCGAAGTTCATCTTGAACACTGGCCTCATGGCATTCCTGTAATCGTACTTTCTCTATGGTAGTTTTTTTCCCTGCATATAAGCAGTCTTCTATTGGAATATTACTATCACTATTGTAGGTGAAGTCATTAAATCCACCATAGCAGAAACAGTAAAAAAAACAAAAAAAAAACAAAAAAACAGCTGCACCATACTAAGGAAAGTTTAAGGATAGAGTAAAAATTTAAAGTCCAATTATTCCTGTTATTGTAGTGGTAAGTTAACTGGCTATTTTGATCAACTTTATAAGTTGGCAATTTTGGCGAGGTCACTTAGTAAGTGTTTCACGAAAACTTTTAACAAGTGACTGTATATATATATACTTAAGTCAGTATCAGATACTACTAGTTAATCCCCATCACTCCTACTAGTATCAAATGTCTCCACTACAACATTGACTATCTCCGCTATAATGTTGACAGTCTCTGCTGTTGTTTTTTGTCACTGATACTTATATAATAGTTAGTGTTCCTGGAGATTTTAGATAAGTGTTTATAGTGGTGTTATCAGGATTAGTGATGACAGATAGTGAGATTCTTATATTGTTGGAATGACATTCTATATACGGTGAGTGGTGAGGATTGTATTGTAAGAACAGCCAGTACATCTATAATTATTGAGATATGAAGACAGCATGAACCACTTGGTTGACATTGTGAGGTAGCATAGGTGTCACAGTTATCAAGAGAAAATGATAGAGTTTTTGGAACTCCTGTATTTAAAGGACACTGTATGTTTGTTATGTTCACTGTTAATGTCTGTAAGGAATACAAGGAAAAATCAAGTTACCAATTCTGCTAGTATTGAGCCCACTTCATTAATTTGTTACATAATTTCAAGTTATTCTTCAATATCTACTACAATATTGACCGTATCCCCGACAATATTGACTGTCTCCGCTACAACATTGACTGTCTCTACTACAATATTGACTATCTTCACTATAAAATTGACCATTTCTGCTACACCTCTGATGATTGAAATTTATTTCCTAGTTGGGAAGTCCTCAACACTACAAAACTTCTCATGAGTTTACATACCTGGTCTCTCCCCTAGAAGGGTGACTGGGCTATCACTTTTCATTCTCCCATTTCAATAGAACTCTTCTCTGACTTTCTCTCGTGATGTCACGATTCTAGATCGGACATAGTAGATTTCATTAGTTAGCTAGTAAGTTTCATTTGTTACGAAATTGGTTTATGAGTTTCTTTTATTATGAAGTTTGTTTTATGTTATGATTTATGTTTTCACGCACTTGACCTATTCAGAGGTCATGTGATTTATGATGGGTTATGCAATGAGGCTGTGCGTAAGGCAGACTCGTTAGGTATATGTTATGTTTTATGTTAGGTTTCACACACATGATCTATTCAGAGGTCATGGGGCTGCGCAAGGGGGCTGCGCAAGGCAGACTGGCAAGGCAGACTGCCTTTGGTTTGATTTGTAAGCGGGTTGAGGGAAGGACTATATAAGGAGTCCTCGGAGGCGAGTTAGTTAGTTCTTCACGCAACCATCTAAGTTATTTTCCTACTTATTGTTTTAAGAACGAATTTACTTTATTCTATATACCTCACGATAGTTACACAAACTTAGTAGAAGAGGAACGCCTCTACGACTACTAAGTGTAACAAGAGAAAAGGTAATAGTGTGAACGCACACTATACGAGAACGACGAAGAAAAGTAATAGTGTGAACGCACACTATTAGTACGAAATATATAGTATCATAAGATACTATAAGGGAATTATCGTTGCCTGTCGCGTGAACTGATATAGGAACAGGACCCCATAACACGTGAGGTCAATCATCTTGATATTCTCTCTCTACCTTTTACAGTATCTCAGGATGTTGGTTTTCATTTCTTCCTCACTTTTACTAAAGACTTACTTAGTATCAGCATAGTCAGGTTTCCCCTTCTTTCCTTCAACAGACAGTAGGGAATACAGATTGCAGTATGTGATTCTGATAGATTCTTGTTACTCCTTCTTGGAAGTACTTTGAGTTTTCTCAACAGGCTACTGTCAATTTCACTACTACCTCCTCTTATTAAGAGTATCTACTAGTTGATGTAATAACTTAGGAATACTCCAGGCAGGGTAATATCATATGGGATTGAAATTTCTAGTCTCCAATACCCGACTCTGGCTCTATTACGGGGGCCTATACATAATTACACATATTAATCACAGTTGTATCCTTTGGCTATAAGGACAGTAGAATTGAATATGTTAAAATAACACAGTACATTTTACTGCGTTTTGTCTGACTGGATCCTGTTCAAGGGATATATAAGAGGAGACCTTCAGCAAGGCCTGGGAAGTAGAATAGAGTCAGTCTATCAACAACTCAGGAAGTTACTAGGCTTCAAAGATGAGACATCTTTGGCATGAGCTGTAAGTAACAGGATGGTTTTGTATGAAGATATGATATTAAATGGTAGAGGATCTAATACAAACTTGAAGAACTAGTACTTTTACATCTGTCCCTGGATAATTAGAACAATCTAGACCTCCTGGAAAGCACTGTTGAGGAGAGTTGTGGACTTCACGGAGTGTTACAACTACGTTAGAAGTCGTATCATGGTTGTGGGAACATTGCCAATAACATATAACTTGAAAGACTAGCCTTCATCACATAGGATAACCAGTAGTTGCTGACTAAGAAATTATGACTATATCTTATAGAAGGACTTCTTCTGTACACTAGGAAAGTTATTGAGATGAATTCTATTGGTTGTTGCATTTTGACAACTAGAAGTCATTTCTGCCAGCAAAACTTGAATTTGCAACTTTAAGACGAAACTGATCCTTCCATTAACAAAGAAGACAATTAGTATTAGACATAAGCGAGTGTACAGACTAGTTAGTGGGATAACTGTACACAGACTCTCATTTATTGAGGTCAACATTAGCAAAAATGCTATGTTGTGTTCTGTGTGTCACATGTGTTTGATGCACAGGATGTCTGCAATACAAATAGTTAACTAGGATGTGCAGGGATGTGACAACCAAGGTCAGAATGCAATGGGATGCAACTGTCAAACTCAGTACGCAATGGAACATACCTGCCAAATTCTTAACGTAACAGAACACAATCCTAGACCTCCAAACACAAGTAGACACAGTAACCAACATCAGAATACTTCTCTTAAAATGCGGAATTTATAGAATGTGGTAATAGATATCAGAATGCTATTCTTTAAATACAGAATTCACATGATACAGCCAATACAAGACATAACTTATGTTTAGGTTATTGAGGAAAAGGACTTTATTATTGTACTATAAGATTTATCTTCATAACTACTGTGACGGTGACTAGGTTACAAAAATTGAGTGAGTATACCGAACCAATTCACAGTCAAATAGGTATAATAGAGTATGCCTCCACCAATATTATTAATCCTGAGTAGATATCCTTCACACTGTTGGAAAGCTGGCATCGAGTACGTCTAGGACCCCAGATGTCAGCCTGGATATCACAGTATTGAGGACAGAATCTGGTATCAAATCAACACTTCACCAGGACACAAAATAGACTGTAATTCCACAGATATTAGTACTAGGAAGACGCCCTATACACTGCTGGAAAGCTGGCGTCGAGTACATCTAGGACAACAAACATCACTCTGGGTATCAGAGTATTGAGGACAGAATCTGTCCTCAAAGTTAGCACTTTGCCTGGGTAAATATCACCTCAATAATAGGCTGTATCTCCATCAATATTGATGCTGTGTAGATGTTCTTTATACAGTTGGAAAGCGCGTTGAGTAGAATGTCGCTGCAACGTATGAAATACTGCACCCAAACGATGGCTGAGACATTTGGTGTCAAAGTTAGCACTTTACTAGGATACAAAATAGGCAATAACCTCTTGTAAACTCACAGTAGGCAGATGTTCTTTAGTGCAATGGAAAGCTGATATTGAATAGAATATTACTTTAAATTATTAGCCTTGATGGTATAGGGACTGAGGAGCAATGGCAGTTGACAGACCTGTTGTTGATGTACTGACCATAATGTTGTGTAGTTGTCCAAGTGTTACTCAACGCATGGCAGTCAGAGAAAAATTTAACAAAACACTAAAGTTACCATGTTCTCCCACAATCACAACTATCACTCACTTTTACATTCTACCGGTAGGCCATTTTGGCTCCCAGATCCTTCAAGAGACTAAAATAGAATTTGGTACTTCTCATCTTCTATATCTATAGATACTTTTAGATTTCGTCATAGTATTTGAGTCCACCAGTGTTAGATATACCGATGGCTAGTATTTAGCTCGGTCTCATGATTAAGACTCTCTGCTGTCTTGTGTTAGGACATCAGTAAAGATCAAGGTCAAGCTAGCCAAATTAGGAGCTGAATATTATTGCATTCTCGCTTAGGATGAACGCAGGATGGGTGGGACCCTACTAGATACTCACGATATTCCAGATGCCGTCGGATACTATAGGACGTTTAGGACTTATGAGACGCTAGTAACTGTACATTTGCATCAGAGTGTATAGCTGACGCATCTGACACAGGATTTTCTTTCACTGATGTACTGTTGGAAAGCTGGCGTCGAGTAGAATTGTGCTGTAAAGTATGGAGTACTACACTAACACTGTGGCTGAGAAATCTGATGTCAAAGTCAAAGCTTTACTTGGGTAAATATTACCTCCATAATAGGCTGTATCTCTACTAATATTAATGCCAAGTAGATGTCCTTTATACCATTAGAAAGCCCGCATTGAGTAGAATGTCACTGTAAAGTATGAAGTACTGCACTCAATGCATGGCTGTGAAATCAGGTGTCAAGGTCCGTACTTTACCAGGACACAAAATAAGCTATAACATCTTGTAGACTCACAGTAGGCAGATGTCCTTTAGTGCAATGGAAAGCTGAAATCGAGTAGAATGTTACCCTAAATTATTAGCTTTAATGGTATAGGGACTAAGGAGCAATAGTAGGTGACAGACCAATTGTTAATGTACTAACTATCATGTTGTGTAGTTGTCCAAGAATTACTCAACGGGTCGCAGTCTTAGAAAAACTTAACAAAACACCAAAGTTACCATGTACTCCCACAATTACAACTATCACTTACTTTGACATTCAACTGGTGGGCCATTTTGGCTCCCAGATCCTTCAAGAGACTAAAATAGAATTTAGTATATCTTATCTCCTATTTCTGTAGATATTTTTAGAGTTGGTCTTAATGTCCAGTAGATATACCAATAGCTGGTATGTGGCTTGGTATCATGATTAAAACACTTTGCCATCCTATGTCTGGATATCAACAAGGATTGAGACTCTCTGCCGTCTTGTATCAGAAAATTATCAAAGATCAAGGTCAACCTAGCCAAATTGAGAGTTGAAAATTATTGCATCCTCACTTAGGAAGAACTCAGGGTAGGTTGGACATGACCAGACACTCAGGACATCTTGGATGCTGCCAGACACTTCTGGATGTCTACGACGCATGAGACGCCAGCAACGGTACATTTGTGTCAGGATGTACAGCCGACGCCTCTGGTGCAGGCTATGTTTTTGCTGATGCATAGGAAAACTAGAAATTGCCGACGATGGGGTGGTGTATATATTCAATATAATGGCCTCCCTTCTATGAAGAGAACCTTATCTGAATATATTCCATTGGTTAGTTGTTGAGCTATTATAATGAGTAGTCTTCAACTATGATACATATACAAGGGCAACTTTGTATCGAGACTGATCTTTTCAACAATAGAAGGGACTTTTAGAGCCAACATAGTTCGACTTGAGAACTCGGCTACAGGTCTAAATATTGTGAAAGTCAGATAATTACTACTGGAGACAAATACATCTTCCAGAAAGGAAATGGTAATTACCGAAGGGGATATAACGGTTTCCTGAATCTCCCAGTGTTGGTACCTTTATGGAGTATCAGACGTTGTGAGTTATATTTAAGAAAATACATATTTTATATATTAGATAGTGTAACGGGGGCTCCCTCTGGGAAGGTGGATCCCGAGGTTGCGACTGAACAGAGATATTCTTTCAGAAGTAAAGATAAAGATAATCAATATACGGAGTTGAAAAAATAAAATGGTAAAACTTAATATTGTTAAGCCACAGGTTTACTCAATTGAGTCCTGATCTCGAGAGGTAGTTGATTGCCAGAGTAGAGGAGAACTTGCATATACTTAACTAGGTTTGGTATGCTGCCAGTAACTCCCATCAGTACTCTGCGTTCGTGAGCATCCAACTCCCGTGGGCTGTCTAGCCAACCTTTATGGGTCGAACCAAAGATCCTCCTTAGCGAACTAGACCACTCAGTGGTGTTCTAACATCTGCCCAATAGAAGTGTTTTAGCTGCTGCATCTCCAACTTGAATGCAATTGCAGAAGTAAAAACTCTTCATATTGTGGTCACGCCAGTGGCGAGCTGTCATGCCCGTGCGGATACTATACCAACTATGGAACTCTCTACCCATATACTCTTAGTCTTCTGCAAGCATTCGCAGCCCCTCAACATCTATCTGGTTCTACTCATTTCTATATCATTCCGGAAGATAGCCATGTAGCTTCCCGGATAGACTACTCTGGAGGTGACTACCAATAGGCGCTACTCACAGTCAACCCTCCTAGAAGTAGGTCTCATTGTGACCTCGGACTAGTGTCTCAGAGTCCTTAACAATTTTCCAATACTATTACTCGCTCGGGGCAACGGACTTCGGTTACCTCGCCTACAGACCTCCGGTAACCTTACGTACTACTCTGGACCTCATAGAAGTATTACTCCATCAGTTCTGGTCCGTTTTACACGAAACCACCTGGAGGCTATTCTCCAGGTTCTCCTCTTCCCCCTCATATATCCTGCCGACAGCTTCCGGTCGGACAGATGGTGTGAGTGCTTATGGACTTACGGCAACATCTCTACTTGGAGTCTTTTGCTAGACTTACAGCAACGCTTCAGGCTGTAGCCCATGACACTAGGGACTTATAACAGGGCCAGAGGGGGGTGTTAGGAACTACACCTCCAAGTTACAGCTTGCTCGGAGCTCAACTGGCTGTGCGGGAGTGATCCGCAAGTCCGAGGATTCGAACACCCTACGTAGTTTCGTGTGACAAACAATCTACTAACTTCCCCTGAAGTCCTGCGTACCAAGTTACTTTCAAGGTAGAGTAACTTGACTCCATATCAGGATAACCCATAGCCCAAGGCAGGGTAACCCAAGTCCGAAGGTACTGTAATTCTACCTGGACTCTCCGTCGAGTAATTCCAGGTAACTCCCAAATTGACTACTTGGGTTACCCTACAGAGTAGGGTAACCCCCAACCTTTACTAGCACCTATGTACCTTTGATATAGTCTAGTATGCCCGGCTGAGGTACCTAACCACCGGTACCTCCACTCGGTAGACCTAAGTCTACCGCCATTCCTCCTGCAGTAGTCTCTTAACACCGCTATGGGTATAGGTTTGGCTACCTGTAATAGTACTCAGTGGAGTCTCGTTACACATAAATAGGAAAATTATAAGGGCGAACGTGATTGATCCTGAGAATCTGCCAAGATATTCCCGTAAAACATATGTGAATCTAAAAGGGTGTGAGGGAAATTACAGTAAGTCTGAAGAAATAATCATGGCTGTAAAGTCCAAGAGAATACATAAAGATAATGAAATATCCTGTAAACTAAAGAAAGTAACACATGCATAAATCCCTAATCGTTATCACTAAATATTAATGAAATAATGTAGAAAACATATTCTAACTGTAGTAATGTATGTGGTATTTAGGTATGCTGAAACACTAACTAAGTGAGAGAGAATATATGCTATTATCAAGGAAATATAGCTTATGAAACGAATCAAGAAATTTCAATACTACGCCTATTAACTGGGTCAAACAAATGACTAACAAGACCATTAGGCATTACCATGATATGATATTTCAAGCAGTGCTTTCGCTTCCATCCATTATTGCATGACAGTTGAAGACGGGTAGGCCTTGCAATCACCGGAATAGTTCTATTGATAAATCTCCATATATCAGCAACTTGAATTGGAGCACCCTTTCTCTCGATTGCTTGTATTTATTGTTGTAGCTTTTCTGGAGTCAACTGTTGATCATCCCATTCAAGGAGATGTTTCCACTTTGAGTGAATAATTGACTGCACAGTTGTACAAATCCATGACGTTTACTCAATTGGCCATCCAAACTTCATGGCCAACTCACAGAAACGATTTAGATATAATAGGCAGGCAAGTAACATGCATGCAGCAGTTTTGGGATCCTCAATAATCTCATTATTTACTCTTATAATATGAGGTAGCTGCGAAGCCCGAACCAGCACTTCAACTTCTGTTTTTGTGAAACTTTTTATTTATGAGTCTTTATATACTAGTATATACTTATATGTATATATCTTTCAATGTTTATGTTTACCGGAATAAATTTCTCCCCTCCTCTTCCCCCAGAGATTCTAGACAAACTCTTCCTCCCTCCCATAATACTCCTCGCTTCTGAACATTGTCTCTGGAGACTGCAGTTTGTAACTGCCGTAAGTTTGTAAGCCGTTGCACATTCCGACTGGACAGGTATCTGGCAGCAAGCATTGAAAGTAGAGAGGTTAGGACTTGAGTAAACAATTGACATATGATATGTGACTCAGAGTTAGACATCTTAGGAAAAACAAAACTTTTCATCTATCATACATATTTGAGTCACCCGGCCGCCAAGATTCCTAGATTTGCCCCGCAAACTCTTTTTTCACACCTAATCGTGCTAAGGTGGTGGCATCTACCACCCCTAATTGCTCGACAGCTCGCAACCCAGGGCACTCCCATGGAGTGCCCGCCATGTCAATGATAATTTCATACTCAACGAAAATTGTGACTGTTTCACGATTTAAATCACCAATTTTCACCACAACAAAGTCTGATAATGCTATCCACGCATATAGCTAAAGGGAAAGGGCCATATAATTCAGTAGAATCACGAATTCAGGAAGTAATTGAGACCTTGTTGAAGCGTGGCGAGCAAAATCTAAACCTTGCAGAGGCTGCACGAGAGTTCAACCTCCCCTCTCAACGAGTACGAGCACGATGGAATGGACGGATATCAAAGGTGAAAAGACCGGCAGCAAATAGGAAGCTGTCAGTAGAGGAGGAGCTGGGAGTTTGTCAATACCTTGACTGCTTGGATGTTATTGGAAGCTCAGCTTGTTTGCATATGACTAACGGTTGTTCAAATGCGATCCTGCCATCTACATACAACGATTCCTCAAAACCAGCGCCAACTGTCGGGGAGCATTGGTCTCGGCGGATTTTGGAGCGGAACCCCCAGTATTTCATCTGTAAGCAGTATATAATCGATACCGATCGTAAAAATTCCCATGATCCAGAGTCTATTTTGGATTGGTTCTCACACTATCATAAAGTGTATGATGAATTTGACATCCAGACTTCCGACAAATAAAATTTTGACGTGACTGGATTCCAAATCGGAATTGCGCACGATCAGTGGATTGTAACTCGGGATCGGTCCCGACAGGCCTATTTAGGGAGTTCTACCAGCCTCGAGCTGGTTACCGTATGCGAAACAATTTCGGCCGATGGCCATGTCTTGCCACCCATGATAATTGTGCCTGGGATAATCCATCAGGAGCACTGGTATACAGAGACGAATATACCAGATGATTACTATCTTTCAGTTTCTGATACTGGATACTCAAATGACTATTTGAGTCTAAAGTGGCTTGCTCACTTTCAGGATTTTTCATCGAGACGGCAGAGTGAAGCATATCGCTTGCTCTTGCTTGATGGATATGGCTCACATTGCACAAGAGAATTCATTGAGTATTGTGATAATTTTAAGATTATCCCTTTCTGCTTACCTCCTCACTCAAGTCATTTATTGCAACCACTAGATGTGGTTGTTTTCCAGCCCTACAAGCACTATCATACGGAGGCGATCGAAGCTGCGACAAGAACTGGTTGTATGGACTTCGACAAAGTTGAATTCCTTACGGCGATACACTCAATTCGCCAGCAAACTTTTAAGTTATCTACAGTGTGCTCCGCCTTTCGTGCTACCGGATTGGTACCATATAATCCAGATATGGTGCTAACTAAGTTACGAGAAACCCAGTTCTACGAAAACTCTCATACTCCTACAACACCCCCTCCCCTCTCACCGAAATCTCCACGTACTCCACTCACAATTCACTTGCTAAAGTGGCAGGGAGAAGATCTGCAGAACGTGGCTGCCAACCTCTCACCTACCTTTTGGCGGAAGCTTGATCTCTTATTAAAAGGTGGGATGGTACAGGCAATCTCTGGGAGATGGGCTATTGACGATCTTGCGAACACTAAAGCGGCGGAAAAGGCAAGAGGGTTACAACAAAAATCACGGTGGATTGTTCAAAAGGAGGGGGCACTTTATGCCCACGAGGCACGCAATATGGTCAAGCAGAAAGAAGAGGTAGAATTGCAAAAGGCCGAAATAGCACTACGTCGGGCTCAGTTTGCGTTAAAGAAAGCCCAAAGTGCTGAGCAGAAGCCACTACTTAAGGAACTGAAAGATACTTGCAAAAGGATGAGCAGTGTTCGGACTACTCGTAAGAAGCTGTTGAAGGCTTTATGTGTTGAGATTCGGAAGCATGGACGTAGTAGACGGCGTTCTGTAAAGTAAATATTTTCTTATTATCGTTGAGTATGAAATTATCGTTGAGATGGCGGGCACTCCTTGGGAGTGCCCTGGGTTGCAAGCTTGCGAGCAATCAGGGGTGGTGGACGCCACCACCTTGGCACGATTAGGTCCATTTTCATTAACTCCCACCTAGGTCTCTTACCGCAAACTCTCTAATACGGTAGCGTGGTCGTCACCACCCCGCTATCCAGCAAATTTAACCCATTCACCTATCCCCCATCCCCCATCCCCCACCACAACCTCCTTCCTATCAACCGTGCAAACACTCTTCCCCACCAAAAAAGGAAAGGGGAAAAACGACCCTCTCCATCAAAATGCTCATCAAGGAGACCCACCAGGATGTCCAAACCACCGTTTCCGGTACCCCCATGAGGATATACCTCTTCCATCCTTCAATCCCGAACTACCCCCACGCAAAGTTCCCCGGCGTTGTGGTCTTCTCCGAGATATACCAGGTCACCGGACCCGTCGCTCGCTTCGCTAGGCAGATTGCCGGACATGGGTATATTTGTGCTGCACCTAGCTCGTTTCATGAATTTGTCGGACCGGAACCGCTGGAGTATGACGTCCAGGGGACCGACGATGGTAATAAGTTTAAGATCGAGAAGCGGGCGGAGGCGTATGACGAGGATGCAAAATTAACGGTGGATCTATTGGTGGGGTTGGCTACTTGTAATGGTTTGTTTCCTTTTTCCATTGCTAGCAGAAGTTCTTTCGAAGGTGACCGATGAATGAGCAGGCCGAATTGGTGCAACGGGGATGTGCCTCGGTGGGCACTTGGCTTTTCGTTGCGCGCTTGATAGTAGGGTTTTGAGTGCAGTTTGCTACTTTGCTACTGGTAGGGCTAATGGCTCTTCCCGCTTTGGTTTATTCCTCTCGTCGATGGGGTGGGTGGCTCACTGGGATGTTACGGTAGATATTCACAGCTCGACCCTAGGCCTGGGAAGGAATGATGATTCACTCAAGAGGGCTGGTGAGATTAAGGGAGAATTGGCAATGGTTGGTTATCTCTAACTCTGTTGGCGATTGTGCGTATGAGGATCTGATACAGATAGATATTTGGAAAAATGGACAACCATGTTCCGCCTGCTGGGAGAGACTCGATTCGCCAAGAACTGCATGAAAAGGGACGTCTCTTCAGCTTCTATGAATTCGCTTTTGCTCAGCATGCGTACGTTACCCCAGACCCCCAATTATTGGCTGGTGTTGATACTCTGAATCTAGATTCATTCGTGATGAGCTTTCGAAGGGAAGATACGATCCGGCTATTTCCAAGATCTGCTTTGAAGTTCTACTAGAGTTATTCGGGAGGACTCTGAAGACAGAATTAGGAGAAGCAACTGAGGACGATACCCCTGTTGAAAACATATGCTGAGGCGTAATCTTTACTTGGCATCTACCATCACTTGCCCCTGATCAGCGAATTTTTCGCAGCCCCCCACAAACTCCATTTTATCCTCCACACCCATTTGCCACGTCCCATTGATACTAAAGCTTGGTACCTCTCTAATCCTCGCTATCTGCGCCTTCAACCCCCCTATCTGCCTCCTCTCATCCCAAATCACTCTCCATCCATCCACCTCACCTTCCCTTCCTCCAACCCAGCCTTCACGCAGCAGCAGTCAAAACCCCACAACCCGTAATCTCGTTCTCATTTTTGAGATAGCTACTCAACAACCTGCATCCGGTGTATATCCCCCCATCTCCTGCCTCGCAGGACAGGTCAATTAATGCAAATCCTTTGTACCCCTCATCTTCTAGCAAAATCTGAAGTGAATGCCCACATTCTTCCCGCTCCCTGAGCGCGGAAAAGTCACGGCGGCGCTGTCATCCCCGAAATTGCTCGTGTATAATTCCCTTTTCCCGATGCCAGGTTTCGGCGCTCTCAGATTCAGGCAGCAGGGTCTCCAGGGCACGGAGAGCAATATCTCAGGGGACAACACCCGGTGAGCCGGCATGGCTCCTCGCGGCTCTCTCAGGCCGACTTAATACCATGGGCAGAGGCACCCGACCCACCGAACACAAATCGATTCGTCATTTAGATTCCGCGAGTTCGAAAGTGAAGGGGAGTGAATACCGGAGAACATCTTGCACCTAGAAATGGGTCACCCCCCAACACCGGTCAATACCAGGCAACCTGGTGGTTGGAAAAAATACTAAAATTCAGTGAAACAGAATACGCTCCACTATCCAGACTACAAAGTGATAATTCGTGATTAATGACTAGCCACCTTAGGTCAGTACCGGTACTTAGAAGTTAGACTGCTCTAGCATTGACCGGTTTAGATTAAATGAGCTGTGGGCTGAACTTCCGTTATTAGAATTGGAGTTTTCCTGATGCAAGGTATAACGTATTTCACCGGGAAACCGCCCATCACGGGGAAGTCGCCCATTTTCTTCCGCCGAGTCAAACACCCAAAATGTACATGAAATAAATAAAGAAAAAATAAGAAAGCTGAAGGCCCACCGTCCTAGATTGATGAAGAAGTCTCTTGATGCTGGCTGCAGGTGATTCGCTATGGTTGTGGTTGAGTAACATGCTGTCTTGCTCTATGAGATCCCGTCTCTGAGCTACTATCAATCCATTCAGGCTCAGAATCTGAGCCGAAATTTAGTCTCCAAAGGTATAATATTTGGGCGCAGGTTAATAGTCGGTAGAAGCAAGTGTGACACCGAAACAAGTGTGACGCAACCTGTTTTTTTCTTTTTTTCTTGTATGATAGTTGATGACTATATACAACTGGTATCAAGAATAACATTAAATTTTAAAATTTTAATTAACACATATAAAATCAGCATTTTCAACAATAGAATCTAGTGAAATAGTGGATAAATCAGAATCACTATCAGATTTGTTATCAATAACCTGACTGCTACTATGATCCCTTAAATCTTCTAATGCTGAGTAGTTATTTTTGGTCTATTGCCAGTGTGTACTAGTGTTAGTTATTATGTTTGTAATTAAGCTATTATTTTTCATAATTGAGCTCAACTTACATTTGCCATTTCATGGCTAAGAGATGGCTGTTCAAGCTTACATAGGACTTGCAATAAATCTGGAGGAGGCAGGAGTGATTCAAGATCAGTGGAGGTAGGATTCTTTTCAGGATCAGAAATTGGGAGCAAAAGCTCAGGTGGAACTGTTCCACCTTGGATTGTAATATTTTGAACTTCTTTTTTTGTGTTTCTTCTCCATCTTACATGCTATTATTTCACGACGGTTCAGAGTGGCCTCAGCCTTATTTACCACAACTTGTATATTCTTCTTTGCTTTCTTGATAGCAGCTTTCTTCTCTCTTTCCTCTTTTTCTCTCCTACTTTGATGTGCGGCCTCCACTATAATTGCTCCTCCTTTTTGAATAACTCTCCATGACATACTTTTACAAATAGCCTGCTCCTGATTTCCTTTTAGAAAGTTTGATACAATTCTTCCTCCAGCTGTGCCTTAGCTAAAAGCAATTCAGTTCCTTCTGCCCATGGTTCAAACCAATCCTTAGTTTTTTGACTAAATGCTATGGCTCAATCAACTTATTCTTTAATACCCTTTTGGCTTTCAAAGTATGTTGAGGGCAAAGGTATATCTAGTTCTCTGTCTTTAGTAACTGGAGTCTCTAGTCTACCTTCCTGATTTCCATCTATTACACTAGACTTAGAATTATAGTGGTTGTCACGGATGTGACAGGTAGCTCAGGATTTCGCACATGACTCGATTATGAGTCATGGGTCTTGCGCATATGACTCGCTTGAGTCATATGACTTGTTTATGTTATGATTTGTTATGTTTCGCACATGACTCGATTATGAGTCATGGGTCTCGCGCGTATGACTCATTTGAGTCATATGACTTGTTTATGTTATGATTTGTTATGTTTCGCACATGACTCGATTATGAGTCATGGGTCTCGCGCGTATGACTCATTTGAGTCATATGACTTGTTTATGTTATGATTTGTTATGTTTCGCACATGACTCGATTATGAGTCATGGGATCTCGCGCGTATGACTCATTTGAGTCATATGACCTATGTAAGGCTTTTCGCGAGGCTCACACTTGTGAGTCATCAGGGTTAGGGTTGAGTGAAGAGCACTATATAAGGAGGCCGAGGCGGCCGAGGAAGATAGGCTCTTCACGCTTTGTTCTAAGTACTTTCCTTACTTATTACTTTTACGAATAAAACATCTTTACGCTCTTTATCACGTTTGCATATCCGACACATTTCTCACGAGCCTATAAAAGGCGAAGCTACCTTAGTTAGGATTTAACAGGTGTTATCCGAAGAACGGTGATAACGTAGATCAACGGATCTAAGAACTGTTATATCAGACAAGATAGGAATTAAGAAGAGAAGTATCGTTGCCCGTAGCTATTAGTTAACCATAAGCCAGGAACGTTACATTACAAAGTATCACCCAAGCGACGCTCAACGATTTCAACACGGCCGATATAAACCCTCAACCTGAGGGACAAGACTACGAAGGGGATATCGATCTCACAGAAAACGAAGGAGGACTCGGAAACTTTGAAGAATTCATCAACGCCCTAGAGAACGCCTCCCAAGCTCCTTCAAGGGCAACTAGCACTGTTACTCCTGAAGGAAGATCGTCAAATGAAAATTCACCAGAAGGTACACCGAGACCAAGGAGGATGTCGGCATCACAACCAGCAGCCCCTCCAGCGCAAGGAGATGCTGGAATATCCCCAGCGCAGATGCAAGCTATCGTAGCTGCGGTAACACCAGCCATGTTACCAGCAGCCCCGGCGGCACAAGTGGCTCCAGCTCGAACAATGCAACAGCCAAAAGTCAAGGCACCATCCAGATATGGGGGGGAACGGAACAAGCTGTGCAACTTCAATGTCCAGATCGACAATTATTTCGAAGCAGTAGGATGGACTATCGGATACGACCAAGAGAAAATTCTATACACCTGCACGTTGTTAGAAGGAACAGCACTGGCTTGGATACGACCGTATACAGAAGGAACTATCGAAAGACCTTGGAGAAATTGGGATGAATTTCGTACCGAGTTCACCCTACAGTTCGACGACCTTGACAGAGAACAAGAAGCGAGGAACAAGCTCGAAGTGGCTGAACAAGGAAATCGTGGCGTAAACGAATACTGGTACGAGTTCAGGCTACTCATGCAAGACGCCAACGTCGACGACACGACAGCAGGAAGATGGTTCACTCGAGGATTGAAGAAGATCTATCGCGACGCTATGATCCACATGCCGAAAAAGTTGACTTCGGCAACGGAATTAGCAGTCTGGGCGATAGACAAGGAAAACTGGATAAACCAGTGCAAAGCAGCAGAACGAAATTATCACCCACCAATCACGACCAACAAGACATACACATCACCAAGGAACCAGGATGGAACCTGAAGAAGACAAGAACAAGAGGACAGAGGAGAACCCATGGAGCTGGACGGCACAAGGAAGAAAGGACGGCTCGACATCCCTCAAGGTGTATACGACCAAAGAAAAAAGGATAACCTTTGTTTCAATTGCGGAATCAAAGGACACGGAATCAAGGATTGCAGAAGGCCAAGATCGAATGGAAATGGAACGCAGACGAAGAAACCTTTCACCACGCAAAGGTTCCAACAATTTCCAAAGAGAACGAACCTGAGGGAGACATCCATGGACGAAGGAGATGACCAATCGGAAAAAGACGATAGTCCCCAGCAATAGATGGTCTGAGGGACAGGAATCAACCGAAAACCATCAAGTTATCGAATACATACACGGCACTTCAAACGGAATCAATGGAAACACACGGAGACCAGTTAATGGTCAAAACGAAGCTACAAGTCAACCAACAAGATACAATCGAGATATACGCGATGATAGACTCAGGAGTAACGGAGGACTTCATCGACAAAGGAATCTGTGACAAACACAGAATCAAAACAAAGAACACGAAAAAGAAAAGGACGATTTACCTGGCGGATGGGAATCCGAGTGCAATGGGAGCTATCACCCATATCGCACAAGTACCTATGGAAATTGGAAACCATAGGGAAATGGCAACCTTCCAAGTGGCAAATCTCAAAAACCACGAGATCGTGCTAGGAATGCCCTGGCTCAAGAAGCACAACCCGGACATGGATTGGACGAAGAATAAGGTTACCTTCACAAGCGGATTATGCGAGAAGGAATGCCTACAAGACCTGCCAGTCTTGTACGGAACCCCAGAAGTCGAAGTCGAATACGAAAGCCTCAAGGCAAGATACGAAGAGGCCAAGATGTCTGTCAACGGACAGAAAAAGAAGAACAAGAACAAGAATCAAGGAATTCTTGTCAAGAAGATGGACCCGGAGGCTCGGATACCTCTTAGAGGGTCAACAAAGGCTGCAGGACACGACCTGTATGCACACGAAGATACAACGATACCAGCAAAAGAACAAGCCTCGATAAGAACAGCAATAGCCATTGGACTACCGGACGGCACCTATGGACGGATCGCACCAAGGAGTGGACTATCAGTGAAGCACAAACTAATAGTCAACGCCGGGGTAATCGATGCCGACTATACCGGTGAGATAAAGGTGGTCTTGGCTAACCTGAATCATAAGGAGTATAAGATCTCAAAAGAAGACCGAATTGCTCAATTGATCATCGAAAAGATCAACGACGAAGAACTTCAAGAGGTTGACGACCTCGATAAAACGACAAGAGGAAACCAAGGTTTTGGGTCAACGGACCAATATGAGGCTACGGAGAGCCAATACAACAAAGTTCGAATATGCGAAATAACGGCGGAAGAATTCTGCGAAGAATATAAAAAGGGAGCATACACTGGCATGCTCAGATGAAACTTCACCACGAAAGACCTAGAATGGGCCAAGATCAACATCAGCACGGAACTGGCTATACGAGACAAACAACAACGAAAGCAACAAGACTGGAGGGATACTATACCCAAACAGTATCACAAGTTCCACGATCTGTTCAAAGAAGACAACGCAACGGAACTACCCCCGCATCGACACGGGGTAGACCTGGCGATCGACCTCGAATTAGATAAAGATGGAAAAAGAACAAAACATATACCATGGAAAAAGGTATACGCACTCAGCGAACACGAGTTAGAAGAGTTAAGACAATACATCGAAACCAATCTGAACCGAGGATGGATCCGGGAAACGAAAGGAGCATGGGGATCACCCAAAATGTTCATCAAAAAGAAGGACGGAAAGTTAAGACTATGTGTGGACTACCGAGCACTCAATTCGCTCACGAAGAAGGACCGGTACCCGCTACCCCTGATAGGGGAAGCCCTGGATCGGTTAAGGAAAGCACAATATTTCACCAAACTCGACATCAAAGACGCGTACCACAACGTCCGAATCAAAAAGGGAGACGAATGGAAAACCACTTTCGCATCCAAATACGGAATGTACGAATACCTGGTTATGCCTTTTGGGCTAACCAATGCACCTGCGGCTTTTCAACGATGGATTAACCAAATATTGAGTCGGTTCCTCGACAGATGCTGCATCGTCTATCTAGACGATGTACTCATCTATTCCGATGACCTGGAACAACATATCGGAGACGTTAGGGAAGTGATGGAATGCATCCAGGAATCCGGAATGAAGATCAAGCCAACAAAATGCGAATTCCATAAGGAGGAAACGGAATACTTGGGATTCATCATCAACAGACATGGAGTCAAAGTGGACCCAGTCAAAACGAACGCCATATGGAAATGGAAACCACCAGGAACGAGAAAGGACGTTCAATGCTTCATTGGATTCTGCAACTTCTATCGGAGGTTTATAGAAGGGTTCAGCAGGATTGCTAAACCTCACTATAACCTAACAAAGAAAGAAGTCAAATGGAGATGGAACGAACATGAACAAAAGGCATTCGACGGCAGCAGGAAACGACTCACGAGTGCCCTATTACTAGTTCATTACGACCCCGATAAAGAACTAGTAATCGAAACCGACGCCTCGAAATACGTCTGTTCCGGGATACTCTCACAGAAATGCGAAGACGGAATGTGGAGACCAGTGGCCTATCGGTCAAAGAAAATGACACCCGCCGAATGCAACTACGACGTTCACGACAAAGAACTATTAGCAATAGTTCAAGCAATGAAGGAATGGAGACGATACGTTTGCGACACGAAAGGTGTCGTGAAAATACTATCGGACCACAAAAATCTAGTACCGTTCATGAAGGACAAGGTACTCAACGATCGGCAACTACAATGGATGGAACAATTAAGTCAGTTCAAGTTTCAAATCGAATATCGACCCGGCAAAGAAGGAGGCAAACCAGACGCTCTCACAAGAATATCGAGCGACAGACCACAAGACGATAAGGATGAAAGAATCACCAGGAAGATCCAAACGTTACTACCAGTCGACAAATATTTCAAGAAAGACAGAATCGAAGCAATGGAGGTGGTCGAAATTACGACAGAAGACGAAGGAAGAATACAGGAAGCCAGCAAAGAAGATGGAACTATCAAAGCGATAAAGGAAGCATTGGAAGAAGGAAAAAAGGAAATGAAGGGGATAGCGCTGGGTTTATGCCAATGGAAAGAAAACCAACTATGGTACGACGGAAAGCAATGGATTCCGGAAGAAGAAGAGATAAGGACGGGAATCATACAACAACACCACGATTCACGAATATCGGGACATGGAGGAACGGCTAAAACAACAGAACTCATCACGAGGTCATTCTATTGGCCAGGACTGCGCGAGGACGTCAAGAGATACGTCAAGAATTGCGATATATGTCAAAGAACGAAAACAGCCAAACATGCGCCGTACGGATTGCTCAAATCAAACGAAGTTCCAGAAAAACCATGGGAAACGATAACCATGGACTTTATTACCGACCTTCCGAATTCGGAAGCATGGAACGCCATTTTGGTTGTGGTGGATCGCCTGACCAAAATGAGTCACTTTGTTCCGGTAAAAAAGGATATGACAACGGCAACATTCATCCGGACGACCTTCCACGAAATCTTAAGATTACATGGACTACCAAAAAACATCATCACGGATAGAGGATCACTATTCACATCTGGCGCATGGAAAAAGGCAACGGGAGAAATGGGAATCTGGAACAGGCTAAGCACTGCCTTCCACCCACAAACAGATGGACAAACCGAACGGGTAAACGGGATATTGGAACAATATCTTCGCGCATACATCAATTATGAACAGGATAATTGGAGGGAACTGCTTCCGATGGTGGAGTTTGTATATAACAACAGCAAACAAGAGACGATTGGCACGACACCCTTCTTCGCCAATTACGGACAACATCCGAGAAGTCAGGCCACAAATCATACGAGCGGTGGAATGTTAACAGATAAGACGGAAATGAGTCAACTGCACGACACGTTACGATACGAAATGGATTATGCAAAACAACGACAAAAAGAACAATACGATAAGCACCGAAGACCCGATCCGAACCTACAATTAGGAGATATGGTGTGGCTGTTACCACGCAACATCAAGACCTCGAGACCATCCAAGAAATTGGATTACAAGAAAATCGGGCCATTTCCGATATTGGAAAGAATTGGGAATCGAGCATATAAGCTCGATCTCCCTCCCTCGATGAAAATACACAACACATTCCACATCTCACTCCTCGAAATCTACAACGACGACAAGTTTCCCTCACAGACAATAACTCCTCCTCCTCCGCTAGAAATAGACGGAGAATCCGAATACGAACTCGACGAGATAATCGATTCTCGCTTGCGCTACGGAAAGCTCCAATACCATGCCAAGTGGACCGGTTATTCTCCCGAACACGATAAAACCGGGTATCCAGCGAGCAACTTCACCAACGCTCAAGATGCCATCGAACTCTTCCACCGAAGCTATCCCGACAAGCCCCACCAGGATAACGATCACAATCAACCCCAAGAACGAAGAAGGTGCTAAGTCGCCTATGAAGCCCCATGAGGGTTGGGATGATTGCCTTCACGCAATCACCCCAACAAGCCCCGAGTACTCAGGGATGGGGCCAACAGACGATGAACACGCCAAGCGCGAGGAAGAAGCTCGGAAGAATGCAGAGCACAACGTCATGAGTTGGACAGTGTGCTACGACGACGGATGTCCCGTACATCCAAGGGACAAGGAAGGTAGCGGGTGGTTCCCGCGAGCCTACAAGAAGGGAGAGCCAAGGCCCGAACACGCTGCAAAACCATGGACTGAATGCTATCGCATTCAGTGCCAGGCACATAAGGCAGCGAAAATCGAAGCAGGATACCATCCGAAGAAGGATGGAAGCAGGAGGCTGCTCGGGAAGAAAATGGCCCGGGACCACTGCAAGGCCATGGGGACATGGCCTGAGGAGAGGGGAGCCCAAAACTCCCCTGCCGAAACGGAGCCCGACTATGAAAGCCTGCAAAGGCAAATCTCGGGACTGCGAAGCCAACTTGGTACGGCCAAAGCCACAATTTCGGCATACGCACACACGATCGCCCAACAATAGCGGACGATCGAAACGGCCAACCTCACGCTCGAAGTAGTGAGGACGAGGGCCAGAGATTGGGAGTCGAAATACCATCGACTTCGAAGGTCCATCCGCACGTACGGACGGGACCTGGTAAAGATGGGGGAAAGCAGATAGAAGCCTGATGGGACTCAGGCTTAAGGAGGGGGGAGCTAATGTCACGGATGTGACAGGTAGCTCAGGATTTCGCACATGACTCGATTATGAGTCATGGGTCTTGCGCATATGACTCGCTTGAGTCATATGACTTGTTTATGTTATGATTTGTTATGTTTCACACATGACTCGATTATGAGTCATGGGTCTCGCGCGTATGACTCATTTGAGTCATATGACTTGTTTATGTTATGATTTGTTATGTTTCGCACATGACTCGATTATGAGTCATGGGTCTTGCGCATATGACTCATTTGAGTCATATGACTTGTTTATGTTATGATTTGTTATGTTTCGCACATGACTCGATTATGAGTCATGGGTTTCGCGCGTATGACTCATTTGAGTCATATGACCTATGTAAGGCTTTTCGCGAGGCTCACACTTGTGAGTCATCAGGGTTAGGGTTGAGTGAAGAGCACTATATAAGGAGGCCGAGGCGGCTGAGGAAGATAGGCTCTTCACGCTTTGTTCTAAGTACTTTCCTTACTTATTACTTTTACGAATAAAACATCTTTACGCTCTTTATCACCTTTCCATATCCGACACATTTCTCACGAGCCTATATAAGGCGAAGCTATCTTAGTTAGGATTTAACAGGCGTTATCCGAAGAACGGTGATAACGTAGATCAACGGATCTAAGAACTGTTATATCAGACAAGATAGGAATTAAGAAGAGAAGTATCGTTGCCCGTCGCTATTAGTTAACCATAAGCTAGGAACCTTACAAGTAGCAACTAAAGAAACTCGGATTCCTTCTGTCTCAAAATCTTCTGGTTTCAAAATTGTCTGTTTACGATGCGCAGCTCCCTCCCCAGAACGGTACTCAGGCCGTCGACTTAGTACATCTGGTTTGCCTTCACTTCTTCCTGGTTGATAGATAATTTTAAAATTGTAGTCAACTAATTTTTAAGTCCATCGGATTTGCCTGTTACTCTATCCTTTTAATATGAGGAAGTAGTGCAAATTCTGGTGGTTGGTATATACTATAATTAGTTTCTCAATTCCAATCAAATAATGCCGCCACTCCTTAAAGGCTTCTAGAATTGCAAGAAGTTCCTTATTATGTAACTCTTGGTTTCACTCCGCTGAGTTTAACCTCCTCAAGTAGAAAGCTACAGGGTGTAGTTTTTTGTCCAAAAACTGAGATAACACACATCCCCTGGTGAAATTACTTACATCAGTTTCAACTACTATATCTCGACTTGGAAAAAGTGGTGTAATATTGGAGCTGTCGTGAACTTAAACTTTAAATATTTGAAAGCTGCATCATGTTTGAGCCCCCACTTGAAATCCATTAGATTTCGTTTTAGTGTCTTGGTTATCGGTCTACCAATGGCCGAGAAATTTCTTATAAACTCCCTGTAGCAATTAGCAAATCCAATAAAAATTTGTACTTCCTTTACCGACTTCAGTGGTATCCATTCCAAGATTGATTCTATCTTGTGGTTGCTCATGGATACTTCTTCTATGGCTACTATGTAGCCTTAAATTTCCACAGATTCTATGTGGAATATTGATATCTTAACCAATATGGCAAGTTGGTATTCTTGGAGTCGTTTTAGGACTTTCTTGACTAGTTTTAAATGGTCAGCCTCATTGTCTGAGTAAATTAATATGTCATCCAGATAGCAGACTACTCCTTGATCAAGAAACTCATGAAGCACTTCATTCATCATTTTTTGAAATATTACAGGTGAGTTTACCAACCCAAAACCTATTACATTATATTCGTAATATCCATATCGAGTTCGAAAAGCTGTCTTCCACTCATCAACTAGTTTCATTCTGATAAGGTGATAGCTATCTTTTAGGTTGATTTCTGACAATATTTTTGCTCCCACTACTCGATCTCGTAGCTCTGACATTAGTGGTAGAGGATGATTGTTAAGGATAGTCAGTTTATTTAGGTTTCAGTAGTCCACCACGTGCCGCATTTTGCCATTGGGTATTAAGGGGCCCTGTTCCTATATCAGTACGTGTGACAGGCAATGATACTTCTCTTATAGTATCTCCGATACTATATCTTAATCCTTATCGTGTGCGTTCACACTATTACTTTTCTTTGTCGTTTTCTTATAGTGTGCGTTCACACTATTTTCTCTTGTTACACTTAGTAGTCGTAGAGGCGTTCCTCTTCTACTAAGTTTGTGTAACTATCGTGAGGTAGATAGAATAAAGTAAATTCATTCTCAAAACAAAAAGTAGGAAAATAACTTAGATGGTTTGCATGAAGAACTCACTAACTCGCCCTTTTTTTTTTTTTTTTTTTTTATTTTTATATCATATATTCATTGTTAAGGTACAAGAACTCGCATGCAGTGTGAGCTATGGCGTAAACAAAACCGTAAAGCACGCATCCCTCCTCCGTCTGAGGCAAAAACCGAGAACCCCAAGCCCCTCTGGTATGGAGCCAACCGCACATCTCGCCCTGAATCAAGCCTATCCTTACAGCCCAAGCGAACTCAGCTCTAAGAGAAACCCAAAACAAGACAAGCAGGAAGCCCAAGGAAAAATCCCCCCGGAAATCTCGGCCCAAAAGGGCACAAAAGAAAGTCCAAACTCATACCAACCAGGAATGCCCATAGCAGACCTGGCCGCCCGGAGGCTAACCCAAAAGAGCCCCCAACAAAAAACAGGAGCTGTGCACAACGGGGCTAGGAACTCTGGCGACGAGGTGCTCCCGCAAAGCCGCGGTAGCCAGAGAGAAAGGGATGTTGCCAACCAGCCTGAGACAGTGCAATACCGACCGGAGGCGAGAGACCAGAGCTGGGGTCCCCATAAGAAAACAGCTGGCAGTAAGTTGTCAGGTAGGGGAGCAGTAAGGTGCTAGCTTAAGGTAGAAGCAGTAGGATGCCAGCCAAGCGTGGAGAGGGGGTAGTAGGGTATCAGCTGACCGAGCCGAGGAGAGGAGGAAGGAGGTCTAGACCCAGATGCCGAAACAACTATCGGATATGTGTTCGTGTCTTAACTAGGCAGTCCCCTATAACCCCCAACACCCAAGGGCACCAAAGCACCGATAGAGGGCAGAGAGGAGGGAAGTGGCGAAATCCACCGTAGCCTGTTGAGAAAACCAACCACCACCCCCCGACCGTGGGACTGAACCGTACCCACCAGTGGGACAAAACTCGGACCCAGTAGAGGGACTAACCCGAACCGACAAGAGAAAAGCAGAAGGAATTTATCATAATCGCGTACCGCAAACCGTATTCCCAGCCGTCTGTGGTAGGGAAAAAGGAGCTGCCGGACCGTGCTGATGCTAAGCGAGGCCAGAGCAAAAGCGGGGAAGGAGAAAGGCCCAGCATTCAGAGATGTTAGGAAGGAGTGGGGAGGATCTCGAGAGGGTAGATCTCAAGAGAGAAGGCAGGAGAGGAGTTCTACCGTGGTGGAAGGATAAAAAGTGATGGCCTAGTTCCCCACCTAAGGGGAGGACCAGACGCGAAAGATCGTGAGAATTCCCATGGTGTTGAGATTTCAATCACCGGAGGTGTAGCGGAGACGGTCAGTGACTAACTAACTCGCCCTTTTTTTTATTTTTTATTTTTTATTTTTATATCATGTATTCATTGTTTGGGTAAGGTACAAGAATGTGCATGCAGCGCTAGCTATGGCGGAAACAAAACCCAAAATCAAACAACTAACAAAAGAAATAACCGAGACCAGTTCCTCCGATGGCGTCCAATAACCGACGCATTGCCTATACACGACTCATAAAGGAAAACTACTAACTAACTAGTATCATAACGGAAACAATTCAAACTCATAAAAACAAGTAATAAAATCAAACAGGAGACCTTCCACCACTTAGACCACTTGGCGACCCAGCCAACGACGACCGAGGCAAGGCAGAGGGGGAAGGGGAGGGGGAAAGAGAGGGCAGGCGGGGGGCATAATGTGTGTACATGTCAGGGGAGAAGCTAGTTCTGGTAGCCATGAGGTAACGACCGAGGCTCAGAAGGGACGGGATCGAGGTCCACAGAGGAGAGTCAGGCCCAATATCCGATATCCCCTGCAGGTGGTGACGTCCAGCGGTAGACTTGGCTGGACAGATCAGGAGGGCGTGTTCGAGTGTCTTGTCTCCTTCCTTGCACCAGGGGCAGAGGGGGAGGGGTCATTGTCGTGCCACGAGGGATTGGCTGCTAAATAGCTTTTACCGGCACGTATTTGGTAGAGCCGGCCAGCAAGGAAACGCCCCAGACCCATGAAAAAGTGTGTGGGCAAGGTGGGGCCGTAACAGTAGCAGGGCGGAGGAGGTGAGAGGAGCCACCATGAGGTAAAGAGTTCTTCGCGGCATCTGGTTTTGAGGGAGGCATAGAGGGCAGGTGCCCCGATGGAGGCAATCTGTAAGGGAGGGAGGAGGAGAGAATTTGCTAGAGGGAGGGGGTTGTTGCAGTTGCCGATTATAAAGTGGACACGTTGGGCAACTGCATCAACAGGGAGGTGACGGCGGTTGGGTGAGAAGGGTGGCTTGGTGAACCACCTGAGTGCAGTGTAGTTGGGCCCGGCCCAAGGGTGACTGCCCCAGATGGAGCTGGGAAGGCGAAGGGAGTCAGGAGTACGGAAGGGGGACATTGTTGGGACAGAGTGATCAAGGCAGGTGGTCGCCGGGTTGATTTCCGGTGGGAGGTAAACAAGGCGGACTGCCACCAAACGTTGAAGGTGATTTATCAGGAGGTCAATAGGAGGGAGGGAGGCTTCACAGGGAAGGACAGCCGTATTGGTGGAAGAGAAGCAGTTAGTAATCCATCGCTGCACCCAGTGCTAGAAAGCCCTCATTTTGTTGAGCATTTTGGAGTTGGGGGAGAGAAGGTCACAGCCATAAAGGAGTATAGGGCGAACTAGAGAGGAGGCGAGCCGGTGGCATAGGTGAGGGGCGAGCCCTTTGCCCGGCCGACAGAGGCGGTCTATTGTAGCGAGGGTGCCTTCCGCTAGGGCAGGACGTCGTGTAAAGTGGGAAGAGGTGGCCCAATCCATTGCAGGGGTAGCGGGTTCCAGCCAGTAGCCCAGCCAATGAAGTACTTGGACGAGTTTGTAGAGGACGGAGTCCACTGAGACAGGAAGTGGGGAGGGGGGTCCTCTTGGTTGAGGCGTCCTCCAGTGCATGAGTTCAGTCTTGGGGTGCGAGAAGGCCACACCTACGCGTCTTCCTTTCGAGGTGAGGTCGCGACAGTTTGAAGTTTCTGAACGTTGCGCCGGTAGGAGGTGAGGCTACTGTTATAGCGAAGTTGTTAACGTAGGAGAGGATTATGCCATTAGGGACCGGGAAGTAGAGAGATGAAACATGAATCAGGAAAAGAAGAGGGGAGACAGGTGACCCTTGAGGGGTGCAAACCTGAACCGGGGAGAGTACCTTAGGGGAGCCCTGGTAGAGAAGGTGGCAATTTCGGCCATGCAGGAAGGATCGAACCCATGAAACAAGGTAGGGTTAAACGCCCTTCTCATAGAGCCTTCCACAGAGGGAAGCCGAGTCGATGTTGTCAAAGCCTCCTTTGATGTCAAGGAAAAGTGTGGAGGAACAAAGGCCCATGCTGTGTGCGAGTCGGACCTCATGCAAGAGGGTGGCTAGGGCGTCAAAAGTGCCCATGCCAGAGAGTGAACCGCATTGGTTAGAGTGGACGAGGCCAAGAGCCCAAGCAACTGTGGCTAGCCTTACAGCTACTATATGCTCCAGGATCTTGGACAGGGTTAGAAGAAGGACTATGATACGGAAGGAGGCAGGCATGTCGTAAGAGGCCTTGCCGGGCTTGTCGAGAACAATGCCATTAGCTTGTTCGAGGGACGAGGGGTGAAAGCCATATAGAAGGAGCGGTCCCAGGAGGGAGGTGAGGATCTTTGGGTTGGCGGTGTGGACTCTCTTCCAAACAGAGTAGGGAATATGGTCGGTGCCAGGTGCAGATGAGCTTGAGCTAGAGGCCAGGGCCTTAGAAATTTCCCCTTTAGTGAGGGCATCGAGGTCTTTGAAGGAGTGCAGGATAGTAGGGGGGGAGGAAGGCTCCCTGGGAGGGAAGAAGTGGGCCAGGAGGGCGGTGTTGACCGCCGATGGAGTATCAGCGTCAGGGAAAGATGGAACCCAGTCAGGGTGGCGCCCCACAGCGAAACGTTTAGCTGTCCACACATTCTTGGAGGTTGCTGAGGAGAGGAAGTCATCCCAGTATTTGTGCTTAGCCTGCTTGATGGCCTTAAAATCGGCATTGCGGGCAGAGCGAGCTTCAGCCTGAGAGCTCACGCCAGGGTCATTGCGGGCACAGCGTGTAGAAGTGTGAAAGGAGATTCTTAGAGAGAAGAGGAGAGGCGACCACCAAGGCTTGGACCGGGCCGACATACGGTTGAGGGGGGTGTGGAGGAGAAGGGTTGTGCTAAGGCGATCGACATTTCTGTTGAACCAGGCCGTAGCTGAGGATGGAGTAGGGAGGGCGGGGGGGGAGAGAAACAACAAATAACTTAAGTGCATCACCAAGGGCAGACCAGTTGGTCTTGGCCCAAGCAGGTGTGGGGGCAGGAGAACATAACAAAGGAGTCGAAAGTAAAAGACAAATGGGAACATGATCAGAAACAGTTGACGGGAGCGGGGTAGCCCGCTCTGAGAAGAGATGTGCTGCCGCGCCGTTGGCAAAGGAAAGATCAAGAGCGGAGAGTCTGCCCACAGAGGTGAAAGGAAAGTAAGTGAACAGACTTGGGGTATTAAGGAGAGAAAAACCATGCAGCGAGGCTATCTGGAAGTAAGGAACTGATGTTCCAAGCTCGGTAGAGGAAAAAACCCTTAACGGGTCAGCAAGAGGATAATGGAGGTTGAAGTCTCCCAAAATAAAAAACAGGAAAATCCAAATCCGGAAAACACAACTCAGGAGAGACAATGCAGGTATGGGAGGAAGCGCCTTGAGTATTGTACACATTGTATAATCTAAGACAGGTTTGTGAGGAGGAGGAAAAGCCCGCATCGGAGAACAAGTCCACTGCCATCATGTTGGCAGACTGGCCCACCCAGACAGGCAATAGAGAAACAACTTCAAGGAAAGACAAAAGGGTGTAGCAAGCCACGTGAGGTTTGCAAAAGAAGGAGGGTGGAGAAAAACATTTATAGCCCGGAAAGGAAGGTAGGCGCACACGCCACACAGGAGGATCCTGAATAGCCACAACCGCAGGTAAGGAGGACAAAGCAGAAAAACTCTGAAATAACGAGAGAAAAACATCCCAGCTACCAAAGCTGTTATGTTGAACAAAGGAGAGGTTTAACAGACCAGGCACCTCGCAGGAGGTCCTGGGAGAAGAAAGGTCAGGAGGAGACATTTACACGGACAAGCCGGAGGGATTGTCGAAGGAACGGGCTGGATCAGAGTCCCCATGAGTGGGGGGGATACTGGCCCTGGAGGAGGAACGAGTGGCTGTTTGGAGGGTCTCGGGCGGGACCCGGGGACGGGGACGGTGAAGGGTCGCGAACGGCGGAGCAAGAGTTTGTCTCGGGGTGGAGGGGCCGGCCTCACCCTCGGCACCATCATGGCCGACGTCTATGCCATCCTCATATTCGTGTTCTAGCGGTCCTGAGGCGGGGAGCTCGTTGGGGGTTGGGGTGGGTCGGTCCGGGCAGTCTCTGTCGGTAGCCGCGTGCGGGTCTCCACAGTTAGGGCAGAAAGCAGTTGAGGAGGGGCAGCAGTTGAGGACCGCCTTGGTATTGCCCACCTTGGGGCAGGTGGGGTTCTGACAGTGATGCGCCAAACGTGTGTGCAAGAGGGAGCAGATTGGACATATCAGGTGATCGAGCTTACATCTAGGGGCCTGATGGCCAAACTTCCAGCAGTTCCAGCACTGGATAAGGCAGTTAGAGGAGAAGGCTCGTTCAATGCGCGCCTTCGGGAGAAGAGGTGAATGGAGGTTCCCATAGCATTGAGGTCTTCGGGAGCGATGGTGACAATGACGGAGGTAGCGGACTTAGACAACCTGGAGTCCAAGTCTCGGTTGAGGTATCGGGCGAAGAAGATGATGACGCCAGGGGTGTTACGGACTGACTCCTGGAGAAGGGAGAGGAGGTCGTCTGGGTCTGCTGGGAGGTAGGCAAGGGGGAGGAAGTAGATGGCGAGTTGGATCTCGTTGGGGGCTGGGTGGAAGGGGAGATAGGCATTGTGGCCCACCAGAGAAATCTGGTTGAGTCAGTTGGTGAGGGCTTGGTAGTAAGGTGCGTAGGAGGTAGCAGGAGTGTAGGAGTCGAGGACGGTGGGGGTGACTGATCCTCTGTCGTTGACCTGAGCAGAGAGAGAGAGAGAGGGAGAGGGCAGTTGGCTTCATGGAAGACAGAAGCAGCGATGTCGGGGAATGTCGCAGCTACTCTAGCGGCTTCGGGGTGTGTGGGCAGGAGAAGAGCGAGGGGCGAAGAAACAACGTTGGGCTGCTTGCAGGATGAGAGCCTCTTTAACAGGAGGGGCCGTATTGCCTGATGCGATTTGTGCAGCGGAGGGAGGTCTCGGTTTGGCCCCTTTGGACTTACCTTTTGCGCCAGCAACCATGGCCTGAGCAAACGAGTAAGGGGGACGGAGGTAGGATGGATCCATATTACCGGGGATCTACTAGGAGAGGGGGGGATATTTGCCATCACGGAAGGTGCACCTCCCAAGAGTTAGGATTTTGAACGCGTAAGCCTCAGGGTTGCCGTAGAACTTTTGGGTCACGGTGTCATAGCGGGGGGTGTCCTGGTCGTAGCTATCCACTATGGCACCTGCCTGGTAAAGGGGCGACTTGGCAGTGGACCTTTGGAGGTATAGGACAGCAGGAACTTGAAGTTGTGCCCTGTTGTTAGGGTGTGGTGGTCAGGAGGGAAGGACTTCCTTACCCTTTTGAGTAGGGGGAGTGGAGCTTGAGGGGCCGGAGCGTGCTGACGTGGAGGCGGTTGCTGTGAGAGCCTGTGCGACAAGTCGCGTATAGCTGACTCGATAGGGGTGAGCGAAGAAAGAGAAGCGGTCTGAGTGGCAGAAACACCTTCGGACAACTCCAGGACTTTCGAGGAAAGGAGATCGATGCATTCATTGGTGGAGGCCAACCCATTAAGAGATGCAACCAAGAGGGGAATGATGATAGTGTTAGGAGTACCCGATTCCGATAAGCCTAGGAGTACCCTAGGTAGGGTAACTTTACCCGAGTTCGAGAATCTTGATCTCCAACACCCCCCTCCGGCCCCCTTACGGGGCCCGCGCGTCATCATACACATCAACCTTTGTTGCGTCCTGTGACTATATGGTCACAGAATTAAAGGTGTCAGAATAATACCGTATACGTCGCTGCCGTCCGTCCGACCGAAAGCTGTTCGCAGGATATATAAGAGGGGACCTCTGGCAAGACCTGAGAAGTGGAACGAAGTCAATCCGTCAACTACTCAGGGAGTTACAAGGCTTCAAAGATATGACATCTTTGATACGGGCCGTAAGTAACGGGACGTTTTCGCACAAAGGTCATGAGATGAATGTTAGGAGGTTCGGGATAACGAACCAATGCATTCACATCCACCCTTCGACGATTAGAAAGAGTCTAGAGCTCCTGGAAACACTACCAAAGAAGCCAGCGAGCTTCGAGGAGTGTTGCAACTATGATAAGAGGTGTACCGCAGTTGTGGGATTTACAACCAACACAACACGAAGGTCCACCCCCTCTACATAGAACAACTAGGAGTTGCCGACCGAGGGATTATGAGACTATTCAATTGAATGGCCTCTCCTCTATGAGGAGAGAGTCATCAGAATGAATTCTATCGGTTAGTTGTCGAGTTATCACAACTAGAAGTCATCGACTCCGGCATATCTGCATATGCAGTCTCGTATCAAGATTGATCCTCTTGGTAACGAAAAGAACTATTGGAGCCAACAGAGTTCGACTTGAGAACTCGGCTACAGGTCTATAGACTCTGAGGATCGGTTCATTACTATTGGTGACAAGTATGTCTCCCGGGCAAGAAATAGTAATTACTGAAGATGGTGTGATGGTTCTCAGGGTCTCCCGGTGTTCGCACTATCATGGAGAACCCGACGTTGCGCATTAGATTTAAAGAGGTACATATTTTGTATGTTAGATAGATGTAGTCCGCGAACACTCAGACGCGGAATATAAATATCGAAGTGCCTCCCAAGCTTAAGACATAATCAAGCAACGGAGAAGAGACCTTAACAATATAATATTGTTTTTACGATTCTATTTTACTTTCTTGCACTCTTAGTAGTCATAAACGAAACGAGTTGCTTCCGAGCCTTCCTAGACAAATCTCCGTCTATACAAACGAATCTCGATTGGCCTAGACAACCATAAGTCTATACCGGTTGTCTCCGCCTAACAGTATATTGTTAGATCTCCTTGTTACCAAGGCTCTCTACCTACGAGTGAACACGGTTCACATCACCTCCTCACCGCACGATACGGCGAGACACCAAGTGTCTAGCCCTATATCCATAAAACCATTGCCTCCAACACTCCGGCTTGGTTAGCTCGGATACGAGCACAAAGAGAAAAAGAGATGTCGCAGCCTCCAAAGCAAATCGGTCCAGGGGAACCGATGGATACTTCAGGGGACAATAGTCCCAGTGCCTTCAGTAATCCCACCTCTCTCGATCCAGCTCTTCGAAATCCACGAAGAGGTGGAAGAACCCCTAGCATTGCGCCGACATCGAGAGCAACATCTCCTCATTCCAGATCTACTACACCACGTCCGAATACCCACGCCGTCGATCTCGCAAGACTCGCGGCCCGGTTAGGAATAGTTATTGGGCAGATCCGTCAAGACATTTCCACCAGTATCGACACCTCCAATATTGCATTTGAAACCCTCTCTGCAGATTCTCAGGAGAATGCAAAAGGGTTAATCAAAGTCCAAAAGCAATTATTGGAAGGACAAGATTTGCATGACAACGAGATGACACTCGTATTGCAACAGTGTGTCCTGGTGGAAGCCAACGTTCGGGACCTCCAGACCCAGTTGGCGAAGGAGATTGCTGCTAAGTTAGCGCAGCAAGATGCTCGACATGAGCATCACGAGGGAGTAACCTCTCAACTGCAACGAGAAGCCCTAGAAAGAGACCTCACCCTGGAACGGGAGTTCCAGGCATTCAAGGATAACCAATTCCAACAAAACATGACTCTTCGAGCCATGATATCTAACCTCGCCGAAAGACAAGAACGCGAGGCCCAGAGCTACAGTGACTTTACCCGAACGATACAACGAGATCAAACTCGTATCATGGATACTCTCGGACTACTGACAGAGCGGGTAACAGAGATCACACAAAATCGACCTACTGGTCGACAAGTAGCGTTGGAATCGGTCCCTGAAAGTTGGGCAGAAGCAAGAGAGGAGACTCAACCTCCAGAGGGGCCTTCCCGAGATAAGGGAAAGCAAAGAGAAGGAGAACCTCCCATCCTGCGGCACCAGGGGGTGACCCAGATGATGATGGGAGTGATGATGAAGGAGGAGGAAACGGAGGAAGACGTGGTGGAGGCCCATCCAGATTTAGCCGCGGATTGACACCCGAACAACGTGGAACAGCCGATGTACTGGCGGAAGCCTTTGCATTAACCACAAAACGACCGGCTGATGCACCCCCATTTTTCGAAGCAAAGCCTTCACAATGCGTTCGCTATTGGTTACTACAATGTGTGGACTACTTCGAAAGAAATCCTAGAACTTGGGATAGTGACAGAGAAAGGGTCATCTTCGCACTAGGAAGAACCAAAGGGGAGTTAGTCAACCCGGTAGCAATGTGGTACCGTAGGGCTATGGATGGACTCCATGGAGTGGAGCAAGATGCCGGCCTGGCAACCTGGACACGATTCGACCACGAGTTCACAGAACGGTTCGCATCAATTGAAGAGGGACGAAAAGCGGTCCGTGATATGGAGAAAGTTGAATATAAAGATAATATTCAAAACTACGTCCAAATCATGACCAACCTTAATACGAAGGCCAAAATAACTGGCCCCGCATGGCGTCTGGCGATGGAAAAAAAGTTACCAGCCAGCATACGTTTACGCCTGTCCCTAAAGACCTTCGATACCGATGCAGAATGGGAAGCAGCACTCAGGAAGGCAGGCCAGAGAGAGGAGGAACTAAAGGAACGGGACCATCTGTTACGGGATAGACCAAAACCCGTGAAAACTTCTTCCGAAGATAAGAAACCTGACAAACCCAGGTTTAAGAAGGAGAAGCCCCAAATCAAAGGCGGTGGTCCCTCCAAAAAGCGAAGAAGGGAACCGGAACCCGATAAACCGGCGAAAAGACCCGGCGGAGTCAATAAACAAACGCATACCAACTTCAAAAAAGCCCATGAAGGAATTCCCCAGTCCGTCATCGACGAACGAAATAAAGACGGCATATGCACTCGTTGTGGAAAGAAAAACCACGACTATAAAACATGCTGGGGACAAATTAAGGTGTCTACTACAAGGGCAGAGCGACCTACTCTCCCCATTAGACATAGGGCTAGGACGGTAGCTACGGTACACCGTCCCCGCAACATTTCCGCCGCCCAAACACCTAGAGGAAACAAACTTTGGGAACTAGGCGAAGATGAGGAAATGACTTAGGTCACCTCATGTGGCACCAACGGCGACGGCGTTTGGGTAGTCGGGGTTCGTTAGGATACGAAACCGGAATCGAAATTGGGAACCCCCGGGGCTGGGGTGAAGTTAGTGAACGGAACCAAGCACCAGCGGTATTTTCGTCTGGGTAGTCCGCCAGGGTCAGCGGGAACCAAAATAACACCTTGACCAGGCATCCTATCCATACCAGCAAGCAGGCATATTAAGTAGGGCTGTGGGTAAGAGACCTCCAGTCAGAAGGGTTGCCGAATTCATGACGATGAAATCGGCCTGAAAGACTGCGCAAGCCCACCTTCCCGAACCTATCAGTCCTGAAGCTGAGTTATGTCGGAAAGAGGGGATGGTTCAAGCGCCCGGACAAGAGCAGCGAGTAAACTAGTTAGTCTCTCCAGTACACTAGTTATTCCGCAGACCTTACCCACAAGCGTTTTCCACTCCCAGTTAGTTACTAGGGTTGGTGAAGGATGATACGGACGACCATATCACGTGTCGGGATCTTAACCCCAGAAAACATATGTGGAGTTGCAGGACACGTATCCGGGAAGTTGTACCAGCTGGACAGCGCCGGGGATACCTCTATGTTGCACACACAGCTGTTTCTGGTTGGAAGATCAAACCAATCCTTAAGGGAAAAGGAATTGGAGAGGAACAATAGATTTCGCAAGAAATCAACCTCGTTACCACCAAGGCCCTAAGTATGAGAGAAAGGAGAGGCATCCAGCCTGAGAACTGGTCGTGCACTATCAAGTGTATCGGTGCGGTGAAACGCCGAGTAGGGATTTAGGATTTTCTTTATTAATAGGAAACCAGTTTGTCTGAGGAGACCTGTATGGTCGAAACTGCGCGGGCGCGGTAACAAACATCCTAGTTGTTATCATAACCTCAGACATGTCGAAACGAAAAGACGACGGTTCGACCCCTCATCCAAAAAGACGCGCGTTTGACGCGCCAAAACCAACGCGATATGGCTGTCCCGAGGGATATGCTCATATCCATGTTTTAAACCCAAACAGACAAAGATACAAAATCCGTGTTCTGTTAGACTCAGGATCCAACGTGTTCCTGATTAACAAAGACCTCGTTAAGGAATTAAAAATTCCGTTCACAGAGAGACCGAATCCGGTCACAATTCAAGGCTTCGATGGAGTACCATCTCCGTCAGGAGGAAAATTTATACGCGTCCACTATGGCTTGAAATTGGACGCAATAAACACTTGTCCGAAGTTGCGTGCGAAATCGCAGCAGCCGGAGACTATGGGATGATTATCCCATTTGGGTGGTGGCATTCAGAACACCCCTATCGAACATTGGGGATCCCGATAACTGGGAATTAAAGACCCCAAATGTAAAACCACTTGTGTGGAAGAAGAAGATGAAAGGAATCGCAGATATGTTCGAATACGACGAATCGGTAGCATGGGATGAGAATGCGATTCAAATTGGAAGAATCGGGACTATCGAAGATCCGAATGAAGTTAGCTTCGACTCACTCCCCAAACACTACTGGGGATTCAAGAAGCTCTTCCTACCGCAAACTTCGGCGAGGCTACCACCAAGGAGAACATTTGATCACGAAATCAAGTTAGTTGACGGAGCGAAACCATCTTGGGGACCCATCTATCCACTATCCAACAGAAACAACTAAAACTCTTACGCGATTACCTCAAAGAGATGATCCGACAAGGAAAAATCAAGCGAAGTCAGTCGCCATTCGGTGCACCAATCCTTTTTACACCGAAGGCTGATGGCCGACGTACGTTTGGTAGTGGATTACCGGAACTTAAATAAGATCACCATCTTAAACAAGTACCCGTTACCACTAATGTCGGAACTACGCGATCGAGTGGCAGGTGCAACCATCTTTTCAAAGATTGATTTAAAAGATGGTTATAACCTGATTCGGATAAAAGAAGGGGACGAATGGAAACAGCCTTCCGAACAAGATACGGGCACTACGAGTACAACGTAATGCCTTTTGGACTAGCTAATGCTCCGGCAACTTTCCAAGACATGATGAACGAAGTTCTCCGAGAACATCTTGACCAAGGCGTGGTCTGCTACCTCGACGATATTCTCATCTACTCAAGAACCGAGAAAGAACATATCGGTTGGTAAAAAAGGTTCTGCAAAAATTAGCGGATTTCCAACTCGCGATTTCAATTAAGAAATCCTTCTTCCATGTAAAAGAGGTGGAATTTTTAGGCTACATAGTAGCGGTGATGGGGTGTCTATGAGCACCCGAAAGGTGGACTCCGTATTGGATTGGAAACCACCCAAGTCGGTTAAGGAAGTCCAGATATTCCAAGGATTTGCGAATTTTTACCGACGCTTTATAGAAAACTTCTCTAAAATCTGTGCTCCAATCACGGAAACATTGAAGGGCGATCCGAAAAAAAGTTCCGGTGGGGCCGGAACAA
>VBSK01000061.1:0-156096 GCA_006112555.1 Tuber indicum | reverse complement strand
AGAGGAAGGTCGAATTAATTTAAATAACCTCTGGGGTGAGGAATGGAGAAATCTGTTTCAGTTAGTAGTAATATAAACAAAAAGAATAGATTGTTTATTGACATACATGTAAAAGATTTACATCCAGTGAAGTCGAAGCTTTAGTACAAGCATTACAGCTTCCGAATACCATTTGCGCCGATAACCGTATTGTAGAAGATGCCCGAACAGCACTTTGCATATTGCTAGACCGACTTACAAACCCAAACCGACTAAGTGACTTCACCTTGAAGTTTGGATGACGTGTTGAGAGAGTTTCCCATATCAGTTCCACAGTTCAAGACTTTATTCATACAAGATGGAAAGCATTTACTGGAATGGGACCATACAGTTAACACCAGAGAGGTTAGCCAAATATGTATAAACTATTGAGACCAAAGGTGCACCAATTAGGACTATTTGGAGGTTTATAGAGGGAACGATATGTGCAATTGCACGTTCTACTAGGTGGCAGAGAACTTGTTCAAGTTGTAATGGATAGAAGCGTAAACAATGCTTGAAGTATTATGGAATTGTTACACCTGATGGCTTGATTAGCCATCTGTTTAGATCACTAGATGGAAGAAGAAATGATGCATTTCTCTGGCATGAATCCAGATTATTATCAATTCTACAACAACATGCATGATTACAGCATGGTACACCACTACAAATATATGGTGATCCAGCATATAGTATCAATACATTTCTACTTTCACTATATCAAGGAGCCCAGCTCACATGAGATCAAAAGCTGTAGAACCGTTTCATGTTACAGCTATGAATAGTGGTAGAATGGGCCTTTAAAAAATGGTTACAAGGTTTTGCTTTCTGGACTATGCAAAGATTGAAAAACACCTCCTTCAGCCTGTTGGTACACAGTTCCATATTGCCACTCTTCATTACAATGCACATGTTTGCCACTACCAACCTCAAATTGCACAATATTTTCAGATCGCATATGAAAATAATGAAAATGAGGAGAACTTCACTGAGCACGAACCTTTAGAACCACCTATATTGTGGGAGTACTTTCATAACTAAGGTTTAAACCCTACTACATTTATAAACTTTAGTGAATTCTATTGACTTATTAGCTATAACACTTGGGAAGCTATAGGTTAGCAATCACCTTGTCCTGAAACTACTCTGGTCGACTCATCTATCTCCTACAATACTTGGCGAGCCAGAGATCTGCAATTCCAGCATCTTGGAACTACTAAAGCCTATCTACCTACCGTCTGTTAGAAATAGTGGATGCTGATCATTGACATGCTCAAGGCTTTATTTTCTTGCCTACTGGCATATCTGTCCACCTGTGTATCCAGTCATCTAGACCACTACCCGTCCACCAGTACCTCTACCTGTCCACCAGTACCACTATCCATCCACCAGGATCACTACCCATCTACGAGTACCACTACCCTTTCCCTCCACCTATTATTGGTTCTTTTGGTACATTTGTCTGCCAGTTTGCATATTCAATGTGCGTTCCTGATGCTGGCTCATTAGTAAAAATTATCAACTACGTCCTCTGCGTCCTGTATGTCTGACGCACAGGACGCCGGAACACAAATTGCGATTTAGGATACACGTGGATATGGCAACCAACGTCAGGACTCAAGTAGACATGGCAACCTATATCAGGGCGCAGCTGGGCATGGCAACCAATTTTAGGATGCAACTGGATGTCACAGGATGCAACTGGACATCACAGGATGCAACTAAATGTCACAGGACGCAACTGGATGCAGGAATGGATGTCAGAATACGTCTCTTAAAATTCAGAATTCACTGGACACAGCCAATACAAAGCATAACTTATGCCTAGGTTACTCCAAAATAAGCTATATTTTTACAGTAAACAAGATTTAGTATTATAAATAGACAGGCCTGGGCTAGGTTACAAAAAGCAAGCGAGGAGATAAGAGCAGTACAGAGTCTAATAGTTGTAACAAGTGAGAACTCCACCAATATTAGTGCCGAGTAGACATTCTTTATACAGTTGGAAAGCTGGCATCGAGTAGAATATTGCTATAAAGTATGGAGTACTGCGCCCAAAGGCTGGCTGAGGAATCTGGCGTCAAAGTCAGCACTTTACGAGGGTAAACATCACCTCCATAATATCCTGTATCTCCACCAATATTGATGCTGAGTAGACATTCGTTATACCGTTGGAGAACCTGAGTCAAGTAGAACATTGCTGCAAAGTATGGAGTACTGCGCTCAAAGGATGGCCGAGAGATCTGGTGTCAAAGTCAGCACTTTGCCAGGACACATAATAGGCTGTATCACCACCAATATTGACGCCGAGTAGACATTCTTGATACCATTGGAAAGCCTGCATCGAGTGGAATATTGCTGTAAAGTATAGAGTATTGCGCCCAAAGGATGCCCGAGGAATCTGGCATCAAATCAGCACTTTACTAGGGTAAACATCACCTTCATAATAGCCTGTATCTCCACCAATATTGATCCTTACTAGACCCTCGTTATTCCGTTGGAAAGCCTGCGTCGAGTAGAACATTGCTGTCATGTATGTTGTACTGTGCCTAAAGGATGGCTGAGGAATCTGGCGTCAAAGTCTGCACTTCGTCAGGATAAACATTACCTCCATAATAGCCTGTATCTCCACCAATACTGATGCCAAGTAGATGTTCTATATACCGTTGGAAAGCGTGCATTGAGTAGGACATGTCTGCAAAGTATCAAGTACTGCGCTCAAAGGATGGCCGAGAAACCTGGTGTCGAATTCAGCACTTTACCAGGACACATAATAGGCTGTATCTCCACCACTATTGATGTGGAGTACACGTTCTTGATACTGTTTGAAAGCCTGCATCGAGTGGAATATTGCTGTATGGTATGGAGTACTGCGCCAAAAGGTTGCCCGAGGAATCTGGCATCAAAGTCAGCACTTTGCCAGAACATATAATAGGCTGTATCTCTACCAATATTGACACTGAGTAGACATTCTTGATACCGTTGGAAAGCACACATCAAGTAGAATATTGCTGTAAAGTATGGAGTACTGCGCCAAAAGGTTACTCGAGGAGTCTGGCGTCAAAGTCAGCACTTTACCAGGACACATAATAGGCTGTATCTCCACCAATATTGACGCCAAGAAGACCTTATTTATACCGTTGGAAAGCTTGCATCGAGTAGAATATCGCTGTAAAGCATGGAGTACTGTGCCCAAAGGATGGCTGGTGAATCTGGCGTCCAAGTCAGCTGTTTGTTAGGACACAAAATAGGCTATAGCCGCTTGTAAACTTACAGTAGGCAAATGTTCTTTAGTGTAATAGATAGATGAAATCAAGTATAATGTAGCCCTAAATTATTAGCTTTGATAGTATAGGGACTGAGGAGCAATGGTAGTTGACAGACTTGTGGTTGATATACTGACCATGATGTTGTGTGGTTGTCCAAGTGTTACTCAACATGTCGCAACTTGAACAAAACACCCAAGTTACCATGTACTCCGCCAATCACAACTATCAATCACTTTTACATTCTACCGATGGGCTATTTTGACTTCCACATCCTTTGAGAGATTAAAATAGAATTTGGTACGTCTCATCTCCTATTTCTGTATATATGTTTAGATTTGGTCATAGTGTCTGGTAGATACACCGATGGCTGGTATGTGGCTTGGTATCATGATTAAGACTCTCTCCCGTCTTGTGTTAGACTTTCTGCCGTCTTATGTCAGGACATCAGCCCGGATTGAGACTCTCTACCGTCTTGTGTCCCGATATCAGCAAGGATCAAGGTCTACCTAGCCAAATTGGGAGTTCAAAATTATTGCATCCTCGCTTAGGATGGACTCCGGATGTCCTGGACACTGCCGGACACTTCAGGATGTCCAGGATGCATGGGATGCCAGCAACGGTTCATTTACGTCACATGTTCATACAGCTGACACATTTGACGAAGGGTTTTTTTTTTGTTGATGCTGTTTATTCATTACTGCTTGTTCATTCCTGTCCAGCCTTGGTCTTGGTCATAGTGGATGTTCTTGCTATGTGCTTTGGAAAGGTTCTTCCAGTAGAAAAGAATAGGAACTTTAAGGCAGTTCTAGACTGTCGGTAGTCTTTGTTCCTGTATTTCTTTTGTTAGCATAGAAGTGAGGAACACAGTGGGAGTGTGAATGGCATGTTGGAGCATGTGAGACATATTGGGGAGTCTTAGGGGAGTTTCTTGTTGGTTTACTACTTTGTTAGCATCAGAAGCGCATGGAGGAGATGGGGGATAGGTATAGGATATGCTAGAGACTTTGGTGTGAAAGTGATAGCAGAGAGGATTAGGTTGGTAATTGTTGTCGTTTATTTATACTCCTGTCTTTTTCTGTTAGTTTAGAGGAGTTGAGTTGTGGATTAGCAGAGTGGTGGAGGGAGAGATAGACTCATCAAATAGAGCAAGCTTCCGAGTGATTTGGTGATCTTTCCCATCTATGAGCTAGAGGTTAGTAAATATATTATTCAAGAATCACAGTAGTCCTTACTTACATCCTACAGTATTCTACAATTAGTATTCTCAGCCTTTCAGGGTTCCCGTAGGAGTTCATCCTTGTCCTTAAACCTCTTGGACAGCTAGCATTGGGAAAGTCAACAGCCTGAAGTTCTACAATCTGAGACAAAATCTGATACAGGATGGCAGGTACTTGCGTAAAACTGTCCAGAGTAGTAGGATACAATGTAGAATAGTACATGACAGTAGACAATGGATTGTAATGGTAAAAGATTGCAAGTAATGATTGAGGATAACAGGGGATGTCAGAAGACTACAGGGACCGTGGGGGACAGCTGGGGACTATACTGGATAGCTGGGGACTACACGGAATAGCTGGAGACTGTACAGCTAGTACTTGCCTCATCTAAAAGTCATAGATAATCTTATTTTATTACTTACTATCTGATTTAGAGAAAGTAAATAGTTTCAATTTATCTATTAATATACATTGATATTTCATTATCCTTACAAAGTGTTTCGAATATCATTGCTAATTCCTCCTTTCGGGCCTCAGACTCCAAATACACGTCTTAAGAATGACGTTCACCTTACTTACGAATCTCTTCCGTCAGGCTAAGTATACTATACATTAGATCATTATAAAGTGACTAAGCAAAAGTCTGGGTGATCAGGGCATATTCGCACCAAAAATTGTCTTTTTGGAGAGTTTTTAAACAGGCTTCTACACTAATCCTATGTGGAATACCTACCAAAAACCATCCAAGTAGTCACATACACATGTAAAGATAATCCTCAAGCAGTTTACAGAGTCTCTGAACACTTACCTATTTTGTAGCGGCAAATTTAAGGTGGGAACATTGTTGAAGGAGGGGTTGCTGGGGCAATTATCATAGAAAATTGGTGATAATGGTGACTTTTAAGCGATGGCAGAACTTTACAAGCTTGCAAGACCTTCAGTTGATAATGGATATACTTCAAATTAACCATGAGATATTGCAGAGATAAAGTGACTTTAAATTAGGAATTTAGGAAGAAGGATATCCGGTTTTCAATGAAATGCCGACGATCGAAAAGAGAGGTTTTTGCCCAGTTTTGGTAGGGAAACGGACGATCACCAAGACTTTTGCTTAGTCACTTTACTTTTTATTCGCCTTTTGTTCCAACTGTTTCAACACTTCTTTATCTTCTGCAACTCTTTTTGTAAAGTCTTGTAGTGACTTATTAACAATCTTAGCCTCCCAATTCTTTGCCTTTGTCTTAGATGGAATTGATTTGTTGCTTCCTACAATTCCACCCTCCGATCTCTCTAGCTCTTCATCCCTCTACCATACCAATCCTCTCATTGAATCCTCCCTTACCCTCTTTCCATCAAGCTCACGTTGTGCTGCTTGCAACTGAGCAAGTCTTCTTGTTTTCCGATCGGAACTACTTTGATTCCAATATGTCAACAGCACAACTATGTTGAGTTCAAATTTGTAAAACTCCTCATCAGTCCCATTCTTTTGAAGAGAGGCCAGCTCAGCTTTCTAAACAATATCATGTTATTAGAAGCTTTCTCTTATTTAATTAACAATTTGGTACAGTATTTATTTCTGACCTCATAAATTTCTACCAGTTTTTTTTACCCTCTGCGGACAAGACTCTATGCTTTTCGTAATTGGCTGAGGATCCAATTTCTGCAAAGTAACAGAAACCTTACTCCATTTTGCAACCATACTTCCTCTCCCACACTTGATAGGATCTGTTGCTAGGACTAGACTGACAAGGGCTTGATCCATCCATTCCAACCACCTTGAAGATCTTTCTTGCCACTTCTCTGGGTTCTGAACACCTTAGGACGTTGAGCCCAGTGGTGAGGACTGAGCTTCACCATCCAAACAAACCAAATCAAGGTCAATTGGGTGAGTTGACATGTTCATGGTAGTGAGGCGAGTTGTTGGTGGTTGGTTTTTAAGAGTTTGTGTTGCAGCATGTGTTCAGGTTTTAACACAATGTCATCCAGATTTCAGTTGTGACAGTTTACCCCTCCACCAGATAGCACTATCCACCTAGGTCTCCAAGACTTTTAGGTTAACTCAAAAATAACCTATTTTCCTCCAACCTCGGTCTCTGTGCGCAAACTCTCAAATACTGTAGAAACTCAAAAAACTCGGTATGCAAGAGAGAGTTTGCACTTAGGGACTGAACTTTAGGTGTTGGTAAGCTCGGTTAATATATGTTACACTAAAAGGCTGGGAGACCAGAGTGACTGGAAGTACCTGGTCGCGTCCCAAAGGTTAGGATTAAACACCTGGTATTTGTTTCAGGGTAAGTGTCGGAATCTGCATAATAGTGAGGTCCTGTAGTAGGCAGATTGAAAATTGGAGAGTCAAATCTCCTACAAACTTCCAAAGCTGACTCTATGGGCACCAATAGCCAGCCAACACAAGGTAGTGATCTATATCGAAACCCAAGCAAAGTTCAACTTGAGGACCCAAGTGAAGTATGAGCTGGATAGGAAAGCACTCCATAAGCTGAAGAGGTTGGAAGGAGACGTGAGAGTAGTAGTGGAGGTGGTTAGGTAAGCAAGTAGACCAAATGGATGAATCATGCTCTTGTACAACAAATTCTCGCTACTATTCCAATTAACTATATATGAAGCCAAACCGTTGTAAAATGAAAAAAAAAAAAAAAAATTCCTAGTATGTTGTATACCAACATTTTGCTGCAATTACAGCCTGAACCTGGCCAGGCATTGACCTCCACAGTTGCTCAAAAGTATCAACAGGAATTGTATCTCATACTAAGGGTAACACATCTACCAGCTTCTTTTTCACCTTTTCAGTCCTCCAGGAATGAAAGCAAAATCAGGATATTGATCCTGAAGTCGTTTTTTGAGTTCAACTCAGACATGTTCTACAGAGTTCAGGTCTGGTAAGCAAGGAGGGTGTTTGGCCAGCTGAATTCCATTCTCATTAAACCAATCTAGTACTACGCTAACCATATAAACTGTGCAGTTATCTTACTGAAAGATAGGGCCGCTGAGAGTGTCTTGGACATGAGTGATTACAGGGATGAGGTAGGTTTCCAGAAGCTGCAAGTAGACCCGCCAGTCTACTGATTTCACCACCAGAGGTACAAAGGTTCCTTGGCTTCTTCCCCAGAAGTATGCCCAGACTGTTAGGGAAACCGCCTTTCCCTTCCCTACCCCCATCACACTGTCAGAATGCCACTTTGAAGAGGCAGTTCTAAACATCCATTTTTGCCAAGAATTCTGACTTTTTTCTACTAATCATTCGTCACTCCAGAAGACATGTTCAAAATCCTTGATGGTCCAATTTCGGTGATCTCTTGCACAAGCTAATCTTCAAGTTTTTAGATCAGGCTCTGGAGAGAGCTTCGCTCTTTTCTTAGCTAGCCAGTGTTTGATACCACTTTCTCGTAAATCTTTGTCAACAGTAGATACTGAGATATTGAGAGCTAGTATCTGCCATAACCTCTGTCTATTCCAGTCCTGATGGATCTCTGCTCCATGCACTAGTAATCTCTTTGCTTTCTGGGAAGGCAAGCGTGGTCTACCAGGGTGTGGAAGGTTCTCCATATTACCCCATTGGGATACTCGAGTAAGGAAATTTCGTACAGTTGATCATAGGCGACCAACTATCTGACTACTGGTAGGAACGTTCTTAAAAATTTCAAAAATGGCGAAGATCATGCCTTTCTCAACACACTTCAGCTCTCAGCGGGAGGGTCTCGGTGCCATGGTTGCTATTGTAATGAAATTTCCATTGATCAGCCTCGCTTCAGATTTATCATGTTGTTACTTATTCATCATTTTCACCAAGACTTTTAATTAGGCAGTTTTGTTTAAAATTAAATTTTGTATATGACATAATAAGGCAATAGAAAGCAGAACTTATCTCTTTTCATAAGAGTAGAACCAGTGAGGACTTCAGAAAGTTTAAATTTAACATGGTCAAGTTAGCAACTCAGAGGAAGCAAAGCAGTATTGATCGTATAATATAAAAATTAGCATGAGAAAAGGCAACACAATTGGAGTGGGATGGAAAGAAGGTTAGGGAGGATTGTATGAGAGGATGAGCATGGAGATGAGAAGAGGGAAGAGAAGAAGCTGGCAATAGAATACTACCATCTACATAAGCAAATATTCACCCCGTGTCTGGTGTAAGAGCTGTGCATCCAGATGCGGATCACGTACTTTTTATGTCCAACGTATCCAATATATCTGGAGTTGAGTTGCAACCACTTGGGCATTCAGTGCGTCCCGAGTTGCCATCCTCCCATTGATTACCTCCTGGTCATCTCGCTTATAACCCAACGTCCAGCCTACGTACGACATTAGATATGTTCCTACTCAGTCTTTAGATACTCGTCAGTGCATGTTGGACTATCCTTCCATCATGACACTCAGTCCATGTGGCTGACTCTGTTGGCAGGAGCCCGGTGTCAGGATCTATTTTTTCTAGATATCTTGTTCCACTACTCTTTCTTTGAATGTCTTGTTGCCATCGGATATTTTGGGTAATTCTCAGACCCCGTCCTATTACGCCTACATTCCCTCGTCAGAAGTGTTAGTGAAATGCTTGCTAAGCAACCTCACAAAAAAAAAAAACTGGACTTAAAAAATTCATTGTAATTACCAGTCACCACTACTGTAAATAAATAAATAATTAAACTGTAAATTTATGCTACATTATTAGACTTTCCATTATGTGGTCTAATATTTTTTAATTTTTTTCTGTTTCTTTCCCAATTTCCTGTAGTCACACCTAGCTGTTTCATACAAACTTCAACAAACCTAAAATTACTTCCCTAGAATCTGACCTGTTTTGCTAAATTCCACGCTGTACCAGAGTGACTCCTCAAATTTTAGCTACACAGGCTAGTGAGGTGCAACTTTATATGAATCAAAATGTTTCATCCAATTTACTTTTTATATAAACAATATCCAAGTCCATTTTTACTATCATTTACAGCATATTCTTTTAAGAGTTAGCTATAATTTGACAGTAGACCAATGTTCAGGATAACAATAGAGTAAGCTAAATATTATATAAGAAATTGTAGAAGTGTCATATTTGCATATTAATATTGATTTCAATGTATTTTTTTTGATATTAAGTATTCAATTTGAATATAAATATTGAGACCGCTTTTATAATAACTAATATAATTATAGATATTTGCTAATGATACAGCTTTGACATATTGCATTTCTGCTTGTGGTGAGTTAAATATATAGGATATTTGGGAAATGTTTGTGTAAGGGTGTTAATTTTTCACTACACTTGATATGAGACTAGATATCTGATGAAATAATTGATCAACTACTGTAAATTATGACAAAAGCAGAATAAAAATTAAAAAATACTAGACCTTACAGAGAAAGGTCTAATGATGTGGCATAAATTTACAGTTTAATTATTTATATAATTACAGTAGTAGTAACTGGTTGTTGCAATAAATTTTTCAAGTCTGCTTTTTTTCATGAGGTTGCTTAGTAAGCATTTCACGAACACTTCTGACGAGGGACTGTACCTCTTCCTTCCCTCTCCCTCACATCCCGATGCCCTGTTCTTATTCTCTTATCACCAAGACCTCGTAATCTAGGGTGCTGCTACATGCTTCTTCCACTGAATTTTATATTTGTTCTTATAGTATCAGGGTTCTGTCCTGGCCATATGGCAACGTCTCTGCTGAACTTGAATGGCCACCAGGACTCCAATAGTGGCCACATGTGTCATGTTCATGAAATCCCACTGGTACTAGTGCCACTAATTCTCAAGACTAATCCTTGATCTCTCTCTTATACTTTGAATTAATATCTTATTATTTCCTATAAAGTATGTTCCCCAATAGCTTTGCAGCCGTACTATCTGCTTCTCTGAACACAATTTTACCACTACCCTTCTAATATCGTTGACTGAATATGAACTAATGCTATTATATGTTACCATAGTGAGAGTGTTAGACCAAATCTCTTCATTTCCTAGCTGCTCGTGATCACTATCCATATTAGCCTTAGCCTATAGAAGAACGTCAAGGGTACAATGAGCCAAGTGACCAACTATCTCCGCTACACCTCCGGTGATTGAAATCTCAACACCACAGGAATTCTCACCACTTTTCGCGTCTGGTCCTACCCCTAGGATGGGGACTAGGCCACCACTTTTAATCCTTCCGCCACGGCGGATCCTCTCTCCAGCCTTCTCTCTTGAGGTCTACCCTCTTGAGATCCTCCCTATTCCTTCCTGGCATCTCTAAATGCTGGGCCTCTCTCCTTCCCCGCTTTTGCTCTAGCCTCACTTAGCATCAGCACGGTCGGGTTACTCCATTTTCCCTGCAATAGACGGCTGGGAACACAGTTTACGGTACGCAATTTCCATGGATTCTTTCAGCTTTTCTCTGGTCGGTTCGGGTTAGTCCCTCTGCTGGATCTGGGTTTTGTCCGGCTGGTGTGTACGGGTCAGTCCCACTGTCGGGGGATTGTGGTTGGTCTTCTCAACAGGGTAAGGTTGAATTCGCCATCCTCCTTCTCTCTGTCCAGTATAGCTGCTTCGTCATCTGTGGGCACTGGGTGCACAAGGGGGTCGCATAGTTAAGACACGAACACGTTTCCAATAGTTGTTTCAGTTTTTGGGTCTACTGCTCCTTTCTTTTCTCCTTGCCTCGGTCAGCTGGTACCCTACTACCTCCCCCCTCATGCCTGGCTGGCACCGTACTACCCTTATCTTAACCTAGTACCTTACTGCTCCACCAGCTGGCACCTTCCTGCTCCCTCACTCCGGGGGGCTCCAGCACTGGCCCCCTTCCTCTAGCCAGTATTGCACTGCCTACGGTCAGTGGGAACTCTCCTTCTTCTCATACTACCGCTGGCTTAGTGGAGGCGCTCCGTTGCTGGTATAACCGGCCCCAGTGCCCCCAGCCCCTTTTGTTATTTTGGGGCTGGGTATTGGGTTAGCCTCCGGGTGGCCAGGTCTACTATGGGCATTGCTGGTGGGTATGGTTTTGGTATTTCTTTTGTGCCTTCGGGCCAGGATTTCCGGGGGGATGTTTCCTTGTGGCTTCCTGCTTGTCTTGGGTTAGGTTTATTGGGCTGGGCACGGGGTGAGATGTGCGGTTGGCTCCACACCGGAGGGGCTTAGGGCTTTAGATTTTTGCCTCAGAGAAAGGAGGGACACGTGCTTTTCGGTTTTATTTTTGCCATAACTAGCGCTCCATGCAGGTTCTTGTATGGTAAACAATGAATATATGATAAAAAAAAAAAAAAAAAAAAAAATGTACAATGAGCCAAGTATGTCCCAACCCTGCCGACTCCACCGACTACCCTAAAGGGTAAGGAATTCGCTCCCTCCGCTCTACTTCTCCACTCCAATACGGTAGAACTCCCTGCCACCCGACACCCCCAACAGACTACTGCAAGTGCAGCCCTTCATCAAGATGGTGCGATAGTTGACTGGTAAGACATGGACACCCCCCGCTACGACATGAAGAACCAGAAGACTCCGTTGCCGTTACAACCACAGTGAAAGAAAAAACCACACCAAATTTTTCGCCGAGCCCTCACGTCATTGGTCAACCACCAGTTATCACCGCTTCACCCCCCCCTATTCTCCACTTTTACAGACAAATCATCCCAATTTATTTGTTATTTCATCACCCCTATCAACGGAGTCCCTCATACAACTCCCTTGATGTCACGCAGACCCATGGACAAGGGTAGGAGTGGCAAGAACCCTCTTGCCAGCCCTTTTCACCTACCAGAATTCCACTATACCAGAGGAACATCAATCCTCCCCACCTCGCCTGATGATACTCGAATGAAGGAAGACATTCCTTCCCCAGTCCAGACTGTCGCCCCCCCACAAGACTCAGAGGATGCCTGGGAAAAGGCAATCAATGAGAACATCGCCTTTTTCAATGAGGAATACAATACCTTGAGAACTGCCTACTCTGGCCTGAAGGATGCTTTCAAAGCTATGAAAGCACACCTGATTGTAGTGCAGGAGCGACACATTGAAGACACCAAAGACCTCAAAGCCAAAATGGCAGCCCTCACCTCCCAAGTCGCGCACCTTGTTGCCCAACCACAACACAGCAATACCACGTTCGCGAACACACCACCCCCCCTTACCCAACAACCACAGCAAACCTGGGCCCAGAAAGTGGCCAGAACCCTCCCCAGCAAGCCCCCAGCATCCTCACCAAGCATGACTGCCTCACCATCAGTTTTGACAAAACGCGACCATACGATTGTCATTGAGAGAGATGGCACAACTCTCCCAGATGACATCAACACCCTTACTATCAGGAACGCTTTCAACACTGCAATCAAGAAGCCTCTTATTGCAACCATTGAGTTTACCCCAAACCACCATGTCCTCCTCCTTACCAAGGACAACATCACGGCTGCCCAAGTCCTCAAACAACACAGAACAGCAATTGAGGAAACAGCAAGAACCACTATACCTGCCGCCACTGGCCTCAGACAGGATGAAGTCTGGCACAAAGTTATCATCCACGGCATCCCCACATCAGTCCCCTCCACTCCTGAAGGATTCAACACAGTCAAAGCAGAAGTTGAGGAAATCAACACTGGCTTCCACCTTCCCTGCCCCCCCAGGTGGCTTACCACTGACGCCCAACGTACCAGCAAAACAGCATCCACAATGGTCATCACTATTGCTGGCAAGGACAACACAGACAAAGCCCTCAATACAGGCCTCTCTCTATTTGGCAAGAGGTTTAAGGCGCAACGCTACCTAACTTTTAGCCCTGACACCTAGTGTTCCAGATGCCTTGCCTTTGGACACCACCCTACCCAGTATACCGGTACTACCTATTGTGCTATCTGCACCCTGGAGCACCCTACCTACCTCCACACTTGCGGCAGATCAGATTGCCCCACCAAAGGCAAGCCCTGCCTCCATACCATCATCAAATGCAAGAATTGCGGCGAACCACACCTGGCAACCTCCAAGGAGTGTGCAGCATACATCACGGCAAACCAGGTGGCTGCTGAGAGGCGGACCAAGGGCACTTAGGTTTCCTTTTACATGTACTTTCCTTTGTTATTTATGGCTTAGGTGGTTGGCAAGGTGGAGGATTTTCTATCGTTCATTATCGCGGGTGGCAGTTGGCCCACTCAAAAGCTGCAAACATCATTTAGGAGACGGGTGTAGTTGACGGGGATGGTTTCCTGTAAGGTAGTTGCTGCTTCATCACCGTAGGCTCCATAAGCGTAATGAGATATAATAATAATAATAATAATGAAAAACCAGAAGTTCTATGGAAACCCTGAGATTTACACGGTCAAAAATCCCAACTACAGGGAGGCTCGAACCTTCTGTAATAGCAAATACCCTTTCCTCTCAGAATGGATTCCTGGCAACATGGATCCGGCCTACCTATGCCTTCCTCCTCGCGGGTTTGCTCAGGCAGCAGCTGCTGGAGGACGTATGAAGACCAAGGGTGCCAAGTTGAAACGACCTTCTGCTGTGCAAGTCACAGCAGGCATAACAGCTCCTCCTGTTAAAGAGGCTCCCATTCTGCCAGCAGCTTAACGCCATTTCTTCGCCCCGCCTTCCTTTCCTGCCCGGTACCCAGAAGCTGCCAGAATATCAGTGACCCTACTCGAAATTGGTGCTGCAGTCCTCCGTGTAGCTAACTCCCCCTTTCCTCTCTCCTTTTCCGCACAAGTCAAGGACAGAGGCTCGGTCACCCTCACCATCCACGACTCATAAAACCCAGCCACCTCCTATGCCCCTTACTACTCAGCCCTCACCAATCGCCTCAACCAACTCTCCCTGGTCGGCGACAATGCCTACTTGCTCTTCAGGCCCACCCCCAACAATACCTAACTCGCAATTCACTCCCTTCCCCTCGCCTACCTCCTAGAAGCCCAGGAGGACCTTCTCATCGTCCTCCAGGAGTAGTTCGGTAACACCACAGCCGTTACCATCTTCTCCACCTGGTACCTCAACCGAGACCTGGAGTCCAGGATGTCCATGTCTGTTACCTATATGGTTGTCACCGTCGCTTCCCGGGACATCGATGCGATGGGAACCTCAATACACCTCTTCTCCCGAAGGCGACGCGTTGACTGCGCCTTCTCATCCAACAGTTTTACCCAATGCTGCAACTGCTGGAAGTTCAGCCACCAGGCCCCTAGAAGTAAGATGGATCACCTGGAATATCTCTATTCTGCTCCCTCTCGCACACTCATTCGGTGCATCAGTACCAGAACCCTACCAGACCTAAGGCGGGCAACACCACAGCGGTCCTCAACTGCTGCCCCTCCTCAACTGCTTCGTGCCCCACCTGTGGAGACTGACACTCTGCATCCAACCGAGACCGCCCGGAACAATCCGCCCAAGTTATCAGGCACCCCTCAGGATCATCCCCATTAAACAACGACTGGGAAGATGGCATGGATGTCAGCCCTGATGGTGCCAAGGCTAACGCCGGACACTCGACACCGATACAAACTCTCACCCGACCCTTTGGTACTCCTCGCCGCTCCCGTCCTCAAGCCCCATGCGAAACCCTATACAGAACGATTAGCTCCTCCTCTAGGGCCTGCCTCTCCCCATTTAAGGCGGCGGCCGACCCCGCCCAAATCTTTCTCAATCCATCCGGCATGTCCGGGTAGATGTGAGTCCCGAACAGCACTACTACCACCAGGCCCTCTCACGATGGCCCATTCCTTTTGAATCTCTCCTTTGTTCAGCATAACAGCGTGGGTAGCAGGGATGTTTTGCTTTCCTTGTTTGAGAGTTTTTCCTCTTTGACGTCCATGCCTGTGGTCGTGGCCATACAGGATCCTCCTGTGTAGCGCGCGCGACAACCTTCCTTTCCTGGCTATAAATACTTTCCCCCTTCATACACCTTTGGCAAGCTATGTGTGGCTTGCTATGCCCTACTGTCCTTTCTTGAGGTTGTTTCCCTTTTTCCTGTATGGTCAGGCCAGTCTACCAACATTATGGTGGTGGATTTGTTTTCTGACTCAGGTTTTTGCTTGTCCTCCCAAACCTGCCTTCCAGTATACAACGTGTACAATAGTCAAGGTGCCTCCGCCTACACCCGCATTGTTTCTCCTGACTTGTGTTTTCCAGATTTGAAATTTCCTGTTTTTGTTTAGGGGGACTTTACCTACTACTACCCCTTGGCTGACCCGTTGAGGGTTTTTTCTTCTACCAAGCTTGGCACGTCGACCCCTTATTTTCAATTGGCTTCGCTGCATGGTTTTTCCTTACTGAACACCCCTGGTGTGTTTTCTTATTTTCCTTTTGCCTCAGTGGGCAGGTCTTCCCTCCTTAACCTCTCCTTGGTGAATGGCGCAGCAGCCTAACCTTTGCTAAGTGGTCCACCCCGCTTCCGTCAACGGGGTCGGATCATGTTTCTCCCGGCCTCTTGCTTTCTATACCTCTTCCTCGCTACCCTGCCCACTCCCCTGTGTGGGCCCCAACCGACTGGCTAGCCAACGGTGCTGCCCTGAAATTGTTTGTTGTTTGTTGTTTGGCCCCCCCCACTTCCCACTTCCTTCTCCACCACGGCTTGGTTTGACAGAAACGTCGATTGCCTCCAGACAATGCTTCTCCTCCACACTCTCCTTCACCACCTGTCTAACTACTCCAAACCCTGGTAGTCCCCTCTCCTCTCCTCCTTGTGGTCATTCATTGATGCATCTACGCGTCGAGCCCACAATGCCCCTGTCAGTGCTGCCCGGGGTCAAGCCCGGAGGACCTGCAACGCCTACCTCAACGCTATCAAGCAAATCAAGCGTATAAATTGGGACAAGTTCCGCTCCTCAGCCACTCCCAAGGTTGTGTGGACTGCCAAACACTTTGCTAGAGGCCGTCCCCCTGACCGCTTCCTGTCTTTCCCCAATATGGACACTCTGTCAGCCATCAACAAGGCCCTTCAGTTCCATTTCTTTCCACCTAGGGCATCTGCTCCTACCCGACTATCTTACGTCCCTTCAAGGACCTTGATGTGCTCACAAAGGAGGAAATCTCCTCAGCACTCGCCTCCCACTCCACCTCGTCCACCCCAGGACCTGACCATGTCCCCTACTCGCAATCAAAACAGGTCCATGCCACCAACCCAAAGATTCTCACCTCCCTCCTAGGGCCCCTGCTCTTATATGATTTCCACCCCACCTCTGTCAAGCAAGCCAACGGCATTGTTCCCGACAAACCCGGCAAGGCCTCCTATGATACAGCAGCTTCGTTCTGCATCATTGTCCTCCTCCAAACATTGTTTATGATCCTGGAATGTATGGTAGTTGTAAGGCGAACTGCAGTTACTCGGGCCCTTGGTCTTGTCCACCCCAACCAATGTGGCTCCGTCTCCGGAATGGGTACTTTTGAAACCCTTGCAATCCCCTCTGATGAGGTACGTCGTGCACACAGCAAGGGCCACTACTCTTCCACCCTTTTTCTTGATGTGAAAGGAAGCTTTGATAATGTTGACTCGGCTACCCTCTGTGGCAAGCTGAGGGAAAGAGGCGTTCAACCCTACCTCATCTTCGGGGTTCGCTACATCCTGTACAGCCACAAAGGCCGCCTCCTCTACCAATGGGACTCCGTTGCCGTGACAAACACAGTGAAAGAAAAAACCACACCAAATTTTTCGCCGAGCCTTCACCTCATTGGTCAACCACCAGCTATCACCACTTCACCACCCCCTATTCTCCACTTTTACAGACTAATCATCCCAATTCATTTGTTATTTCATCACCCCTGTCAACTGAGTCTCTCATACAACTCCCTTGATGTGGCGCAGACCCTTGGACAGGGGTAGGGGTAGCAAGAACCCTCTTGCCAGCCCTTTTCACCTACCAGAATCCCACCAGACCAGATGAACTTCAATCCTCTCCACATCGCCTGACGATACTCGAATAGAGGAAGACATTCCTTCCCCAGTCTAGACTGTCGCCCGACAACAAGTCTCAGAAGATGCCTGGGAAATTGCAATCGATGAGAACATCACCTTTTTCAAAGAGGAATACAATACCTTGAGAACTGCCTACTCTGGCCTCAAAGATGCTTTCAAAGCTATAGAAGCACACCTGATGGTATTGCAGGAGGGACACATTGAAGACACCAAAGACCTCAAAGCCAAAGTGGCAGCCCTCACCTCCCAAGTCGCGCACCTTGTTGCCCAACCACAACACAGCAATACAACGTTCGCGAAAACACCACCCCCCCTTACCCAACAACCACAGCAAACCTGGGCCCAGAAAGCGGTCAAAAACCTACCCAGCAAGCCCCCAGCATCCTCACCAAGCAAGACTGCCTCACCAGCAGTTTTGACAAAACGTGACCATACGATTGTCATTGAGAGAGATGGCACAGCACTCCCAGATGACATCAACACCCTTACTATCAGGAACGATTTCAACACTGCAATCAAGAAGCCTCTTATTACAACCATTGAGTTCACCCCAAACCACCATGTGCTCCTCCTTACCAAGGACACCATCACGGCTGCCCGTGTCCTCTAGCAACACAGAGTAGCAATTGAGGAAACAGCAAGAACCACTATACCTGCCGCCAGTGGCCTCAGACAGGATGAAGTCTGGCACAAAGTTATGATCCACGGCATCCCCACCTCAGTCCCCTCCACTCCTGAAGGATTCAACACAGTCAAAGCAGAAATTGAAGAATTCAACACTGGCTTCCTCCTTCCCCGCCCCCCCAGCTGGCTTACCACTGACGCCCAACGTACTGGCAAAGCAGCATCCACAATGGTCATCACTATTGCTTGCAAGGACAACATAGACAAAGCCCTCAATAGAGGCCTCTCTCTTTTTGGAAAGAGGTTTAAGGTGCAACGCTACCTTTTCTTTGGCCCTGACACCCAGTGCTCCAGATGCCTTGCCTTTGGACACCACCCTACCCAGTATACCGGTACTACCTACTGTGCTGTTTGCAATCTGGAGCACCCTACCTACCTCCACACTTGCGGCAGATCAGATTGCCCCATCAAAGGCAAGCCCTGCCGCCATACTATCATCAAATGCAAGAACTGCGGCGAACCACACCTAGCAATCTCCAAGGAGTGTGCAGCATACATCACGGCAAACCAGGTGGCAGCTGAGAGGCGGACCAAGGGCACTTAGGTTTCCTTTTAAATGTACTTTCCTTTGTTATTTATGATTTAGGCGGTTGGCAAGGTGGAGGATTTCCTACCGTTCATTATGGCAGATGGCCGTTCGCCCACTCAAAAGCTGCAAACATTGTTTAGGAGACGGGTGTAGTTGACGGGGATGGTTTCCTGTAGGGTAGTTGCCGCTTCATAGCCGTAGGCTCCATAAGCGTAATGAGATATAATAATAATAATAATAGTCTTCAAGACTATGACCTCTTGGAATGCATGGACTACGAGCATGATTCTAAGCTGATAGAAAACCCCTTTCCCAGGCAAATCTTTTCTTTCAATACGGAGTGATATTATGTTATTCTACTAGCCGCTACCTTGGTCTTAGTGAATAAGACCCGTTACTTCCCATTGAAGGTCAAAAAACTGTCATTTACAAACTTCTCACCTTTCGGACACACAAGATGTACCCCATTGTGCTACATTCTAATTCCTATCTTTCCTATCATTCGCCAGCATTCTGCAAGAACCTCATTCATAGCCAACCATATTCTAAGTCACGCAGTCAGCCGACACCTCGTGTAGGCAAGTGGTCATGACACAGACGCGATGTGTGAGCCAATTCCACAGCTTCCGGGAGATTGAGGCTGTTAATAGAGTAAAAGAGAACTGGCAGCTCTTTATGTACACTCACGAACCAGCCATCGTCATGTCGGAGCCCTTCAAAACCAGAACCAACATGGCCCCTAGGAAGACCAGCGAAGCGCCTGCCCAGAAGCATGTCATAGACATTGGAATACAACGAACCCGGCATTGAATAAGACGCACCAGTGGACGCGGAAACCCTTTGCCTAAGCCACGGTAGCAGTGATGAGTACTAAAATTCTTATGGATCCGACGGAACCAAGTTGGACACAGAAGCTGACGGAGAGAACAATACGACTCTTGATAGCTCCACATCAGGACTGTGTCATCAGTCAAGAACAGCAGATAGAGAAAGAAATAATTGCTTAACAACTGTGCCAATTTCAACCACGTCTGAAACACAGGAAACGGCTCAAGTCAGGAATACACCAGGTGCCAGTGGGCAGATAATCCATAGTGGATCGTACACTGCGCCAAAGTCCCCATACTCCAGTCTCGCGTGACATTCGGCAATGCTGACCACCCAAACTGCCACTCCACCTAATGTCAGAAGCTCTAGTCCGGCCGGCGAATCGATTATATCACAACATCGGCACATCTGGCCTGACATTGTTTCATGGTAGAATACGGCATCAGGGGCCGAGGCAGCTATAGTAATACAGGCAAAGACTCAGCTTCCCCGCTATACCATTTTCATTGACCCACTGCCTGGTCTGGTTGCTTTAACTTCGCAGGTACACCGTGTTTGGCTCCCGGCACTTGATAAGATTTCAGATCCAGGACACAACGAGTTATCGGAGAAAGGTATTAACATAGTTAGTAAACACACTGAAAAAGAGACATGGTGTGACCATGGGTGCAGTACAAACGGAGAAAGATACGAAATCAGAACTCTGGAGTAAGATTGCAGTTTCTTCATAATGTGAAGCATAGGATTGTGAAATTATATAATCTCCCTGAAAGCGATCCCACTACTCTTGCACGCAGGGTGGACTACCTTCTAGAAGAGGATAGATTTATGTGCGCCACGCAGGGGTATGAGGTTGTCACCCCGTTGATGAGAGGACCCTTTCCTGTAAGGACTAAGGTTGCTTGAACTCTATGTAGGAAATTATCGTGCAATTCCTGGCGCCCGAGATTGCGGAGGGCATATGGGGAAAGTACTTAGAAGGTAATAGGATGTGGGCGATTGCCGAACCAGATTTTCTTGGACGCCACAATATCACGATAATTTGCTTATCGTGAGCAATACTATGCCATCCCCTACGGCTGTGGAAAAGTGGACTTTATAAGGATCCGTGCGACTTCAAGCCTGAGATGGCTGGAGTTGAGTCACCTATAAATAAGCATTTTTCTTCGCGACCAACACGGCTCACTGGACTGAAGACCTTCTTGGCAGGCAGAGAGTGACGTGGGTAGATTGCTCAGGAGTGGTGCAGCAGATGATTCTGGAGAAGACCCAGTAGACCATCAGGGCAAATGTGGAAAGCATGAATAGCAAGCGAGAAGACCGCCACCACGGCTTCACAGACAACTGGGCAGCAGTAGCAGCGGAGCTACTGGGTCCAATATCTGGCCGGACTCCACGATGTCCTACCCTATGCAGCCTGACTCTGGGTTTCCAGTTCATAAGAAACTGGGTTGGTGCTTAGGTCAGCCAAAACGATTCCCACCAAACTGACTAGCCTTTAGATATCCCTGAGACCTCGGACGCATGTGTACTCAGCTCTCTAGATTCTGATTCTGGGAGTCCAAATGGCTGACATGAGGTTACAGAAGGAAGGAGGACAGACAACCCTAACAGCCCTACAGGATCGCAATGCCGCTTGCTTTGCTTTCAGAATTTGGAGTATGGTGGAGCTCGCACAGGGGTGAGCATTAGTGAGGCTAATGAGCGTGTACTGGACATATGAAGTAGCAACAATTGATTGAATTTCTTGCCTTGAATAGGACGTGCCACACGATAGCAGGGGTGTAGGAAATTGATAGTCACAATATGATGGTGTACGAGAAAGGTAGTAAGGACCACAAGGGTGTCATGCTGATCAGAGAGTTGTAAACATCATTAGGAAAATATTTGGAAGAACAAACAACGCTGGGTAGAACATGGGGACAACATCGCGAATCATTTACAGGGGTCAGATGGCGTCAGGACAGGGTCAAAATCTTATGTACTAGTATCTTGAGAGAAAAAAGAGCGCCAAGAAAGTGTTAGGATGCATTACGAATTGAGTTAAAACATAGGGTGCAGGGAGTAAGAGAGAGAAAATGTCAGGGCGTAGACAGCGGAAAGGAGAGCAACAGGGCAGGAAATGTAAAGAACAAAGCGACCAAATATTGAGGGTGCGGATCCGACGTCAGGACAGATGGCGCCTGGCTCCAATATCACGAAAAATCAAACGTTGTTCGGGCGTCACCCAGAGGCAACAGCAAAAGCTATAATATGACGAGGATACCAGTATGGTGCAACAGACATAGCCTGGGTGCAACGGGAGTTCGCCAGACGCGATCAGGGTGCTTGGAACCCAAGGGCTCTGTGTCGTGATGGAGTTCGGACAAAGGATACCAAATGTCGCAAGTCATGACCCGAGGTCAACCCGATTTCACATCCAGATTCGCGATTTGCATTCTGAGAATCAGGTGCACCAGGCGCAGGGGACCCCCGGGGCGTGAGTATAAATTTTCGCTAATGTATCGATTATGCAGTTGTATGGGCAAGCAGTTCTTTGAACTGGGTATCGTGAGGTACAGGTCCTGACCGGTTCAGATATCTCTTCCTTTCCGTTCTTAGCTGGGTTCCTCTGTTTTCTTTCAATCATCTTTTAGTTCATGGCCTTAAGCTTACAATATTTGCTCCAGAGATGTACTTCGCAGAGTGCAGTAGCCTAGCACCTCTTGCAATGGTTACATTCTTCTAATTATTATTATTATTATAATTCATTACGCTTATGGAGCCAGAGGCTATGAAGCGGCAACTAACATACAAAATGGCACGCCACCCGCGCCTGGTCCCTGATATCTGTCTCCTAAATGTTAGTAGCATCTTTTGATTGGACCCCCTGTCATAACGCTAACGACCCCTTTTACAAATGAAATCCTCCCACCCGCCTTAAGCCTAACAAATAAAACAAATGAAATACAAGTAAGAGGAAACCTAATTAGCCTTTGTCCGCCTCTCAGCAGCCACTTGGTTTGCCGCCTGGTATGTTGCACACTCCTTGGAAGTTGCCATGTGAGGTTCGTTGCAGTTCTTGCACTTGATGGTGGTATGGATGCAGGCTTTGCCTTTGGTGGGACAATCAGACCTGCCGCAAGTGTGAAGGTAGGTAGGGGGCTCCTGGGTGCATTATTATTATTATTATTATATCTAATTACGCTTATGCAGCCAGAGGCTATGAAGCGGCAACTAACATACAAAATGGCACGCCACCCGCACCTGGTCCCTGATATCCGTCTCCTAAATGTTAGTAGCAACTTTTCATTGGACCCCCTGTCATAACGCTAACGACCCCATTTACAAAAGAAATCCTCCCACCCGCCTAAAGCCTAACAAATAAAGGAAACAAAAGTATAAAAACTAAACAGCCCTGGTCCTCCTCTCAGTTGCTGCTTGCTGTGCCGCCAGGTAGGTTTTGCACTCTTTGAATGTTGCTTGGTGGGGCTCGCCGCAGTTGGAGCACTGAATGGTAGTGTGAAGACAGGCTATGCCCTTGGTAGGACAATCTGACTTGCCGCAGGTATGGAGGTGGGTAGGGCGTTCTTGGGAGCAGATGCTGCAGTGCACGTTGCCAGTACACTGGGTGGTATGGTGGCCAAAGGCCAGGCATTTGCTGCATTGGGTGTCAAGGCCAAAGGAAAGGTAGCGTTGCACCTTAAACTTCTTGCCAAAGAGGGAGAGGCCTCTGCTGAGGGCTTTATCAGTGGAGTCTTTGCCGGCAATGGTGAGGACTATGGTGGAGGCCAACTTGTCCTGACGTTGGGCCTGGGTGGTGAGCCACCTGGGGGGGCGTGGGAGGTGGGTGCCAGGATTGAAGGTCTCAATCTCAGCCTGAACAGTGTGGAAGTGGGAGGAGGTAGGGATACCGTGAATGATGACCTTATGCCAGATTTCATCCTTTCTGAGGCCTGTGGCAGCGGGAATGGTGGCTCTGATTGCCTCTTCAATTGAAAAGTGATGGTGTTTGAGGACAGAGGCGGCAGGTGTATTATCCTTAGTGACTAGGAGGACGTGGTGGTTGGTGGTGAACTCAATCTTGGCAATAAGCTGCTTGCCAATAGCAGTGTTGATAGCATCGCGGATAGTGAGGGTGTTGGTGTCATCAGGGAGGATGCTGCCATCTCTCTCTATGACAATGGTACGGTCGCGTTTGGTCAAAACAGCAGGCTTTGCAGTTTTGTTTGGTGAGGTGGTAGGGGGCTTAGCCGGGAGTGACTTGGCCAGCTTCTGGGCCCAGGTTTGCTGTTGTGGTAGTGGGGGGAGCGTGGTAGAGGTCTGGGTAGGGTGTTGTTGTTGCTGTTGAAGCTGGGCCTCTAGGCACGCAACTTGGCTGGTAAGGGTCTCAATTTGGAGGTGTAAGTCTTCAGTGTCCTGGATGTGACATTCCTGAACCACCATGAGGTGCTGCTGAAAGGCTTGGAACATGCCCTCCAAGTTGGAGAGGCGAATTTCTCTGCCCAGAGCTGAAGTTCTCATGTCATCTGCGACATGAGTGGGCGTGAAGGGTTGGTGGCCAGTTGCTGTGGCAGCAGACTGTTGTGGTGGGTGCGGGACAGGTACTGTGTCCACAGGAGAGGCAAGGCCTTCATCCATCTGGGTATCATCAGGCGAGGCTGGTGTTTGTGTGGGGAGTGGAGGGTGGAATGGTGTGGCAAGGGGGTTAGAACCCCCCCTTCCTTTGCCCTTACGTCTAGAACTAGACATCAAAGGGTGTGGACAGGGACTCTGAAGATAGAAGTGATGGAAAACAAATAATAAGGGTAGATTTGTTGATGAAAAGTCTTTGAAGTGGGGGACGAGGGGGTGAGAAAAGGTGTTGGACCAAGGAGGTGAGGGCTCGGCGAAAAATTTGGTGTGGTTTTTTCATTCGCTGTGGTTGTAACGGCAACGGAGTCTTGCTCATGGGTGCAGATTGCACAGTAGGTAGTGCCCGTACACTGGGTAGGGTGGTGACCAAATGCAAGGCATCTTGAACACTGGGTGTCTGGACCAAAGATGAGGTAGCGTTGGACCTTAAACCTTTTACCAAAGAGTGAGAGGCCTCTGTAGAGGGCTTTATCTATGCTGTCTTTGCCGGCAATAGTGATGACCATGGTAGATGCTGCTTTGCCTGTGCGCTGGGTGTCTGTGATGAGCCACCTGGGTGGGCGGGGAAGGTGAGTGCCAGTGTTGAACTCCTCAATCTCTGACTTGAGAGTGTGGAACCCCTCAGGAGTAGAGGGGACTGAGGTGGGGATGCCGTGGATGATGACCTTATGCCAAACTTCATCTTGTCTGAGGCCAGTGGCGGCAGGTATGGTGGATCTTGCTGTTTCCTCAATTGCTGTTCTGTGTTGCTTGAGGACTTGGGCAGCCGTGATGTTGTCCTTGGTGAGGAGGAGGACATGGTGGTTGGGGGTGAACTCAATGGTTGCAATAAGAGGTTTCTTAATTGCAGTGTTGAAAGCGTTCCTTATGGTGAGGGTGTTGATGTCGTCAGGGAGTGCTGTGCCATCTCTCTCAATGACAATCGTACGGTCGCATTTGGTCAAAACTGGAGTAGTGGTAGTCTTGCTGGGTGAGGTTGCTTTAGGCTTGCTGGGGAGGTTTCTGGCCGCTTTCGGGGCCCAGGTTTGCTGTGCTGGTTGGGTGGTAGGGGGGTGGGTGTTCGCAAAGGTAGTGTTGCTATGCTGGGGCTGGGCAACAAGGTGTGCGACTTGGGAGGTGAGGGCTGCCACTTTGGCTTGTAGGTCTTTGGTGTCTGCAATGTGTCGTTCCTGAACTACTAGCATGTTTGCTTCCATAGCTTTGAATGTATCCTTGAGTTCGCAGTAGCAGGTCTTCATGGTTTGTAGCTCTTCTTGTAGACAGGTGACATATTGGTTGACTGCCTGTTCCCAGGCATCTTCTGTAGCAGGTGGAGGGGTGACAGTCTGGACAGGGGAAGGAACTTCTTCTTCCATCTGGGTGTCGTCTGGAGAGGTGGGGAGAATTGATGTTCCTCTAGTTTGGTGCGATTCTGGTAGGTGGAAGGGGCTGGCAAGAGGGTTTTTGCCACCCCTGCCCTTGCCCAGACATCGTGAAGACGACATCAAGGGTGTAGGAGGGACTCTGTTGATAGGGGTGATGAAATAACAAATAAAGTGGGATGATTTGTCTGTAAAAGTGGGGAAAAGGGGTAGGTGAAGCGGTGAGAATTGGTGGTTGACCAATGAGGTGGGGGCACGGCGAAAAATTTGGTGTGGTTTTTTCTTTCACTGCGGTTGTAACGGCAACCGAGTCGTCCGTTCTTCGAAGGTGGCCTACGCGACTCCGTTGCCGTTACAACCCCAGCGAAAGAAAAAACCACACAAAAATTTTCGCCGAGCCCTCACCTCATTGGTCGAACACCTTTTCTCACCGCCTCGTCCCCCACTTTAAAGACTTTTCATCAACAAATCTACCCTTATTATTTGTTTTCCATCACTTCTATCTTCAGAGTCCCTGTCCACACCCTTTGATGTCTATTATTATTATTATTATTATAATTCATTACGCTTATGGAGCCAGAGGCTATGAAGCGGCAACTAACATACAAAATGGCACGCCACCCACGCCTGGTCCCTGATATCCGTCTCCTAAATGTTAGTAGCAACTTTTGATTGGACCCCCTGTCATAACGCTAACGACCCCTTTTACAAATGAAATCCTCCCACCCGCCTTAAGCCTAACAAATAAAACAAATGAAATACAAGTAAGAGGAAACCTAATTAGCCTTTGTCCGCCTCTCAGCAGCCACTTGGTTTGCCGCCAGGTATGTTGCACACTCCTTGGAAGTTGCCATGTGAGGTTCGTTGCAGTTCTTGCACTTGATGGTGGTATGGATGCAGGCTTTGCCTTTGGTGGGACAATCAGACCTGCCGCAAGTGTGAAGGTAGGTAGGGTGCTCATGGGTGCAGATTGCACAGTAGGTAGTGCCCGTACACTGGGTAGGGTGGTGACCAAATGCAAGGCATCTGGAACACTGGGTGTCTGGGCCAAAGGTGAGGTAGCGTTGGACCTTAAACCTTTTACCAAAGAGTGAGAGGCCTCTGTTGAGGTCTTTATCTGTGCTGTCTTTGCCGGCAATAGTGATGACCATGGTAGATGCTGCTTTGCCTGTGCGTTGGGTGTCTGTGGTGAGCCACCTGGGTGGGCGGGGAAGGTGAATGCCAGTGTTGAACTCCTCAATCTCTGACTTGACAGTGTGGAACCCCTCAGGAGTAGAGGGGACTGAGGTGGGGATGCCGTGGATGATGACCTTATGCCAAACTTCATCTTGTCTGAGGCCAGTGGCGGCAGGTATGGTGGATCTTGCTGTTTCCTCAATTGCTGTTCTGTGTTGCTTGAGGACTTGGGCAGCTGTGATGTTGTCCTTAGTGAGAAGAAGGACATGGTGGTTTGGGGTGAACTCAATGGTTGCAATAAGAGGTCTCTTAATTGCAGTGTTGAAAGCGTTCCTTATGGTGAGGGTGTGGATGTCATCAGGGAGTGCTGTGCCATCTCTCTCAATGACAATCGTACGGTCGCGTTTGGTCAAAACTGGAGTAGTGGCAGTTTTGTTTGGTGAGTGTGCTGGGGGCTTGCTAGGGAGGGTCCTGGCCGCTTTTTGGGCCCAGGTTTGCTGTGGTGGGTGGGTGGGAGGGGGTTGGGTGTTCGCGAAGGTGGTGTTGCTATGCTGTGGTTGAGCAACAAGGTGTGTGACTTGAGAGGTAAGGGCTGCCACTTTGGCTTGGAGGTCTTTGGTGTCTGTAATGTGTCGTTCCTGCACTACTAGCATGTGTGCTTCCATGGCTTTGAGGGTATCTTTGAGTTCGCAGTAGCAGGTCTTCATGGTTTGTAGTTCCTCTTGTAGATAGGTGACGTGTTCATTGACTGCCTTTTCCTAGGCATCTTCTGAATCTGGTGGGGGTGCGACTGTTTGGACAGGGGAAGGGGTATCCTCTTCCATCTGGGTATCGTCAGGCGAGGTGGGGAGGATTGATGTTCCTCTGGTCTGGTGGGATTCTGGTAGGTGAAAGGGGCTAGCAAGAGGGTTCTTGCCACCCCTACCCTTGCCCAAGGGTCTGCGCGACATCAAGGGGGTTGTATGAGGGACTCAGTTGATAGGGGTGATGTAATAACAAATAAAGTGGGATGATTTGTCTGTAAAGGTGGGGAAAAAGGATGGGTGAAGCGGTGATAATTGGTGGTTGACCAATGAGGTGAGGGCTCGGCGAAAAATTTGGTGTGGTTTTTTCTTTCGCTGTGGTTGTAACGGCAACGGAGTCTTAGAAGGCGACAAGTTCATCTGCGACCCGAAAGGGTTTGAGGTCTGTTCCTTTACACTGATAGCTACCGCATAGCGAGTACTACTGATTGCGATACTGGACGCAGACCTAGAGGTTCCTCTTCCTTGCCCCACTGATTCCGGAAGCAGTTTATGGGAAGTATTTCGCGGGAATGAAAATGAGGGGCATAGCCGATCCCGAGTTTCTGAGGCAGATCAACGGCACAATGATCTGCTTGTCCTGAGCTATTATCTGCCATACACTGCGCACATGGCAATTGGGAATATACCAGGATCCAAGGGACTTCAAACCTGAGGAGGTGGGCAGTAAGAGTTTTCAAATCTTGTAGCCTACTGTTGGCCAAAGCGCTAACATGTTACCAGACATGGAAGAAGTTTTCCAACTGCAGAAAGAAACATGGGCCAAGAGCCCACACGCAGTCCAGGACATGATTCTTCGCAACCTCCATGATACAATCTGGAAGAAGGCGGAGTAAGTCCATGGGATACAGCTGGAGTGCTGCGAAGGATATGACGATAATTGGGAGGCAGTGTGGGAAGAACTAGCGGGTCGGGAATCAAGCGTAGCGTCAGCAAGGCCTATGGTTCGATGAACTAATGCTAGGACTAGGCCGTTGGAGCAACATTGGAATGGGCTGAGTGAGTTACAGGAAACAGACACATCATTAGACGTGAGCCACATGTCGCTCACGCAGGCGCTGGGGGTTCTAGATTCAGATTAAGCAACTTTGGATCATTCCAGATCGTGCAGTGTACGGCTGATACCGGGCGTACTGCTCAGCCCTTCTCTATCTGATTGCCTCTTACTTAGCTTTGAAGAGTTACAAGATGCCCAGGTATCGCAGGAGGGGATTGGTGATCGTCAGCTAGACAGTGAGTAGTGGGAGCCCAATGGGAGTCGTGGCACGGGGGATCAAAGGCGATTGCAGACGTGTCAAAGATAATAATAGATTAATTGGGTGGAACGGAGTTACGAGTGAGCAAAAAAGCACAATGGCAAACGGCCAACAGTATTAGTATCAGTATACCTAATAGTACAGTAGTACGTTTGTGGAGGAATTGTATAGATATAGACCTAGGCGGGAAAGAAGAGAACGTCATAGGGGGGACAGGACGACTATAGTGTAATAAATGAAAGGTCAGGGACAATGTGTGTGCACAATGGCGTCCGAATGATGTCCAGACGTTAGAGAGTAAAATCCGGATGTGACGATACATGTGAGGTGAAGCCAGGATAGAGTAGGCAAATATCCAGATATGGGGTGCAGTACTAGTCTCACTCAGGATATAACAGTTTGGCATCACAAGACGCTCAAACAAGATGCATAGCCGACTTGGTATCCTGATGAGACGGGGCAAAAGTTACCATCGGGACGTGAGGAAACGCGGGCAAGGATCTCAGGATGGAGCAGCCGACAGTTAGATAGCGTGCAGACGTCCAGGTAAAAGATCTGACGTCGACTGAACATCGGTGTAGAAAAGTAGACGTCATCTAGACGTCCGGGTAGATGATCAGACAGCATTGGGGCGTCAGGACAAAGAATCGAACGCTGCCAGGATGCACGGGACGTAGAAGTCCGTATCTTGACGCTGTTGTGACGCGGGACAACAAACAACGGAAATCGGGATCCGACGTCCGATCCGACGTCCTGTCCTTGTTAGCGATTTACGTTTATGACGTCCTGTGCATCTGATGCACAGGACGTACAGGACGCAAGTAATTAATTTTGCTGATGTTGCTGTTGATGGAAATTTAAATGTCCAGTATCTGTGGTATCTGAATCTAGATATACTTTTATTCCATTATTATTATCCAGTAGTGGGAGTATAATTCATGATATTATGTAAGTCTCTCTGCATTTCCATTGGTTTCCAAGTTGGATAGATTTTCTAAATACTTAGAGGTAATACAATGTTTGATAAATAAGCGTCTCTGTGCATAGTCAAATCCATCTGTACAAATTGGTCAACTGATGTCTGCATTGGTAGAAAACTTGATAGATATTCTTCTGGGAGGTTGGCAGGAGTGAAAGCTATAGTAAGAAAAAGCCAAAGAAAATAATAATTATAGAGTAAAAGCTTGTATGGAGAGTAGATCATATTATAATCATTGTGAATGAACCCAATAAGTGCTGTTAAGTAAGATAATCATTGTATATAAAGAGTCTAGGAGGGAGTTGACTAGGAATAATAATTGTAGAGAGAGAGTTCAGAGGTGAGTTTTGGTTGAGAATTAGATGATAAGAGTAGATTGAAAGTCTGGAAAAGGGGTAGAGGTAAGTAAAGTGATAAATATTGTGTACTAAGAAGCTACTATAAAGATCGTAGAAAATAACTATAAGTAACTGGGAAAAAGAGAACTGAATAAAAGGTTCAGATAAAAAGATTGAAAAAGCTAAATCCAGGTAGATGTTTGTTAAACATAAGTGTAAGAAAAGCACTAGTGGGACAATTATAATGTACAAACAAACTACTATGAGAGTAGTAGACTCAGAAAATTGATAAATATATATTAGAAGAGGTTGAGTAAACTGACTCCTTGTAAAGAAAAAGGACATTAAAGTCTATAAGATTGAAAGTATACTTTAGAAATAAAAAAAGGAAAGAGCAGAAGAAATTTTATTTTATTTTAGGTCCTGTTTAGCATGTCAGAAAAACTGAGTTTTTCTCACTTATTCTCAGTTTTTTCTTCTGTATTAAACTAAAATTTTTCAGGGGTGTTTGATGGGTACAAAAATATCATGGTATTTTAAAACTTTGTTTTTTTATTCTTAGTATTTTTTTAGCCTGTAATTCATCAAAGACATTTAGGATAGAGATAATTCTTTCTTTCTCACCAGTGGTATATAATTTCATAATTAATTTATACTATTTCAAAAGTTAGATTTTGTAGTATTTTGTTTTCAATAATATATATAATTTATCCTTATATATATTCAATTAATAGTAAAGTAATAGACATTTATAATAAAAAATGTTCTTTTAATAAGTTTTCCCTGAATATTCACATTAATTTTTCAATAATCTGACCTACAATTCTACTAATTACAAACATCCTTAAATATATGTCAACAGAAATGAGATAAATAATCCCAACTTAAGATTAATAGTTCTTACATTTTAAAAATAGCAAGTTCCATTATGGTCATGGTAGAGGGAGAAGTTTTTATGCTATAACTTTTAAGTATAACTTATTCTATCAATATCTTACTATTAATTATTCTCTAAATGATTGTTACCTATTGAAGTAAAAAAAACAAAAAAATTTGAGCTTGCCAAACACCAATAGTTTCACAAAAACTCAGTTTTTTTGTTTTAAAAAAAACTCCATTTCAAAAAAAAACTGAGTTTTTTTATTCTATGTCATACCAAACATGGCCTTAATAATAATTATTATGCAAGGTAACAGCCTCAATTCTTGGCGATAGATTTTTATATATATAAAACTATTACTTCTCCTTAAGTTTTCAATTTTTCTTCTGTTTCTTTTTCTATTAAGGCCCTATTTGGCATGTCAGAAAAACTGAGTATTTTTCATTTATCTTCAGTTTTTTCTTCTGTATTAAACTAAAACTTTCAAGGGGTATTTGATACATACAAAAATACCATGGTATTTCAAAACTTTGTTTTTTTATTCTCACTATTTTTTTAACCTGTAATTCACTCAAAATAATTAGGATAAGGATAACTCTTTCTTGTATACTTGGTTATATATTAAGTTATACTATTTTATAAGTTGAATTATATAGCAATATTTTGTTTCTAATAATATATATAATTCATACTTGTATATATTCAATTAATAGTAAAGTAATAGATGTTTATATAAAAAAAGTTCTTTTGATAAGTTTTTCCTGAATATTCAGATTTTCAATAATCTGGCCATTGATTCTACTATTTACAAACATTATTAAGTATGTGTCAATAAGAAATAGATAAATAATTTTAATTCAAGATTGATGATCCTCGTATTTTATGAATAGTAAGTTCTATTATAGTTGTAGTAGAGGGAAAACTTTTTATATTTCAATTTTTAATTATAATCTATTCTATCAATATCTTACTATTAATTATGCTCCAAATGACTATTACCTATTAAAGTATAAAAAAAATTGTTTGGGCTTGCCAAACACCAATATTTCAACAAAAACTCTGTTTCTTGAGAAAACTAAGTTTTTTTATTTTGTATCATGCCAAACAGGGCCTAACTCTTTTTTCTGTTTACTTTTCTTGAGCTTTCTTTATCAATTCATCAAACTTAAAGTAACATTTATAGCCAACTGATCGCCACAGTAAACACCTTTCCACCATGCAGGCCACTTTTCTAAAGGCTCTAGTGGTTCTCATCAAAGTACTACCAGCACACCATCACCAACTGAGCTTAGTTCTGTACGGTTCTCTCAGCATTATTCAACAACTATTGCTGGAAGAATTATTTCCTTGCCTGACTTGGAATTAGACTTTTCAGCATCAGCAAGTTTATCTCTTCAGACTGGACTCCTGTTTCCTCACCAATACTATCAACCTCTTTCTCAGTTTCTCCAATTACCAAAACTCCATCTTTTTCTACTAGTACTTTAAATATTGTAAGTATTTTTTCTTACTCCTTTCTATTTTAAATCTTTCCAGTAATTTTATCTAAACATTTTTATTTTTCACTGTATTAAGCTTAACCTTAATATAGTTATACTAATTTGAGTTTTTAATTTACTTCTAAAGAGCCTGAGGTATAAAAATAATCCATAATCTGAAATCTTTACATATTCATTATAATATATTATATACAAATCATGTTTCTCACATAATTCTAGCAGCAACAGATACTTCTGAATGGTATCAACATTCTGGCTTTAATGAATCTATCCCATTACCAATACCTATTCCTGATAAGCTTGATTCTACCACACTTTTGAGATAAATTCTAAATTGAATTTCGGTATTAGAAATCAAGCAAGACCAAATCAAAATGGCAGATGATGCTGCATAGTGAGTAATTCTGGCTAAGCTTAAAGCTATAAGTGATGTTGTAATTGCCTCCTGTTCAACCAAGCAGTTAATTTATACTTCAGTTACAAGAAAATCATCTTCTACTAGTTTTGAGGACATTATTGTAGTATGCTATAATCACTAAAGTTTTAATTTCATGTTAAATGCTGATTCTATCCTATTCATACTTCTAATATAATAGAGCAGAATACAGAATCATTTTATCTCTTACCACATTCAATGCTTCAAAGTACTAGAATGCAGTCTGTAATTGGTGAGAAAGTAAAAATACTATCCTATGATGAGATTGTAAGCTTTTCTACTTCTTTATTTCTATAATAATAATTACTTTATAATCTTATCACCTGAATTAAAAGACTTCTCTACAGTATAACAAATTTTCTAATAACTCACTGACCTGTCTGTATCTTAGAACTTTGTACGAGATTTCATTAAGTCAATCTTCTGCTATTCTGATCTTACAAATGGAAGACTATTCTAGAAATCACACCTCTTTGTATTTTATTTTCCTTTTTCTGTATGATACCTTTTACTTATACTTAAATCTTAACATATGAATTGTTTGTGATAAATATCTAATTACTTTTACATGCATTACTCTGTCAACAAGGATATAAGAGTTATACTATTAAATGTGTTCATAAAACAAAAGCCTTGTATTCTTCAATCTTTGTCCACCATTTTTTCTGAAGTAACGTGTAAGATAAAAAGTAAACTCTCGAATACGGAGCTTAGTATTCAACATTTTAAGCAGATGGCTAAAGTTCTATTTCAAGAAAAGCTTTTTTCTACTGTAAAGTCTAAGAGCCAAAACGATATTAAAATTGCTGCAGCTAAATGGGTAAATATTATTTTCATTTCGCATATACTAGCTATTCCCTCTAGTTTTAAAGTTCTAATGTTATTATTTAGAGACTTATTGCAAGATTACTGAGCCTAAAACTACTACTGCAAAATAGTGGCTTGCAGCTCATTTGTAATTTACCACACTTCATCAAAAATTTAATATAGTGAAGAGAGACTATGTAAGGTTTGTTATTCTAAACTAATTTTCTATTATTTAAATAATTTATCTAATATATCTTATCAATTTATAGTATGTATGATCAAATTTTAAAAGATGATCAACAATGTTGTGGCATACAAGATACTAGTAATCCCTTAGAGGAGAAAGAGGACTTGTTTGAAACTGCAAATAATGATGATAATAGAATGGATGATGGTCTCTTTAAGGTTGATGAAGATATTGAGGATAATATTGAAGAGATTAGTGAGAGTGGTGTAGACTTGGATGAGTTTGATGACATTGAGAATGATAACTTTTTTGATGATATTTCCAACTTCTAGTTACCTGATAGCTAGTATCAACTCACATTAGTCTAGCATGTCTTATTACCATTATATATCAATTTGTACATATCATAATTATCTGGTTTTTATTTTATCTCCTCTACATTATAAATCCTATATATTATTGTTTGATTCATATTTTTTCATGATATTTATCAGATTTTGTAAACTATTGTTTTATTTCTAGTAATATTTCCCCATATAGTTTTAATTCAAATTATATTTTAAAACTATTGTTATTTTTTATTATTGCTGAAATATGATTTACACAATTAAATTAAAAATCTTTTATCTTACTATATATTTATATACCTCTTACTACATATTTATATATCAGATTCTTACCAACGTTAAATTAAAACATTCCACAAAATAGGATACCATAATAATATTAACATCTTATAACTACGTTATAAAAATAATAGTTTCTAATTTGATTGCAGATGTAGTACTTTCCATACTTTTCAATCTTATTTACCAGCTGACCGCAACTGTCAATTTCTTTAACAAGAGCTCAGATTATGTAATTCTCATTTGGTATAAGATGTTGTTATTGTTGTCACATATGACGATGCCTCAGCAGTGTACTTCCAAATGGAGAATTTGCGCTTTCACGAGCAATAGGGGCCGGTGAACCGGATAGCAAATACCCTTGCCCCCGAGTAACTTACAGTACGGAGGACAAGGCGGTGGACAATCCCATGCGCTGGCATTCGAGAGATACCGTATCGTTGCGCCCACCATTCACTTGCCCTTTTTCCACAAACTACAGCAGCAGACCTCAATCCAACCCGCGACCTGGTACAGACACTCCATCATAGGTAACAGCAACCATGCACGTCCTGGTAAGTCCCTTCCCTGAATGCCCTCCGTACCGCATATCCACTGAGATTTCCTAGGTGGTAAACGACGACGGACCTCCTTCCCAGCAATCTTCCCCCTATATCCACTCCTTCGTCCACGAGCTGCGAAAATCCGGCGCGTCCGTATCCGTGGTCCTCCCTCACACCCAGCGCTCCTGGGTCGGCAAAGCCCACTTCGTCGGAAAAACGATCGTGCCGACATACTTTCGTCCTGGAACCCTGTACGCAGATGATGGGACAACCCATGATCGCCCACGCCGCGATGGTGGCGAAGAGTGGGTTCTTGTCGATGGGACGCCCGCTAGTTGTACACAGATCGGGTTGAACCATTACTTTCAGGAGAAGGGGCCGATAGATATGGTGGTTTCCGGGTATGCAATTATTCTCCACCCCTGTCACGTTTCTTGAGCTTATCATATTAACTTTAGTACCAAGTCCAAATTATGGCAGAAACTCAACCGCCCTTTTCAGTCTTTCCTCCGGAACTGTCGGTGGTGCAATGGGGGGCGCTGTGTGCGGAAAACGCTCTGTTGCACTATCGTACGCCTTCTTCAACAGGAACCACGACCCCGTTATCATCCGCAGTGCGTCGCTCGTGTCTGTTCGGCTGATAAAGTACTTGCACGCAAACTGGATTCTGGGGGTCGACTTGTATGCTATCAACGTTCCGTTGTTGGAGGGGATTGACAAATCGCAGAGGAAGATCCTTTATACTCACATTCTGCAGAATCGCTGGGTTTCGGGAAGCTCCTTTGAGGAGTTGGAGGATGATGAGGCTGATAAATTAGATCCTGGGGGGAGGGAGACAGAGATTAGAGGTGATGTGGGGGAGCACGAGAATAAGCATCTGGCTTTGAAGCATAAGAAGTTTATCTGGGCCCCAAAGTTTGCCGATATACATCGGTCAGTTGAGGAGGTTTGTACCCTCTCATTGCGACTAAGCCCGGGCGTTTGGGTTAATTGTTGGTCGGCAGTCGGGACCGGGAAATGATGGGTGGGCAGTCGCAAAGGGATATGTGAGGTATGAATAGTTCACAGTTTGGATTGATTCAGACGGATCTCTAACCTACCATCTGTGTTCTAGTATAACTCCACTGAAGGCAAACTTCATGCATTATGACGGTTTGGTAGGGCAAGAGCTCAAGATGTAAGTATAATCATAGCCTTTGCTACCGTTTCATCGTGGCTCCTTGGGAGTTTTTCTCTCTCTTTCTTCTCCCTTTAATAATCATTTCCTCGTGTTCCTAGCAATGCAATTGAATCAATGGGTTCTCTGCTACTGAAAACTGGGCTACAAGAAAAGAGCACTTGCTGGGCTGTTGTGGGATATGAGGACGCCTACGTCCAGCCTAAAATTCAAGCCGCCCTAAAAAAGAGCATACCGTGTATCAAGCTTGCTAGCAATCTTACCGAAGTACCGTTAGAAAACTCTCAAAAGGTCGTCCATTGGTCTACGTATGAAAGCATTGACTTTGAGAGCGTGCTTCAAAGGCCGGATTCAATCATATGCTGCTCCTATATCATAAGGTAGGATCCCGGTTTTTTATGACTGTTCCAAACTAAGAACGGAACCATAGGAAAGCGCTTATCCGAAAACACTACCTGGCGCAGACCGTCCGCCAGCACGTTACCAAACATCCTGAATCTCCCCTCAGCGTGGCATTTCCTCTAGCTTGTGACTTTGAGCTTGACTATGCTGAGTTCCTTGACGAAGCGCTTATTGAAGCATATGAGTTGTGCGATAGTCTCAGAGTGAATGAAGAGAAGAGTGGGAAGGATAGACAGTGGTGGATATTAAAACCTGGAATGAGTGACAGTGGGCAAGGTATCAGGCTATTTAGCACAGAAGAAGAGTTAACGGCCATCTTCCAGAGCTTCGAAAGAGCTGAGGACTCTGGTGAGGACGCAGACGAGAGCAGCGAAGATCAGGTCAATAATAAAGGTACCTCAATCGTCACCAATCAGCTCCGCCACTTCATCGCCCAGAAGTACATTCATCCCCCTCTCCTAATAGGGAACCGCAAGTTCCATTTAAGAACATATGTTCTCTCCGTCGGTGGACTGAAGGTCTACGTTTACAAACACGTGCTAGCGCTCTTTGCGGCAAAGATGTATACGCCGCCGTGGAAAGATAGTCAAGACTTAACTGGCCATTTAACAAATTCCTGTTTACAAAGCGGCGAGCGAGAAGGGAGCGTTAGATTGTTCTGGGACTTGCATGCTTCCCTCCCGGGTGGGACTCTGACTCTAGAAACGGTCTGGGGGAATCTTTGCAAGATAGTTGGTGAGACATTCGAAGCGGCAGCGACTGGCCAGAGGGTGCATTTTCAGGTTTGTGCGTCCCCTTATCCCATCTCTCTAGTTCAAGGCTAACATGTAGCCACTAGCCCCTTCCAAACGCCTTTGAAATCTTCGGCCTGGATTTCATGATTGGCGCCGATACGAACGTTTACTTGCTCGAGGTTAACTCTTACCCAGACTTTAAACAGACTGGTGATAAATTTTCAGGTTTGATTGAGGGATTGTTTGAAGGGGTCGTGGAGGTTGCAGTCAAGCCCTTTGTTGGCCTATCTGGGACTGGGGGTGGAGTCGATGACCTCGTGAAGGTTCTGGATATTGGGCTGGGGTCTTGGTAAGGGGTCTGGGGGTGTAGGCGAGGGCCTGGCTGAGTGAGTAGTCGCTGTCATCTAGTTCGTTGAAGGTGTTTCACACGTTGTGGGTTTAGAGCCCCCAGTGAAGTTAAAGGTGGTCTACCGTATATGTTATGGTTCCGGCAGTGACCCCTGTTGTAAATAGTCTGCGCTCTTACAAGTCTGTGGTGTATGATGGAGGCTAAAGGTGAAGTAGTGAGGGTATATTTTTTAAAGTGATTGGATGAAAGTTGAGGCTTGGGGGGGATGTCTGTTTAAGCATGTTTCTTTAGCTAGAACCAAAGATACCCAGTACAACTCAATCTCCTCACTTCAGCAAAAGGTCTCATTTTCATTTTCCTACCACAACCAGCCTTTTCAATACCTTCATACTCCTGGCTGCTCCACAGGTTATAAGTCCCAATTGGCTTTTGTGACCAGATATCTTTTTTCTAAAACTTTGTCACCATGTCCTCCGCAACTACGGTTCCTCCTCGATCTCCAAGTTTAGTTCTACTATTATCAGTGATTAACTACTGAATTATAAATATTTGTAAGGTTGAGCTTTAAACCTATACCAAGTTTACACAAGTAGAAAATTACCAAGTAAAGCATAGTGCCTGGTATGTTACATTTTGGAGTCTGAAATAGTGGGATCTACTCTAATGAAAAGAAACATACTAGTAAAACTTGATGATGAATCAGACAATACATTTGAACATCAATTTAAGGTGTGGGAAAGAAACGATACTACCATCTACAGAGCCCTGGTACATGGTACCTTACAAGAAATCCTGCAGTTTGTTACTAATAGTTAGTAATAATTGTATAAATCTTGGCTAAACATAGTGAACCAATTTAATCACAACCCTGTACTATCAATAGTATCCCATCTTAAAAATATTACTAGTATCCAGACAGATGAAAGTCACTGTATACTTATACACCTAAACTCCTTATAACAGCTCAGAAAGCACCTTGACTATTAAGTTGGTACTTCAGACAAGAAGGTTGATAAACATTTCCCAACTGGCAACTGACTACCTCCAATGGAGCCAAGGTAGGCTATCTTCTAACCTTACTACTGGCATCAATGAAGCCAATTCCAGATAATATCCAGATGAAAGATGATATGAGCAAGGTACCGATGAAGGAAAAGATTATATGAACCAAGTCAGTCTCAACCTCTACCTTTTGTAATAAATAAAGTTGGATATTCTCAGATAACTATAAGGAATCCTAAAGTCTAAAAGCCATATCAGCAAAGATCTGACCTGTAATTGGTGTATAAGATGGGTGTCTAATGGTGAGTTACATAATTTGTATGCCCTATGTGTCATGTATATCAGGACTTATATCATAACTACTAGGGTGTCCAGTGAGTCCTGAGTTACGACCTCCCTCACACAATTACCTCCTTGTCACTTTAATTGTAATCAGACATCTTGCCTACCATCAGCAAAAAAATACCCTGTGTCCGATGAGTTGCCCTTGTACCCTGACGTAAGTGACGTCGCTCCTGCGTCCCCTGCGTCCTGTGCGCTCAGGCATTCGTTGCAACATCCGCTCGTATCGCGGGGAAATGAAATTACCTCTACCCATTTCATTGCATCCTGACGTCACGTCGCATCTCTGGGACGTGCAGCCAATGCCTAGGTTATTGTCATGGTTACTTTCTCATCTCGACGCCCGCAGCTTCAACTTGTCTCTCTCCTAGGTCCTAACTCTCGTTGCAGTCAACGGTTCCCTCCTGATGGCATCTAGCTTTACCCCACCACACCGGTCGTTTCCTGATGCGATGTTGCATCCAACCATTGTCCGGCCCCTCCCCGAGTTATCCTCCCTGCTACTCGCTCTTTCCGACACCCGCAACTTCATCTTGCCTTCTACCAAGGTCCTTAGCGTCACTAGTTCTCTCCAGAATACTGCCGAGCGCGGTGACGCGGCAGTCCGATGTCATGCCCCTTGTATCTCCATGCGTTGCATTCAGAGACAGCCCTACACATTAGCCAGCGCTCTGCTTTGATTCTCCAGTTTCCTAACGGATTTCACTCACGGTGTTTTTATAACTTGTTACTTTTATTACTTTTACGCCTTTACATCTAGTTCCTCCACGCCTCCTGACGTCGACCTGAATCCTTATTTCCCAAGTTCACATCATCACGGGCATCAATTTCCTATACGCAGTTTCTTCCTCTTTGTATCCCTCACCTACGCAAGAGGCCGGGTTGAAAACAGAAGACAATCGACCGAAATAGGCGATCGTCTTCTGTTTTCAATCCGGCCGCTTGCATAAGCAATAGATCCTATATACAACTTAGCGATGATATTATCATCCTCCCGCGTGCGCACTACCGAGTTCCTTTCCTATAATTTCCAGATTCCTCAATAAATCTCATTAAACGTTCTCTAATCAATCCGGCTATTGACAAGCCAGCGCCGGTCTGTCTCCGGGATCAGGGGCGCCAGGCCAACCATGGTCCCAATATCAACTGTCATGAACTCTCGTGCATCTTCCCTTTGCTTTACTGTGCCAAGGCCATGTACGTCTGAAATGCGTCCCGAGTTGGCTGCGGTTAACTTCTGGACACTCGCAACACGCCGTACAGTACTGCCGGATGTGTAGTCCCTCATTTTGAAGAGTGCTACGAGCTTTGCCGGGAGCCAACCCTTCAGCGCACCATAGAGCTCTTCCTTACCTACTTCTACCCAAACCCAATCATTGCGACTTGCCTGATTCCGGAAGAGCAAAGCGTCGGTGCATCGCGCATGGTGGATGTTATAAACCTCAGGATCTTGGAACTCAGGAACCGGGATTTCAAGTTGTGTTAGTAGTTTGACAGGGAGTGATGAAAGTATCACCGGATCTTAAGGAAGGCGGCGCCCCGTTGGCAGGTTTTTCCGACTATATCGAGTCAATTCATGGCAGATGGTGGCGGAGGAGACTCCTAAGACCTTGCAAATATCCATGACGTCTGACACATCGTCGTGGCGTCCTTTCAGGATCCCGCAACGGGGCCCTTGCCCCGATACTGTACTTAGGCTAGTTTTACCTAAATGGTCCAAAACGTTGGTAGGGAGGTCAACTGCATGACGTCGTAGGGAATCTAAATTCAGCAGTCTCATTCGAATGGTGTGCTGGCGACCATAGCTGTGTAGGATCTGTCGGGCGGTATGATTCTTATTTGAACGTCTCCATCCATTCTTGATTTGATCTTTATATGCGAGCTCACCAAACTCTGTTGAATACATTGGAACATTGCCAAACTGGCACACATGTTCGTGAAAGTGACTCAGTAGATGCATCTTAATAATGTTGAAGTGGGATTCGGTATGGATCAAGTCCATACGTTGGTCGATATCTTCTGCATCATCCTCTTCGCGGACCCGGCACTACTTGGAGGTGGAAACTAGCTGGTTCATTTGTGCTCTCCCACGTCGCAACTTCCTTCGTTACTCGTCAACCTTAGCCCATGGAAGTTTTGATATTCAGAACTCCAAGAAGATATCTTTCGTCCAGTGAAACTGGTTTAGATATTGTTCCATAAAAGCCAGGGTCTCAGGTGTGTAGCTGCGGTATTAAGCCATCATAGTGAAGTCGACGAGCGCTCTGAAACAGCTGAGAGCACGTTTGAACAGTAACACTTGTGTACTGTCTGGCTGCCGCATTGCCACGGCGAGAACTACCTAAAGACAACATCCCAAATTTCTCATCTCGTTTCATTGCCACTGTGTAACCTCGCGGTAGGCCTTTTTTGGTACAAAGAATCCCGGATATAGCGGCAAAGACTTCCAAGCGTCGTCAAAATCCTGCGTTCAGGCGTGTATCTTGAGAAATCCTTAAATCCAGTCCATCATATGCTTGAATAATCTGAGATAGACAGTGTGGAGCATATCCGGCTTGTGCAGATCAGGCACCGAAACACAATCAAGTCCGCGAAAAACATTTCGTCCTATAGTGGTACCGGAGGTGTCTAATAGGACCCGAGCGTCACTTGACTTGGAGGATGGCGACCAAGGTCCCTTTCCTTGTTCGCAAAATCTCCTATAATCCCGCGTCTGATGCTTTATGCTGGCATCCGTTCCTAATTCCCCCGGTGGCACTAAACATTTAGGACAGGCATTTGATTTTATCCCATGCAGGGCCACGTTTTCCATATGGTCAGCAATCCAGGCGGACAAGATCAGAAAGCACCTCCGAACGTTCCCGTCAGCACAGTAAAGTGGGATGCCGTCAAGAGCTGTCTCTTGTAAGGGCTCAAATATCAGTTCGAATAAGCCATGTAGTGTGTCGGCATTGATTTGTCTCTGCAGCTCGTCTCTCGCGGAGGACTTTGAGAATTTGTGCGGGACGGGGAATAATGCAAGAAGAAGATCAGCCATTGACCCAGGTCAGTTACGCCTGGTCGCCGGAAGATTTCCGAGCGTGATATAGACGGGCCAAACTTTCTGGTCTCCGACGAAGTTCCTGAGATGCGTCTGATCGGACATCCCAATGATTGGGATAATTGTCGCGCCAGGTGGAAATGTCTCCTTTACTAATAGTTAGTCAGCATTTTTGTAAAATGTTTGAACACTGTACTTGAACATCCCACCACCAGTCCGCCATATGCATTTCTGAATATACCCGTTGTCCCTTGCTGTCGTATTCATGCCGTGGCACGTAGACAAGGTCATCTCTGTAGGTGATCTGGCCAAGGATATGTCTGACGCAATCTAGTATGTTACGATAGAAGAAGGGTAAAAACCTACTGCCATCGTCAACCTGACCTTCGAACCATTGTAGATATCTACCATGTGGATCCAATGATTGGAGGTGTTTCTCCAGGGTATGCATGCAGCTATAGCCGACTGAAGCAGGATTGACGAGGCCACTTGAGAAGTATTGATTAATGCGCGACTTTGGGACTTTACTCTGAATGAACCACGATGCAATTTTCAAAGCCCGCGCACTAGTGAATGGCGCCCATGGGCCCTCAAACAGGTCTCTAAGTTCTTTATCAAATCAGCTGACATTGCCAATTGCTTCTCCAGCACCTGCGTAATCCATTGGCTTGCCGGCTGGCGAGGCCGTAATGTTGTTGTTTTCTTCGGTATCAGACAATTGCACGATGTCATCAAGAAATTACTTGCGTTCGTATCCAGTGGGGTCTGGATTGAATTCGTAGTCCTAATACGCGTGTCCGCTTGATGCGGAGTGGTGCAATGAACTTATTATTATTATAGATCATTAAGCTTGTGGAGCCTATGGCTATGAAGCTGAAAGGAAATACATGATTGTAGTGCCCCCCACTACTGGTCCCTGATCCCATCTCCCAAAGCCTGTTGTCTGCTTCTGATTGGGCCTCCTGCCTGTTCCACTCTACTCCTCCCCCACTCCTCCTGCCTGCCTCCATTCCAACCATCTCTCCTCCTCTCTCCTCTCCCATTCCCCTACATCCACTACCCCCTCCTCTTCCCTGTCTTCTTCCTCCTCCCCTCTCCTTCCATTGCCAGAGCACTCTAATCCTCCCCATATACCCAAGTGCTCCTGCCTTGTTGCTGCTCCACTTTCTCCAATAAACTTCCCCACAGCCAACAGGCCAGCCTGGGATCCAAGCACATCTGGAAGGTGAAAGGATTGAGCAACTTGTCTGAGATAATGTCTGGATTGTTGATATCTGCTGCAGTACAGAAGGATGTGTTCTGGTGTTTGGTGTGCTGGTGTCTGTCTGTTACAGTTACAGTTGGTTTAAATATTCTCATCCAATCTAGAGAGATAAGAGTTGAAATATCAATGGCCAAGTCTGAGTTGTGTGACTGTTGCAAGCTGATGTCTGGACAGTTGGTAGAAGTGTGGTGGTGGTCTGAGTTTGGGGAGGTGGAAGTAGATGGACCTGAAGTGCCTACCCTTCCTAGCATCTGGCAGTTGAGTCCAGTACTGGTGCCAGGCAGGAAGGGCAGATTGCTTGATCTGTGTCTTCAATTTAGTCAGTGAGAGGTAACTGTTCTGTGTGAGTTTGGGATACTCAGCTGCTTGTTTGGCTAAACTATCAGCTTCATCATTGCCTTAAATACCTGTATGCCCAGGAACCCAGTGAAGATGAAGCTGTAAATCCAGGTCAGAGAGGAGCAGGTCCATGGTGACCTGTTATTATTATTATTATTATTATAAATCATTAAGCTTGTAGAGCCTATGGCTATGAAGCTGAAAAGAAAAATATGAGTGTAGTGCCTCCCACTACTGGTCCCAGATCCCATCTCCTAAATCCTGTTGTCTTCTTCTGATTGGGCCTCCTGCCTATTCCCTCCTATCCATCCACCTCCCCACCTGCCTCCCTCTATTCTAACCATCTCTCCTCCTCCCTCCTCTCCCATTCTCCTCCTTCTTGCACTCCCTCCTCTTCCCTCTCCCCTTCCTCCTCCCCTCTTCTTCCATTGCCAGAGCACTCTAATCCTTCCCATATCCCCAAATGCTCCTGCCTTGTTGCTGCTCCACATTCTCCTATAAACTTTCCCACAGCCAGCAGTCCAGCCTTGGATCCAAGCAAATCAGGAAGGTAGAAGGTTTGAGCAACTTGTCTGAGATGGTGTCTGGATTGTTGATATTTGCTGCAGTACAGAAGAATGTGTTCTGGTGTTTGGAGTGCTGGTGTCTGTCTATCACAGGTACAGCTGGTTTGAACATTCTCATCCAATCTAGACAGATAAGATTTGAAATATATGGTGACCTGTTGAATCTGTTGTGAAACCTGTTGGCCTGGATGAGGGGAGAGGCTGTAGGAGTTCAGAATTGCTGCTTGGTTGTCTGTGAAGATCCAGATGTGCTTGAAAGACAGGCTGGCCCTGCTGGCTTCTGTGAGTGCTCTGGCAATACCTGCCAGTTCCCCATCATAAACCTTCATATCCAACCCAAGTCCTACACTCCACCTGCCCACAATCTTTCCATCATGCATCATAACCACTCCTGCTCCTACTCTACCACTCTCCAGTTCACTTCCATCTGTGTAGAGAATAAGGTTGTCTCTATTGTTGATCTGGTTGAACAGGATTTTGTGTTGTCTGGCAACTGTAACTTTGTCTTCAGGGCTGATGGAGATGTGTAATCTTGGATACTGATCAGGAAGGGTAGTATGCCATGGTGCTTGCAATAGGAGATGGTATTGCTCAAGCTCTTTTCTTGCTGGTAGGTAGTTACTTAATATGTTCAAAACTCTAATCAGTTGGGTGGGAAACTTAGCTTGCTGGGAATTTGAAGTCCTCCAGTCAACCTTCAAATTCCCATATGGTTCTTGTTGTGGGGCAAAGCTCCTGTGACTTCTCAATCTGAGTGCTGGGCTTCTGGTACAGTCAGAATCAGAAGAGTAGGATGAACTGGGTCCTGGAGGATAGCTCGGTTGTCATGTTGATGGGTATGTGGTTGGTGCTCTTTGTCTGATTGGATGATCTGGTAGCATCTGCAATACCCTGTAAGCATACCTCTTACACAATCTGTCAAGTCTCAAGGAAACTGGGAGGGTAGAAGCTTCAATCTCAAGAGCAGCTGTTGGTGAAGTTCTGAAAGCTCCTAGAATTCTCCTATTAGCTTCTGCTTGCAACTTCTCCAACTTATTAGCCAGTCCTATCTGTCCTTTCCACCAGATTTCTGCTCCATAGTCAGCAATTGGGGTAATACATGTGTAGTATAGTTGCCTCATAGCTGCTGCTGATAGTCCCCATTCTGAGTTGGAAAATCTGGAAATCATGTTGAGTGCCCTGCTTGCTGCTGCTGTCTTTTCCTGTACATGGTAGTTGAATAAGAGCTTCCTGTCCAGCCACACTCCTAGCCATCTGAGGTGTGTTGAAGAATGAATGACTGTACCATTATATTTATTATTATATATCATTACGCTTATGGAGCCTGCGGCTATTAAGCGGCAACTACCTTACAGGAAACCATCCCTGTCAACTGTATCCGTCTCCTAAATGTTGCTTGCAGCTTTTGAGTGGGCCAACAGCCATCCGCCATAATGAACAATAGGAAATCCTCCACCTTGCCAACCGCCTAACTCATAAATAACAAAAGAAATACATGTAAGAGAAAAGTTAGGTTGCCTTTGTCCGCCTCTCAGCAGCCACCTGATTTGCAGCAAGGTAGGTGGGACACTCCTTGGAGGTTGCCATGTGGGGTTCGCCGCAGTTCTTGCATTTGATGATGGTATGGAGACATGGTTTGCCTTTAGTGGGACAATCTGATCTGCCGCAAGTGTGGAGGTAGGTAGGGTGCTCCAAGGTGCAAATAGCACAATAGGTAGTACCGGTACACTGGGTGGGGTGGTGTCCAAAGGCAAGGCATCTGGAACATTGGGTGTCAGGGCCAAAGGAAAGGTAGCCTTGAACCTTAAACCTCTTGCCAAACAGAGAGAGGCATCTATTGAGGGCTTTATCCGTGTTATCCTTACCAGCAACAGTGATAACCATCGTGGAAGCCGCTTTGCCGGTACGTTGGGTTTCAGTGGTGAGCCCGCTGGAGGGGCGGGGAAGGTGAATGCCAGTGTTGAACTCCTCAATCTCTGACTTGACAGAGTTGAATCCCTCAGGAGTGGAGGGAACAGTGGTGGGGATACCGTGTATGATGACCTTATGCCAGACTTCATCCTGTCTGAGGCCAGTGGCAGCAGATATGGTGGATCAGGCTGTTTGCTCAATTGCTGTTTTGTGTTGCTTGAGGACTTGCGCAGCCATGATGGTGTCCTTGGTGAGGAGGAGGACATGGTGGTTGGGGGTGAACTCAATAGTTGCAAGAAGAGGTTTCTTAATTGCAGTGTCGAAAGCGTTCCTTATAGTGAGGGTGTTGATGTCGTCAGGGAGTGCTGTGCCATCTTTCTCAATGACAATCGTACGGTCGCGTTTGGTCGAAACTGGAGTAGTGGCTGTTTTTTTTGGTGAGCGTGCTGGGGGGTTGCCAGGGAGGGTCCTGGCCGCTTACTGGGCCCATGTTTGCTGTGGTGGCTGGGTGGGAGGGGGTTGGGTGTTTGCGAAGCTGGTGTTGCTATGCTGTGGTTGAGCAACAAGGTGCGCGACTTGAGAGGTAAGGGCTGCCACTTTGGCTTGGAGGTCTTTGGTGTCTGTAATGTGTCGTTCCTGCACTACCAGCATGTGTGCTTCCATGGCTTTGAGGGTATCTTTGAGTTCGCAGTAGCAGGTCTTCATGGTTTGTAGTTCCTCTTGTAGATAGGTGACATGTTCATTGACTGCCTTTTCCCAGGAATCTTCTGGATCTGGTGGGAGTGCGACTGTCGGGACAGGGGAAGGGGTATCCTCTTCCATCTGGGTGTCGTCAGGCGAGGTGGGGAGGATTGATGTTCCTCTGGTCTGGTGGGATTCTGGTAGGTGAAAGGGGCTGGCAAGAGGGTTCATGCCACCCCTACCCTTGCCCAAGGGTCTGCGTGACATCAAGGAGGTTGTATGAGGGACCCAGTTGATAGGGGTGATGGAATAACAAATAAAGTGGGATGATTTGTCTGTAAAAGTGGGGAAGAAGGATGGGTGAAGCGGTGATAATTGGTGGTTGACCAATGAGGTGAGGGCTCGGCGAAAAATGTGGTGTGGTTTTTTCTTTCGCTGTGTTTGTAACGGCAACGGAGTCATGACTGTACCATGGGGTAGTATGACTGGTGTGTTGCTGGTATTGGAGGAGGTCTTGTTGTGGAAGTGCATGAGCTCAGTCTTGGGGTCATCAAATACTGTAACATTGTCAGCTGCCGTGCTCCAGGCCCTCCTGGCTGCTCTCTCTAATGACTTGGAGTTAGCAGCTTCAGAGGGTCCTTATTATTATTATTATATCTCATTACGCTTATGCAGCCAGAGGCTATGAAGCGGCAACCAACATACAAAATGGCACGCCACCCGCACCTGGTCCCTGATATCCGTCTCCTAAATGTTAGTAGCAACTTTTGATTGGACCCCCTCTCATAACGCTAACGACCCCTTTTTACAAAAGACATCCTGCCACCCGCCTAAAGCCTAACGAATAAAGGAAACAAAAGTATAAAAACTAAACAGCCCTGGTCCTCCTCTCAGTTGCTGCTTGCTGTGCCGCCAGGTAGGTTCTACACTCTTTGAATGTTGCTTGGTGGGGCTCGCCGCAGTTGGAGCACTGAATGGCAGTGTGAAGACAGGCTTTGCCCTTGGTAGGACAATCTGACTTGCCGCAGGTATGGAGGTGGGTAGGGTGTTCTTGGGAGCAGATGCTGCAGTGCACGTTGCCAGTACACTGGGTGGTATGGTGGCCAAAGGCCAGGCATTTGCTGCATTTGGTGTCAAGGCCAAACGAAAGGTAGCGTTGTACCTTAAACTTCTTGCCAAAGAGGGAGAGGCCTCTGCTGAGGGCTTTATCAGTGGAGTCTTTGCCGGAATTGGTGAGGACCATGGTGGAGGCCAACTTGTCCTGACGTTGGGCCTGGGTGGTGAGCCACCTGGGGGGGCGTGGGAGGTGGGTCCCAGGATTGAAGGTCTCAATCTCAGCCTGAACAGTGTGGAAGTGGGAGGAGGTAGGGATGCCGTGAATGATGACCTTATGCAAGATTTCATCCTTTCTGAGGCCTGTGGCAGCGGGAATGGTGGCTCTGATTGCCTCTTCAATTGAAAAGTGATGGTGTTTGAGGACAGAGGTGGCAGGTGTATTATCCTTAGTGACTAGGAGGACATGGTGGTTGGTGGTGAAATCAATGTTGGCAATAAGCTGCTTGCCAATAGCAGTGTTGATAGCATCGCGGAAAGTGAGGGTGTTGGTGTCATCAGGGAGGATGCTGCCATCTCTCTCTATGACAATGGTACTGTCGCGTTTGGTCAAAACAGCAGGCTTTGCAGTTTTGTTTGGTGAGGTGGTAGGGGGCTTAGCCGAGAGTGACTTGGCCCGCTTCTGGGCCCAGGTTTGCTGTTGCGGTGGTGGGGGGAGCGTGGTAGAGGTCTGGGTAGGGTGTTGTTGTTGTTGTTGAAGCTGGGCCTCTAGGCGCGCAACTTGGCTGGTAAGCATCTCAATTTGGAGGTGTAAGTCTTCAGTGTCCTGGATGTGAAGTTCCTGAACCACCATGAGGTGCTGCTGAAAGGCTTGGAACATGCCCTCCAAGTTGGAGAGGCGAATTTCTCTGCCCAGAGGTGAAGTTCTCATGTCATCTGTGACATGTGTGGGCGTGAAGGGTTGAAGGCCAGTTGCTCTGGCAGCAGACTGTTGTGGTGTGTGCGGGACAGGTACTGTGTCCACAGGAGAGGCAAGGCCTTCATCCATCTTGGTATCATCAGGCGAGGCTGGTGTTTGTGTGGGGAGTGGAGGGTTGAATGGCGTGGCAAGGGGGTTAGAACCCCCCCTTCCTTTGCCCTTACGTCTAGAACTAGACATCAAAGGGTGTGGACAGGGACTCTGAAGACAGAAGTGATGGAAAACAAATAATAAGGGTAGATTTGTTGATGAAAAGTCTTTAAAGTGGGGGACGAGGCGGTGAGAAAAGGTGTTGGACCAATGAGGTGAGGGCTCGGCGAAAAATTTAGTGTGGTTTTTTCTTTCACTGTGGTTGTAACGGCGACGGAGTCTTTCAGAGGGTCCTGTAACTATAAGTGCAACATCATCAATATAGGAAGGGGATCTTAGCTGAGAGGTTATTATTATTAATATTATTATAATTCATTACGCTTATGGAGCCAGAGGCTATGAAGCGGCAACTAACATACAAAATGGCACGCCACCCGCGCCTGGTCCCTGATATCCGTCTCCTAAATGTTAGTAGCAACTTTTGATTGGACCCCCTGTCATAACGCTAACGACCCCTTTCACAAATAAAATCCTCCCACCCGCCTTAAGCCTAACAAATAAAACAAATGAGATACAAGTAAGAGGAAACCTAATTAGCCTTTGTCCGCCTCTCAGCAGCCACTTGGTTTGCCGCCAGGTATGTTGCACACTCCTTGGAAGTTGCCGTGTGGGGTTCGCCGCAGTTCTTGCATTTGATGATGGTATGGAGACATGGTTTGCCTTTGGTGGGACAATCTGATCTGCCGCAAGTGTGGAGGTAGGTAGGGTGCTCCAAGCTGCATACAGCACAGTAGGTAGTACCGGTACACTGGGTGGGGTGGTGTCCAAAGGCAAGGCATCTGGAACACTGGGTGTCAGGGCCAAAGGAAAGGTAGCGTTGAACCTTAAACCTCTTGCCAAAGAGAGAGAGGCCTCTATTGAGGGCTTTATCCGTGTTGTCCTTACCAGCAATAGTGATAACCATTGTGGAAGCCGCTTTGCCGGTACGTTGGGTTTCAGTGGTGAGCCACCTGGGGGGGCGGAGAAGGTGAATGCCAGTGTTGAACTCTTCAATCTCTGACTTAACAATGTTGAAACCCTCAGGAGTGGAGGGAACAGCGGTGGGGATGCCGTGTATGATGACCTTATGCCAGACTTCATCCTGTCTGAGGCCAGTGGCAGCAGGTATGGTAGATCTTGCTGTTTCCTCAATTGCTGCTCTGTGTTGCTTGAGGACTTGGGCAGCCGTGATGGTGTCCTTGGTGAGGAGGAGGACATGGTGGTTGGGGGTGAACTCAATGGTTGCAATAAGAGGCTTCTTAATTGCAGTGTTGAAAGCGTTCCTTATGGTGAGGGTGTTGATGTCGTCAGGGAGTGCTGTGCCATCTCTCTCAATGACAATCGTACGGTCGCGTTTGGTCAAAACTGGAGCAGTGGAAGTTTTGTTTGGTGAGTGTGCTGGGGGCTTGCTAGGGAGGGTTCTGGCCCCTTTCTGGGCCCAGGTTTGCTGTGGTGGCTGGGTGGGAGGGGGTTGGGTGTTCGCGATGGTGGTGTTGCTATGCTGTGGTTGAGCAACAAGGTGCGCGACTTGAGAGGTAAGGGCTGCCACTTTGGCTTGGAGGTCTTTGGTGTCTGTAATGTGCCGTTCCTGCACTACTAGCATGTGTGCTTCCATGGCTTTGAGGGTATCTTTGAGTTCGCAGTAGCAGGTCTTCATGGTTTGTAGTTCCTCTTGTAGATAGGTGACGTGCTCATTGACTGCCTTTTCCCAGGCATCTTCTGAATCTGGTGGGGGTGCGACTGTCTGGACAGGGGAAGGGGTATCCTCTTCCATCTGGGTGTCGTCAGGCGAGGTGGGGAGGATTGATGTTCCTCTGGTCTGGTGGGATTCTGGTAGGTGAAAGGGGCTGGCAAGAGGGTTCTTGCCACCCCTACCCTTCTCCAAGGGTCTGCGTGACATCAAGGGGGTTGTATGAGGGACTCAGTTGATAGGGGTGATGGAATAACAAATAAAGTGGGATGATTTGTCTGTAAAAGTGGGGAAACGGGGCAGGTGAAGCGGTGAGAATTGGTGGTTGACCAATGAGGTGGGGGCTCGGCGAAAAATTTGGTGTGGTTTTTTCTTTCGCTGTGGTTGTAACGGCAACGGAGTCTTTAGCTGAGAGGTGAGACCACTGGGTCCAAGATCTTTAAACAAGTTGGATAGGTAGAAGAGCAATAGGATTGGTGAGATTGGTGAGCCCTGTGGAATGCCTGTATTAATTGATTGGAGTGGTTGCCTCTGTCCATGAAAAACTAATCCAAGTTTTCTTTCTGTGAGGAAGCTGTCTATCCAGGAAAGAGCAGGAGTGGGGAAACCTAAAGTCTGTAAAATCAAGAGTAGCTGTGTCCTAGATACATGATCAAAAGCACCTTTAATATCAATAAACAGGGCAGAGAGCACTTTACCATTACACCTTGCTTGCTGCACATCATGCACCAAAGCCATAACTGCATCAATGGCACTTCTGCCAGCTCTTCCTCCCATCTGTTCACTGTGTAGAAGTCCATATGTTTCTGCCATGTTGGAAAACCTATTAGCCATCATCTTCTCAGAGATCTTACCTAAACAGTTTAATAATGAGATTGGTCTTTCAGCTTTAGGAACTGTATAATCTGGCTTGTTAGGTTTTCTAATTATGGCTCCAGTTGCCTCTCTCCAGCAGTGTGGATGGTAACCTATTTTCAGCCGCACTTTGAACGGTGCAGTAAGTGGAGTGGGAATTGCCTGATACACATGCCTCAAGCAGAGAAACTTGATTCCATCAGGACCAGGTGCTTTGTTGGGAGCTGACTTGAAGATTGCATTCTTCACCTCAGAGTCAGTAATTTCAGGCCAAGGAAAACACTCATCTGTTTGACTATCTTCCATGTTGAAGTGAGAATTGCTGGGAGGTAGGTCTGGAAACATGCAAGTTCTGAACATGTGACATTTGTCCTCAAAGTGATTAGCAAATTGTCCATTAAGAGATAGTGTAGGAGTTTTCAAGGACATAGTAGGTCTGGTGTACTTAGCTGCTGTGAAAATGTCTTGACCTTGGGCAGTTTGCAGAAATGACTTCCAACACTGACCCCTAGTTTCTCTGATTATTTCAAAGTAAAAGTTCCTAGATCTCTTGTAGTCAGTATGGTAGCACTCTTGTCTGTCAGATTTCCACTTTCTATGCTTTCTAGACATATCCTGCCTCACATGAGATAACTCAGTAGTCCACCACCTCTTGGATCTGGAACAGGGTTTGCTGAGAGGAACATGGTGGTTGAGAGAAATTGCTGTGTTGTGGTTGGGCAACAAGGTGCACGACTTGGGAGGTGAGGGCTGCCACTTTGGCTTTGAGGTCTTTGGTGTCTTCAATGTGTCGCTCCTGCACTACCATAAGGTGTGCTTCCATAGCTTTGAAAGCATCCTTCAGGCTGGAGTAGGCAGTTCTCAGGGTATTGTATTCCTCTTTGAAAAAGGCGATGTTCTCATTGATTGCCTTTTCCCAGGCATCCTCTGAGTCTTGTGGGTGGGCGACAGTCTGGACTGGGGAAGGAATGTCTTCCTCCATTCGAGTATCGTCAGGCGAGGTGGGGAGGATTGATGTTCCTCTGGTCTGGTGGGATTCTGGTTGGTGAAAAGGGCTGGCAAGAGGGTTCTTGCCACCCCTACCCTTGCCCAAGGGTCTGCGTGACATCAAGGGAGTTGTATGAGGGACTCAGTTGATAGGGGTGATGAAATAACAAATAAATTAGGATGATTTGTCTGTAAAAGTGGAGAATAGGGGGGTGTGAAGCGGTGATAACTGGCGGTTGACCAATGAGGTGACGGCTCGGCGAAAAATTAGGTGTGGTTTTTTCTTTTGCTGTGGTTGTAACGGCAACGGAGTCCTAGTGTATCCAGATGTTGACCAGTTCCAGCCACCACGACACCATCTATCAGGGCAGCTTGTCGACGCCATTTCCTTTTGGGTGGATCGTAATGATCCCTGTCATTATAAAGTTGTTCACCTTCTACTGGGGCAGCATGAACCAGGGTACCTTGACGATGTCATTTCGGCCTATCCAGATGTTTACCCCCTCTGGCCACCTCGACGCCTTCTAACAGGGCTGCCTGTCTATGTCCTTTCATTGTAGGTGGATCATAGAAATCCCCGTCATCATTAAGTTGGTCACCTTCTACTGGGGCATCATGTCGACCATCTTTGTGAGTATCCTGACGGTGGTCACCTCCGGCCATCTGCACACCTTCTATTGGGGCTTCCTGTTGACATCCTTTGGTTCTGTGCAGATCATAGATATCCCTGTCATCTTCTAGTTGGTCACCTTTTACCAGGGCTTCTTGGGACCTGTTTTGGTCAATATTGGTTATTGGTCACCTCCGGCTGTCCAGACCCTGTCCGCAGCGGCTTGAGCTTGTGGTGCATCAGGAGCTTGTCGTAAATCCCAGGCCTATTGAGCCGGAGCCCGGACGGGTAGCAATATATCATCAACAACGACTTCCGCTGGGATGATGACTGGTACACCCGGTACCAACTTGGGTGCTGGCCTTTTCGCATGAGTGTCTGTTAACTTCTTGCCACAGTCCATAATGAGCTCAATCAAGGCCTCTTCGATCTGTCATCTCCAGAGCATGATATTGGCCCCCGATCTCACGAGACAATCGCAAGCGGAATCCAATCTCCTCATCCCATGGAAAATGGTGCTGATATCAGCGTCCTGTAATGTGGGGCTATTCTTAAAGTTCCTTGCTCACATCTGGGCTATGACAGTATTACGCCCCGACATGTAGAGCTATATTCTGTCACCGTCCTCATGAAAGGTAAGCCGCGTCTTATACAGGTTTATCAACTGACTACTGGCCCTCGCAGGAGTTATCGCTCCAAGGATAGCAATGGCTGTAAGTCAGTAGACGTGCCCTGGTGGAGCTATCTTTCCCTTTGGAATAGTAGGCATGTGGACGTACTGCCTGTGGTCATTGTTTTGGGCCCTGTCTTCAGGATTGTTCGGAGTGTAGTCAGTGCTGGGGAACTTGCGAATACTGTGTATGCCAGTGTTGAGATTATTCTGCTTGGTATGACCTTTTGGCCGTGATTAATTGACATTAAATATCACACCCTCCAATGTTCTGGGCATCATGAAAAAGTTTCCCCATCATTTAGGAATTCTGTTTCGGACATTCAAGGTATGTAAGAACTTTCTGAATTGCCTGTTGAAAATTTAGAACCTGAATCCGAGTTACTTGATATTCGAGTCCTCATACAATGTGCTAAACCAAATTGACCCTTAGCTGCATCTCAGATTGACAGAAATTAGCTCCAGCTGCCATCTCAGACTATGTACACAATGGTAAGCATTCCCCTTCTTGCAGCATTTCATAATACATTAACTTGAAGGCTACCAATAGTCACAGAACTAAGTTGGGAAATGCATATGAAATCTTCATTTTGTTGGCACAAATACTCCAGTGCCGGTCCCTTTCGGAATCACCGTCAAAAAGAACTTGCAGATCTTAGCAATCATCTCTTGTCGGACGTAGAGTAGGCTCCCCGTGCACTGGGTATCATGTACGCTGAAACGCACAGATTGCCGCACGAGGCCCCGACCGATGAGAATCATCGGCTGGATTTCAACTACTAATCAGATGTTCATCTCGGTAACAGCCCTCATGATACATATAGCACTAGGGCTGCATATGTCTCCGACGTGGAACCGCAACTTATAGTCAACGTGTCTCCCGCCCCAGTCGAACCGGAGTATTATCCTTGTTCAGGGGCATTTATTGAATATGCGAAGGGATTCGCGGAGGGACACTAAAATCATAGTGAGGACCCGTCGGCACCATTCGCTAGAGTGCACGATTTCAAACTGGCTTCTTGGTTCATACAAAGTAAGAGATCTAAGGGGCAGGTAAAGGAATATTCTTCAAATGGCCTGGGTAATTCAGCAGATGTTTCACGCAGCTCGATGTATGCACATGAGAACCATCTCCCCTCGTTGGAACCTTATAGCCCATACCTACAATGGTTCCAAGCTCAAGTTGAAGACGGTATGAGGACGTTACTTTTCTTCTACTGTAAAATTCTTGACTGAGTCTGATATCTTCTTCCGCAGATAGCTTACCAAGATGAGTTGGTTTACACCCCGCGGCGGGAACGCGATCTGAATGGACAGAGAGTATATACAGAAATGCATGCGGGAGACTGGCGGTGGGACGTACAAGGACTGTGCCACAGCTTATCCATCCCACTGTCCTCAAAGTACAACTAATTGACCACAGGAAACAGTCCCATCTGGTGCGATAGTGATTCCTATCATTCGAATGTCAGATCAGACACATCTCAGCAACTGCTCCGCAGCCAAAAAGGCGTGCCCCGTATATATAACAAGTGGAGATCTTCCGTCGGCCAAGCGTAATAGATGTGGAACGATGGCAGTCCTCCTTCTTGGCCTATTGCTGGTCCTGCCCAAGTTCTAATAGTCCACTTCCGTGAACGAACACTAGAGGCAAATTCACGCCGACATAGTACAAGATGTATTGCAGCTCCTATTTGAGCTCTTAGAAGATGCCTGACTCAATGGTGTCCTAATTGATTACGCGGACGAGAATGTTCAGAGATGCTTCCCGATATTGGGGGCGTGGATTGCTGAACATATGGAAAACGTTGCGCTACATGTAGTCAAATCGAATGGCTGTCCTAAATGTGAGATACCACTGGATATGTTAGGGTCCAACAATCGGCAGTGGTATCCTGCTAGAGATTATACAAGATACGAGCGCCTGGAGCAAGAAACTTTAGATGCCGCAGAGGAGTTCACCCCTGGCGATGTCAACAGCACATTTGATGCTCTCGGTATCATGATGGGACCAAAATTGTTTTAAGTAATGTGATTTACTCCATACTGTCTATATTGGATTGTTCAAGCGTATGATCGATTGCGTTCCAGGGTTTCTTAAGAAGCATGGACGGCTGGAAGTGTTTGATAACGAGTGGAAAGCTCTACCACTCTGCCCCAGATTCTTTGTGCCCAACAAATCTTACCGCGAGGTTAGGCAGTGGCAAGGGATGGAGATGAGGAACTAGGGATGTTGTCTTTTATGTGTCCTTGCTGTCGCATTGACAGGACCCGAGAGTACCCAAAATCAACCTTTCCAGTGAGCTCTCGCCTGCATCAGGCTGTTAGTCGATTTTTGTCTGATGGTGCAATACCAAAGCCATACATGTAAGACGCTACATTATATGGATCAATATCTCAATCAGTTTCACTCGGTGAAGGATGTCTTCTTGAAGTTTAGATCTTCTAAATGCACTTGGATGGAAATTCAGGACCACTGCACTGAGCTATGAAATGGAAAGATGTCGCTCACCAATCTGTCGTCCAATTCACACAGGGCTGGGTGCATGAGCACCAACGAGCGGAAGTGGATGACCGGTGTATGGAATTGATATACGCAGAATCTCATTTTAACTTTATCACGCTCCATCTACCCCGTCACTTCTGCGATCATGTGTACCGGTTTGGTAACATTGCCCAGTCTTCTACTGAGTTCTGCGAGGTAGCTCACAATGAACAAATAAAAGATGGATGGCGACTTTCATATATAAATCACTCTGCATGTCAGATCCTTCACAACTATGGGCGACACCACGCGAGCCTGATGAGACTTCTGAACCTGGCTTCCTCGCGACGTCGTGGAGCGGATCTCATACCTCATATCGTGGATATTTTCAATAAAACGAATCCAGATTCTCCTGAGCCCACAAGTTGTAGGGTCCTAAAGGGACGTCGGGATGAGGTTGCCAACCTGGAGAGTTCATGCAATTTTTTCTCTATCTCAAGCGCGACTATGTGTTTCGAATTGGTTCAATATAGCTGGTGGAGTCTAATGATTTAGTCCTGCCTTCCTGACAATTATGGATTACTTCAACGCCCTCCTGTTGAACTTCTAACGCAGAGTGAGATTCTGGTTCTAGCGTTCCATGAAACAGACATTTATAAAATCCATAGGCACGAGGTACGGGCCCTGAGCTATTCCAAAAACATACAACGCACAACGATCAGGTTTGGGTATAAACCTGTTTGGAAGAGATGTACAGTGTACTGCGGGGCTTTCTTCCTGTGAAACTCGTCGGCTAATTCAAGCTCTGAGACTGCCGTTACCAGGATAGAGTCTACCGACTGGCACGCGTAGAGATCCTGAGTTTACATAACTCTGGACCCCCATCAGAGTTACATGGTCTCATCACAGTCAAGTCCTCTGGGAGGCCAGATAACAGAAAGTTTACAATCGTGGACATTGGCACTATCATGGGGATAGCCCACCTATTCCTGGAGGGTGTCACCCGTTGGCTCGCTAACAGTCGGATTGATTTAAGAACGTTCAACGAGATATATTGACCCGACATCGGATCAAATGACGGCCCCACAACGAACTCTACCAATACTGTTAAAGGCCGTCTCCAAGCCACAGAGATGTTTCACCTGTTGAAAATAAAGAATGGAGATTTGGCCCAAGGCTACTGCTACAATGTCAAGCAATGGAGCTGGACCAAATCTCGCAGTTGGTGATTATAGTACTACGGGGCCAGTGCAACATGGCGAGCAATTTAAAAAAGGGGAGGAGGCTAATATAAATGCGACGGCAACACAGTTTGAGATTTGAGAGCTTATAGATGATGGAAAATAGATAGATATGGTACTAGGACATAGGTTAATATTATAGGTCAAGCTCAGGATGACATAGAATGATAAGGTTAGAAGGAAAAAGTAGTCAAAGGTGCTATTAGGGTTTAGATAGGAGAACACACGAGTGATGAAGAACTTGTATATAAAGTGACACCACCCAGCATTATGGTTGGTGTCACACATTAATGAAAATAAGAAACCAACAACTTTTTCCTTCTTTACTACATCTTCGATCTTACCGATTGCTATCAATTGAAAACATGTTACTAGTAGAAATTGAAGAAATAGAATATTAAAGCAACCGAAAGTGATGACTTTGTCTTACAAACCCGTGAGATCAATAATAATTGTAGGATGGAGCGGGATGTCCAGCTGGGGACATGAATAGCATTCGAAGAATTGCAGAGGGCGTCGGGGATAGGCGGGATACTATCCATATACCGGACTCGGAAGTGACAAATATGAGCATACGAGCTATGATGTAGACCAACGTGTCAGAAGCAAGTCCGGTGGACGGAAGCAGAGGGGGCGTGGCCCCGACGTGGTTGAAGGTCTGCTGACGTACTGGACTAATTGGAGAAACAGGAAGAAGTACCTGATGCACAGGATGCACGGGACATAATCGGTAATGGTGAGACATCTGTACGCGCCAATGACACATCAAGAGGCAGGTATCTCTTTTGCTAATGTCCATTACGCCCCCCAAATTAAGTATGTTCACTATCTGGACACATAGCAGACGGTAGACTCTGTCTTAGTACTGGGAGTCGCAGTCTTTGAATCTTGTAAGGAGTTACCCTGAAGACATCTCCTAAATAGGGCATACATTTGTTCTTCTATAGCATGTACCAATAGGCAATCATTACGACCAACTTGGTTTTGGAAGAGCTTGGTACCTGTGTATTGTTAGTCGCAGTTGTTTTAAATATCAGTTTCCAGCCTGATGACAAGAGGTGTTTCAAGTTGTGTTAATTGTTCCTCAGGAAGGGGTTCCAGTATTTAGAGGACTTAGGGCAGGCAACGCATGACAAGCAATCTCTACTGACTATAAGGGTGCAATACAATGTCCATGGTCACATTTGAGATGCTAAGGACCTTGCGAGGATCACCAAGATTGGTAATTGAATCACGCTGTACCTTCATAGTCCTACGATATAAAGGTAGTGGACATTTGTTACCGGTCTTGAATAAACAGTTAGCGACCTCTGCTGTGATACAAGCTCTACCATGGCCTAGTAATTGCTGATTTACAAGTCTCATGCAGATCATGTGATGTCTACTATAATGATCAAGAATCTGTTACACAGCATTTATTTTATTGCAATGATCTCATCCTTTCTTTATTTGTTCCTTATGAGTCCAATTACAAACCTCTGAAGTGTACTGTGGGATGTTGCTAAACTGGTAGACATGATCTGAGAAAGAACCAAGTAGATATATCTTGATGGAGCTGAAATGGTATTTGGCAATAATCAAGTGTGTACCATTGTCATCGTCCTCCTTGCAATATCACTGCCCCCCCTTGCATCACTTGGACGCAGGTAGATTGTAATCAGTAACATTTTCATTCTTGTTTCACTCAATACACTGGTTCTTTATCTTTGTTTGTTTTCATTTAAAAGTTCTAAACTCCAAGAAGCTATCTCTGTGCTTTTGAAATCACTTAAATTATTGATCTATATAATCCTGCTTCTCAGGTATGTGGCTTCAGTATTGAGCGATCGGAGTAAAATCCAGTAATAATCTAACACCAGTCAGTGGAATGTTGAAAGATTGCTGCACTATACTATCTGGGATTCTGAATGCTACAGCTTGAACTGCTAAAAGACAACTTTCCCAGTTCCTCATCTCCTTTCCCAGCAAGTGAGTAACCTCTCTATAGCCTGTTTTGGGTACAAAGAATCCCGTGTACAATCATAAAGATTTCCGGCTATCATCAAATACTCTATATCAGCAAAAAATACCCTGAGTCTAATGCATTGCCCTTGCACCCTGACATAAGTGACGTCACTCCTGTGTGCCCAGGAGTCTGTTGCAATGTCGGCACGCCTCTGAGGGATATGGAATTACGTCTGCTCACTTCATTGCATCCTGATGTGCTGTCGCATCTCTCGGATGTCCATCCAACACCTTGCTCATTGTCATGGTTGCTTTCTCATCCCGATGCCAGCAGCCTCCACTCATCTCTTGCCTGTGCCCTATCTCTCGTTACAGTTACTAGTTCACATCCAAGGGCATCGAGCTTTACCCCACTACACCGGTTGTTTCCTGATGCGGCCTTGCATCTAACGCATGTTCGGCCCCTCCCTCAGTTGTCCTCTCTACTACTCTCTTGTTTCGACACCTGCACCTTCATCTTGCCTCCTGCCACGGTTGATAGTATCACTAGTTCTCTCGAGAATGTTTTTGAGGGTGGCTACGTGGTGGTCCGATGTCATACCCCTTCTATCGCTAGGTGTTTTGTTCTGAAGCAGCCCTACACATTAGACAGCACTCAGCTACGATTCTCCCGTTTTCTTAACGGATTTCACTCGCGGTGTTTTTGTAATCTGTTACTTTTATTGAATTTATGCCTTTACATCTAGTTCCTCGGCACCTCCTGACGTCGACCTGAATCCTTATTTCCCCATTTCACAACATGACAGGTGTCAATTTCCCATGTGCAATTTCTTATTCTTTCTATCCCTTACCAGCACAGGACGCCGAATTGAAACCCAAAGACAACCGCCGACATATGGGATGGTCTTCTGATTTCGATCCTGCGGCTTGCATATGCAATAGATCCTAGATATAAATTAGTAATGATATTACGATCCTCCCCCGTGCGCACTACCATGTCCTTTTCCTATAATTTCCAGATTTCTGAATAAATCTCGTTAACCTTGCTCAAATCAATCCGGCTATTGAAAAGCCAGTGCAGGTGTGTCTCCAGGATCAGGTGCACCAGGCCAACGATAGTCACAATATCAACCATCATGAACTTTCATGCATCTTCCTTCTGCTGTAGTGTGACAAAGCCATCTCTGTCCGAAATGCGTCTAGAGTTGGCAGCGGATAACATCTGAATACTCACTAGACGGTGTACACTACCCCAGATGTGTAGTCCCTGATTTCGAAGATTACCACGAGCTTTGCCAGGAGCTGACCCCTTAGGGCAACATACAGCTTTTCCCTACCTACTTGTACCCAAACCTAATCAATGCAACTTGCCTGATTCTGGAAAAGGATAGCGCTAGTGCATTGAGCATGATGGATGTTATAAACCAGAGGATCTTGGAACGCAGAAAGAGGGATTTCAAGTTCTGTTAGTAAATTGACAGGGAGTGATCAAACTATTACTCTAACTGGAGGAAGGTAGCATTCCGTTTGTATGTTCTTCCGACTATATCAAGTCAATTCATGGCACAAGGCGGTGGAGGAGGCTCTCAAGACATTGTAAAAATCCATGCTGTCTAACACGTTGTCGTGGTGTCCTTTCACGATCCTGCAACTGGACCCCATCCCCGATACCGTATGAAGCCTGGTTTTACATCAATGGTCCAAAACGTTGGCAGGGAGGTTAACTTCACGACGTCGTAGTGAATCCATGTTCAGCAGTCGCATTCAAATGGCTTTTTTAGACTCCGTTGCCGTTACAACCACAGCGAAAGAAAAAACCACACCAAATTTTTCGCCAAGCCCTCACCTCATTGGTCAACCACCAATTATCACCGCTTCACCCATCCTTCTTCCCCACTTTTACAGACAAATCATCCCACTTTATTTGTTATTCCATCACCCCTATCAACTGAGTCCCTCATACAACCCCCTTGATGTCGCGCAGACCCTTGGGCAAGGGTAGGGGTGGCAAGAACCCTCTTGCCAGCCCCTTTCACCTACCAGAATCCCACCAGACCAGAGGAACATCAATCCTCCCCACCTCGCCTGACGACACCCAGATGGAAGAGGATACCCCTTCCCCTGTCCAGACAGTCGCACCCCCACCAGATTCAGAAGATGCCTGGGAAAAGGCAGTCAATGAACACGTCACCTATCTACAAGAGGAACTACAAACCATGAAGGCCTGCTACTGCGAACTCAAAGATACCCTCAAAGCCATGGAAGCACACATGCTAGTAGTGCAGGAACGACACATTACAGACACCAAAGACCTCCAAGCCAAAGTGGCAGCCCTTACCTCTCAAGTCGCGCACCTTGTTGCTCAACCACATCATAGCAACACCACCTTCGCGAACACCCAACCCCCTCCCACCCAGCCACCACAGCAAACCTGGGCCCAGAAAGCGGCCAGAACCCTCCCTAGCAAGCCCCCAGGACACTCACCAAACAAAACTGCCACTTCTCCAGTTTTGACCAAACGCGACCGTACGATTGTCATTGAGAGAGATGGCACAGCACTCCCTGACGACATCAACACCCTCACCATAAGGAACGCGTTCAACACTGCAATTAAGAGACCTCTTATTGCAACCATTGAGTTCACCCCCAACCACCATGTCCTCCTCCTCACCAAGGACACCATCACGGCTGCCCAAGTCCGCAAACAACACAGAACAGCAATTGAGGAAACAGCAAGATCCACCATACCTGCCGCCACTGGCCTCAGACAGGATGAAGTCTGGCATAAGGTCATCATACACGGCATCCCCACCACTGTTCCCTCCACTCCTGAGGGATTCAACACTGTCAAGTCAGAGATTGAGGAGTTCAACACTGGCATTCACCTTCCCCGCCCCCCCAGGTGGCTCACCACTGAATCCCAACGTACCGGCAAAGCGGCCTCCACAATGGTTATCACTATTGCTGGTAAGGACAACACGGATAAAGCCCTCAATAGAGGCCTCTCTCTCTTTGGCAAGAGGTTTAAGGTTCAACGCTACCTTTCCTTTGGCCCTGACACCCAGTGTTCCAGATGCCTTGCCTTCGGACACCACCCCACCCAGTGTACCGGTACTACCTACTGTGCTATTTGCACCTTGGAGCACCCTACCTACCTCCACACTTGCGGCAGATCAGATTGTCCCACCAAAGGCAAACCATGTCTCCATACCATCATCAAATGCAAGAACTGCGGCGAACCCCACATGGCAACCTCCAAGGAGTGTGCAACATACCTGGCGGCAAACCAAGTGGCTGCTGAGAGGCGGACAAAGGCTAATTAGGTTTCCTCTTACTTGTATTTCCTTTGTTTTATTTGTTAGGCTTAAGGCGGGTGGGAGGATTTCATTTGTAAAAGGGGTCGTTAGCGTTATGACAGGGGGTCCAATCAAAAGTTGCTACTAACATTTAGGAGACGGATATCAGGGACCAGGCGCTGGTGGCGCGCCATTTTGTATGTTAGTTGCCGCTTCATAGCCTCTGGCTCCATAAGCGTAATGAATTATAATAATAATAATAATCATCATTTTCTTTGCGCCACTCATGTTGTACCAGTTATACCAGCTCAACCCTATTCTGTATTGCCCCACATATACTTCCTCAAATCTTTTCCAGGATCCGTGGCTTGCAGTTAGCCATGTCATTTTCTGCAGTGTGGCAATGTCTTTAGCATTTGGCAACAAGTTAGCAGCCTGGTTGCAGATGAAATATTAGAAGATTAGCTGACTCTTATTTCCAGCCGCCTGTGGCTTGAAGTCTCTTGGCTCCTGACATATTGCTGTTTTCCGTGCACATAGTATGTGATAGATCATGGCACATGTCCAGCAGATCACAGTCCCAATGATCCAGTCCAAATAGTCGGGATTGACACTACAGCGCAATTTCTCACAAGCAAAGTACTTACTATAGATCGTATCTGGAATGTGTGGCACAATAAATCAGAATGTCAGGTTCAGCATCAAGTATATTGACCGTGGTCAGCAGTCACTCTGGAGCCGCTGGCTGTCTATGACAAATCTCGTACCAGCTCGGGTCACACATGAAGCTATCCTGTGCGAGCAGATCATCTACCCCACATGTCATTGCATTGGATCCTCCTGCAATTTGTATCACTTTACAGTCTGGGTCATTAGAAGACATACCAACCATGAGAGTACCCTGGAATGCTTTTGTCTTACCTGTCCATGATAGTACCATATACTGTATCATGTCCGGTCAGGCCCAACCAAGTTGACTTACTAAATTTATGCACTGCTCTGATGGTGCCATGTGTTTACTATCTACACTACTCTCATGAGTAGTGGCCCTGACCTTCTGAATCTTACATGTCAAACAAACCTCGTTTGGGAATAGATATTTAAATTGAGTGGACTGTAGCATGAGCGACTTCGCAAACTCCAATAGAGTCCTCTCTACGTCAGTTACTAGATTCTAGCAAGAATTAGCACTAGGGCAGCTGTTGTCCGACTCCACAGTTGTGTTAACGTCTGGACTAGAGCTCCTGTTACCAGACACAGGACCACCGCTGCTGAAGTGTGGTGATAAAAACCTTTGTATGCTCAATGACAGGAATGTTGAGGGACTGTTCACTCTGCCTCAAATTATCAGGTAACATGGGGTGGGCGTCAGCTGCACCAGATTAGTTGGATGTGATCTGAGGATGGTGGAAATCAGGACTATTGAGTGATAATATTGTGGTCAGCTGGTAGCTTGTGACACAACAGGCCATCGTGATGAATTAATATCAGTAATATTAGTCTCTTGGGGGTTGGGGTCTGTGTCTGATTCTCTGGTATCGGATCCACTTGAGTTTTGTTACTCATATTGGTACCATCACTTAGACAGAACGGTTCCGTATCTTCTTGTTCTTCTGGTTCTGTCAGTTGTGCGTTACCTGCAATGGTCTGTGTTACGCTCCTCTGTACGCTCTTGGGTGGTCTTCCACGCTTTGTACGTAATATTGGTAGTGGAGACAGGTTACCACATAGGGGCTCTGTGTTTGAAAGTGTCCTTTAGGAAGGGGCGGACTGGTATTGCTGTGTCGCCAACATCAATTTCCCTGATCCCATGGTGTCTGATCTGACATCAGGTTTACGTTCATTGGAAAGGCCTAATTGGCCAGTGGTGTGACTCGTTGTATTTGGTACATGTTGCTTATTCATCCTGTAACAGGTGCTTCAATGTTAAGTAAGTAAGAATTCTGGACACACGTAAGTATTGAGAAGGTCGAGTCTGTTGGGGACCAAGTATTGATTTAATTTTATAGTGTCAAATACGACGCGTCGGATCTTATAAGGTAAGACTTACTAGTATGACTGGTATTAGTGTCTGTGGAATCATGAACCATCACTTGGTATTGGATCAAATGTTTTTCTTGTACTAAGATTCCCAGTGAGTTTTCTTCACCGCATTCACTAAATGGATATTTAGAAATTTCGCATTAGGCAAGGTTCTAGCTTTTGAGAATTAGAGATAATGAAGGTCTCACAGCTGTAACATGTCTTCATATAAATGAGGTTCTGATTTCCAATTTAAATATTACGATAGTATCATGAGGACTTGAATTTGTGAATAGATTTCTATTCTCCAGAATCGGGTGTTCAAGGCTCTTGGACCCCAGTGCAAATTTTGCACTAGAGACTAACTCGAGTGGTTCATAAATTAGAGTGTTTGCTAAGGTCGAGCTATAAACGGTACTTGTTAGCGACAAATATTGCCAGTAAGCCACACACTATGCTAAATAACGCTTGGAAGTAGCTAACCTCATCTCTGGGCATCAAATAGAAGTATTAATATGGGTGTAGGTACCAAATCGCATTCTTATCTAGGTGGCGCTGTGACATTTAGAGACTAGGAATGTGACATGAGCCAGTTCAATAAGTGCTAGTACTCGACCCTAGTGTAGTCTGGACTAAGGCTATAACTGCTTTCTGACTAGGCACGAGAGAGGTCGAAATAACTACTGTAGGAGTACCACGTAAAGGCATCTAACGATAACATTTCTACCGGTAGCTTGAAGTGGCTAACATTCTGGAACTCGAAATAATGAAACATTGCCGATCTCAAATGAAAAATATGACAAGAAAAACAATATCATAGGAGACACCTAGCGTAGTACTAGTACAGAGATCCTCCAAAACTAGATGATGAAGAATTGTGAATTTCAAAGGGGTGGTGACAGAAAGACATTCAAACACTAGCAAAAAAAAGGGAACAAACATGGTTTGCCTAGCAAACACAAAGGCAAAGACATCAAAACACCGGTAAAAAAGGGGAAAGTCTTATACTGAGTAAAAGTAAAGGGATGAAATCTAAACACCGGAAAAAAGTGAATTCAGGGTTTATTAGGCACGGGTTAGCTGCGACAGCGGAGCCCCGTGATGCTTGGGACTTTTGTGGAACAGGAAGGAAGGAACAAGGAGAGACTAGTGCTGCCTAAGCACCGCTGATCTGAGTGACGGGATCGGCTGGAACTGTCGCAAAGCGAGTTGTCTTCAGAGCATATGAGACAATCGCAGGAACAGCAGTTGAGGGAGCTGGACTAACCGTCTCAGACAAAAGAGTTATGGGAGTCGGCGGGACAATCGTTGACGGGAGGCTTGCGGAACAAGGACGAAGGGCCACAGATCCAGGGGCTGGCAAAGCAGGGGGGAAAGTCAGGGTCCAAGTATTTTACGTGATAGATGATTCGTGATACTGGTCATAACGCTCAACCCAGTCAACCGTGGGGGTAATGCAGGCCCCATCGTGCCCGCCATGGTGTCCAGGTTGGAATGTAGTCATGGTCAGGTAGTAGGTTATTATTATTATTATGTCTGATTACGCTTATGGATCCTACGGCTATGAAGCGGCAACTACCTTGCAGGAGACCATCCCCGTCAACAGTGTCCGTCTCCGAAGTGTTGTTGGCAGCTTTTAAGTGGGCCAACGGCCATCCGCCATAATGAACAAAAGGAAATCCTCCACTTTGCCAAGGGCCTAACTCATAAATATCAAAAGAAATACATGTAAGAAAAAAACCTAAGTTGCCTTTGTCCAGCTCTCAGCAGCCAGCTGGTGTACAGCAAGGAAGGTTGGACACTCCTTGGATGTTGCCATGTAGGGTTCGCCGCAGTTCTTGCATTTGATGACGGTATGGAGACATGGTTTGCCTTTGGTGGGACAACACTGATCTGACGCAGGTGTGGAGGTAGGTATGGCGCTCCAAGGTGCAAATAGCACAGTAGGTTGTACCGGTACATTGGGTGGTGTGGTGTCCAAAGGAAAGGCATCTGGAACACTGAGTGTCAGGGCCAAAGGAAAGGTAACTCTGAACCTTAAATCTCTTGCCAAAGAGAGAGAGGCCTCTATTGAGGGCTTTATCTGTGTTGTCCTCACCAGCAATAGTGATAACCATTGTGGATGCTACTTTCCCGGTACGCAGGGTTTCAGTGGTGAGCCACGTGGGGGGGGGGGGGAAGGTGAATGCCAGTGTTGAACTCCTCAATCTCTGACTAGACAATGCTGAATCCCTCAGGAGTGGAGGGAACGGTGGTGGGGATGCCGTGTATGATGACCTTATGCCAGACTTCATCCTGTCTGAGGCCAGTGGCGGCAGGTATGGTGGATCTTGCTGTTTCCTCAATTGCTGTTCTGTGTTGCTTGAGGACTTGGGCAGCCGTGATGTTGTCCTTAGTGAGAAGAAGGACATGGTGGTTTGGGGTGAACTCAATGGTTGCAACAAGAGGCTTCTTAATTGCAGTGTTGAAGGCGTTTCGTATGGTAAGGGCGTTGATGTCATCTGGGAGTGCCGTGCCATCTCTCTCAATGACAATCGTACCGTCGCGTTTGGTCAAAACTGCAGCTGTGGCAGTCTTGCTGGGTGAGGTTGCTTTAGGCTTGCTTGGGAGGTTTCTGGCCGCTTTCTGGGCCCAGGTTTGCTGTGCTGGTTGGGTGGTAGGGGGGTGGGTGTTCTCAAAGGTAGTGTTGCTATGCTGGGGCTGGGCAACAAGGTGTGCGACTTGGGAGGTAAGGGCTGCCACTTTGGTTTGGAGGTCTTTGGTGTCTGCAATGTGTCGTTCCTGAACTACCAGCATGTGTGCTTCCATAGCCTTGAATGTATCCTTGAGTTCGCAGTAGCAGGTCTTCATGGTTTGTAGCTCTTCTTGTAGATAGGTGACATGTTGGTTGACTGCCTGTTCCCAGGCATCTTCTGTAGCAGGTGGAGGGGAGACAGTCTGGACAGGGGAAGGAACGTCTGCTTCCATCTGGGTGTCATCTGGAGAGGTGGGGAGGATTGATGTTCCTCTAGTTTGGTGCGATTCTGGTAGGTGGAAGGGGCTGGCAAGAGGGTTTTTGCCACCCATGCCCTTGCCCAGATGCCGTGAAGATGACATCAAGGGTGTAGGCGGGACTCTGTTGATAGGGGTGATGAAATAACAAATGAAGTGGGATGATTTGTCTGTAAAAGTGGGGAAAAGGGGCAGGTGAAGCGGTGAGAATTGGTGGTGGACCAATGAGGTGGGGGCTCGGCGAAAAATTTGGTGTGGTTTTTTCTTTCGCTGTGGTTGTAACGGCAACGGAGTCAATTGCTGTTCTGTGTTGTTTGAGGACTTGGGCAGCCGTGATGGTGTCCTTGGTTAGGAGGCGGACATGGTGGTTGGGGGTGAACTCAATGGTCGCAATAAGAGGTTTCTTAATTGCAGTGTTGAAAGCGTTCCTTATGGTGAGGGTGTTGATGTCGTCAGGGAGTGCTGTGCCATCTCTCTCAATGACAATCGTACGGTCGTGTTTGGTCAAAACTGGAGTAGTCGTAGTTTTGTTTGGTGAGTGTGCTGGGGACTTGCTAGGGAGGGTCCCGGCCGCTTTCTGGGCCCAGGTTTGCTGTGGTGGCTATTATTATTATTATAATTTATTACGCTTATGGAGCCAGAGGCTAGGAAGCGGCAACTAACATTCAAAATGGCACGCCACCCGCGCCTGGTCCCTGATATCCGTCTCCTAAATGTTAGTAGCAGCGTTTGATTGGACCCCCTGTCATAACGCTAACGACCCCTTTTACAAATAAAATCCTCCCACCCGCCTTAAGCCTAACAAATAAAACAAATGAAATACAAGTAAGAGGAAACCTAGTTAGCCTTTGTCCGCCTCTCAGTAGCCACTTGGTTTGCCGCCAGGTATGTTGCACATTCCTTGGAAGTTGCTATGTGAGGTTCGTTGCAGTTCTTGCACTTGATAGTGGTATGGATGCAGGCTTTGCCTTTGGTGGGACAATCAGACCTGCCGCAAGTGTGAAGGTAGGTAGGGTGCTCATGGGTGCAGATTGCACAGTAGGTAGTGCCCGTACACTGGGTAGGGTGGTGACCAAATGCAAGGCATCTGGAACACTGGGTGTCTGGACCAAAGATGAGGTAGCGTTGGACCTTAAATCTTCTACCAAAGATTGAGAGGCCTCTGCTGAGGGCTTTCTCGGTGCTGTCTTTGCCGGCAATCGTGATGACCATGGTAGATGCTGCTTTGCCTGTGCGTTGGGTGTCTGTGGTGAGCCACCTGGGTGGGCGGGGAAGGTGAATGCCAATATTGAACTCCTCAATCTCTGACTTGACAGTGTGGAACCCCTCAGGAGTAGAGGGGACTGAGGTGGGGATGCCGTGGATGATGACCTTATGCCAAACTTCATCCTGTCTGAGGCCAATGGCAGCAGGTATGGTGGATCTTGCTGTTTCCTCAATTGCTGTTCTGTGTTGCTTGAGGACTTGGGCAGCCGCGATGTTGTCCTTAGTGAGAAGAAGGACATGGTGGTTTGGGGTGAACTCAATCGTTGCAATAAGAGGTTTCTTAATTGCAGTGTTGAAGGCGTTCCTTATGGTCAGGGTGTTGATGTCATCAGGGAGTGCTGTGCCATCTCCCTCAATGACAATCGCACGGTCGCGTTTGGTCAAAACTGGAGAGGTGGCGGTTTTGTTTGGTGAGTGTGCTGGGGGCTTGCTCGGGAGGGTCCTGGCCGCTTTCTGGGCCCAGGTTTGCTGTGGTGGCTGGGTGGGAGGGGGTTGGGTGTTCGCGAAGGTGGTGTTGCTATGCTGTGGTTGAGCAACAAGGTGCGCGACTTGAGAGGTAAGGGCAGCCACTTTGGCTTGGAGGTCTTTGGTGTCTGTAATGTGTCGTTCCTGCACTACTAGCATGTGTGCTTCCATGGCTTTGAGGGTATCTTTGAGTTCGCAGTAGCAGGTCTTCATGGTTTGTAGTTCCTCTTGTAGATAGGTGACGTGCTCATTGACTGCCTTTTCCCAGGCATCATCTGAATCTGGTGGGGTTGCGACTCTCTGGACAGGGGAAGCGGTGTCCTCTTCCATCTGGGTGTCGTCAGGCGTGGTGGGGAGGATTGATGTTCCTCTGGTCTGGTGGGATTCTGGTAGGTGAAAGGCACTGGCAAGAGGGTTCTTGCCACCCCTACCCTTGCCCAAGGGTCTGCGTGACATCAAGGGGGTTGTATGAGGGACTCAGTTGATAGGGGTGATGGAATAACAAATAAAGTGGGATGATTTGTCTGTAAAAGTGGGGAAGAGGGATGGGTGAAGCGGTGACAATTTGTGGTTGACCAATGAGGTGAGGGCTCGGCGAAAAATTTGGTGTGGTTTTTTCTTTCGCTGTGGTTGTAATGGCAACGTAGTCCATCGACTTTGGGTCTTGTCAAGCTTGGACTGGTTAGGGCGGCAGGGGTTTGCACTAATAGTTTAATACCAGGGGCGGCAGTATCGCAAGGGACACAGACCAGGTACGTACAGTTCATAGTCCTATATCGGCTAATATATATGGAGTTTTCTTCATAACTTGAATATTGCGGAACCTACCTCCTTGATGTTGAGACGACTGGTTCCACAGGTGGGGCGGGATAGTTGGTATAGTCTTGAGGGACCAGACACATCCAGTTCGTGATCCTATATCTACTATTAGTGACGAAACTTTCTTGCATTACTTCAATTGCAGAAAACATAACTCAGAAATGTCAAGTCATGTAAGACGGATGGGGTGTGCTACCTGGTGCGGTCTCAGATGGACAGATGTATCACGTTCGTCTTCCTATATCCGCTATTAGCAACCGAGTTTTATTGATAACTTCAATTTTGTGGAAACTACCTTGTCGACCTCAAGGCATGTGCTGGTGTTGGTGGTATGAGCTAAGTAGCAAGGTCTCGCGAGGCCAGGTATATTATATTTGTTGTCATATATCTGCTATTAGTAACAGTGTTTTCTTCAATTAAGGAATTTTGGGTAACTTACTTCAACGTGATTGCGACAGGTGGTAAGATGGACTGAGTGAGTAGGGCGGTGGGCTCAAGAGGGCCGTGGGGTATGCGGTTCTGCTCCCTGTTTATCGGATTAGTTACCAAATTATTAAAACTATAGATGTAAAAAGGAACTTACCTAATCAATAACAATTACATCCTTGTAGACAACTGTTGCAGGAACTTCCTCAGGCTCTTCAGTGCGTGAGGCCAAAGAGTCTTCCCCATCCGCCTCCTCCTTGACCTCCTCCACCTCCAGCCTCTCCTCCCCCTACTCCACTTGCTCCAACTCTCCTGCTCAGCTCCCCGGTTGATATCTCCACCAAATCGACAGCGATCCCAGACCTCGCGGTCAAAAACAAGTTATCTGCCATCGGCCAGCTCGAGAGTCTGCTCTCTGCCCTCCCCATTAGCCAGGCATGGTTCCAAGAACATGACGTTGAAGGGGTTCTGGCTGTCATAGGCTAGTTCCCACACTAGGACGTCTTGTTTTTTATTTAAAAAGATGAGATCGCTGAGCAGGAGTGGCTCAGTGAGTGCACCGCTAAGTGTGTGTGTATCCTGATCAGTTGCCCTGTGGATATATCAGGGGTACTCAATTTCCTACTCCAGATATTGCCTCCTAACTACCACTACATCAGCAAATATACTAGGTTGCCTCCTCTGCGTCATGTACGTCTGAAGTACGGGACGTCTAAAACATAAATTGTTAACTAGTATGTACCTAGAGGGACGTGGCAACCATCGTCTGGATGTAACTGGACGTACCTACTAAACTCAGGACGCAACAGAACACTTACCTAAAACTCTGGACGCAAATGCAAGCAAGAACAGATGTCAGAATTCGCCTCTTAAAATTCAGAATTCACCAGATACTGCCAATTCAAACCATAACTGATACCTAGGTTATTCTAAAATAAACTATATTTTTACAGTAGACAAGATTTATTTTTGTAGTTACACAGCCAGGGGCTAGGTTACAAAAGGTAAGTGAGGATACATTAGTAATACAGAGGCTAATAGCTAAACCAAGCTATAACTCCACCAATATTCGTGCTGGGTAGCCGTTCTTTATACCATTCAACAGCTGGCATCTAGTAAAATATTGCTGTAAAGTATGAAGTACTGCGCCTCAAGGATGGTTGAGGAGTCTGACGTCAAAGTAAGCACTTCACTAGGACACAGAATAGGCCGTATCTCCAAAGATATTGGTGCAGGGAAAAGGTTCTTTCCACTGTTGGAAATCAAGTGTCGAGTACGTCCAGGACCACAAACGTGAGCCTGGCTGTCAGAGTATTGAGGACAGAATCTGGCATCAAAGTTATCACTTCGCTAGGCCACAAATTAGGCTGTACCTCCACGAATATTAGTGCAGGGAAGATGTTCTTTCCACCAAGGGAAAGCAGGCATCGAGTACCTCTAGAACACCAAATGTCAGCCTGGACGTCAGAGTGTTGAGGACAGGTTTTGGAGTCAAAATCAGCACTGCACCAAGACAAAGAATAGGCAATAACTCTGCGGATATTGGTGCCAGGAAGGCATCCTTTACATTGTTGGAAGGCTGGCATCAAGTACATTTAGGACACTAACCATAAGGTTGGACATCAGAGTATTGAGGACAGAATCTCGTGACAAAATCAGCACTTCGCCGAGATAAATATCACCTGCATCATAGGCTGTATCTCCATCAATGTTAATCCCGAGTAGGCGTTCTTTATACCACTAGAAAGCAGGCATCACATACAACATTGCTGGAAAGTATCAAGTACGGCACCAAAAGGATGGCCGCGTAATCTGGTATCAAATGCAGCACTTCAATAGGGCAAACATCACCACCATTATAGGCTGTAACTCCACCAATATTGATACCGAGTAGACATTCTTTATACTGTTGGAAAGTTGGCATCGGGTTGAACATTATGGTAAAGATTAGAGTATTGCACTAAAAGGATGGCCCTGAAATCTGGTGTCAAAATCAGCACTTCTCTAGAACACAAAATAGGATGTATCTCCAACAACAATGATCCCGGGTAGACATCCTTTACATTTTTCGAAAGCTGGCACCAAGTAGAACATGGACGTAAAGTATCATGTACTGCGACTAAAGGATGCCGATGTATTCTGGCATCAAAGTCAGCACTTCAAAAGGGTAAAGGTCACCTCCATAATGGGTTAAATCTCCATCAATATTGATGCTGAGTAGACATTCTTTATACTATTGGAAGGCTGGCATCGTGTAGAACGCTGTCGTAAATTATCAAGTACATCAGTAAAAAATATTACCTGCGTCCTGTGAGTTCCTTGCGTCTGACACACAGGACGCTCAAAACGCTAATCGTTAATCAGGATGCGACATCGGTTAGATGTCGGGTCCTACTTTGCGTTGCTCGACGCCCCGACATTGACCCTCAGGTCCCATGCATCCTGTGAACGACTGATTCACGGATGTTGCATTCACACCACCCACCTCCTTAGCTACTATTCCACCCTGAGGATACCATCTCGCTGCCCCCCCCGTCCCGACTAAGTATCTGGCTTGCGTGCTGAGCCTGGACATCCCTTCTTTGCTTTCTCATGTCCAGATAGCCTCTGCTCCTGCTCGGTGGCATCACGATTTTCCGCTGCTATAAGTCGCCCTTTTGGCGTTGCGCGGTGTCCACCTGTTTGTCCTGATTCTCTCTGCCTAGTATTCCCGGCATCATAATCCTCACTTCATATAGCTACTGTCTCCAGATTTTACTTTCACGTAGTCCTCTCGTTCTGCACACTCCATCTGACGTCTGACGATGCACCGGATCTGATCAGACGTACGACGAAATATTCCCAATTCAGTTAGTGGATTATGCTTCTTCTTTACATGTCACCCAGATATCTTCCTGATAGCTACCTTTAATTCATTATTGTTGTACTCCTACATGTATCGTGTCCATATCACAATTCTTGAAAGCTAGTGCTACCTGTAATGCTTATATTTACATGCTGCTGGTCACCGCTCTATTTCCTACCCAATTTGCTGCATCCGAGATCCTATTACGCTCCTACTGGTTAACATCACGCTGACGATTACAAATCCCGACGCGCGATGTGGCGCCTTCCAGAGATTCCTCCAGGCTAAGTGACAGGCAACGTGATAAAGAAGGGCAGCCGACGACGGGGGATATTGGTCCAACATACCGCTCGCTTGCATCATTCTGAGTACGGAGTTCTGATTCAAGAATGGCCAGAGCCCGTGCAATGGATGTCTGGCTGTAATCAATGGTGATGTCCGTTGCCTGAGAATCAATCCCTCATTCCCATGCTTACTGCAATCCCGAATTATGCACATTAGTCCGTTGTCGTACAGGCTCTAATGGCGGCGGGTCGGTGCTCCGACCCTCGAGCTCTGCGCCCAGTGCCTCCCAATCCTCATCATAACCTTCGCGCCGCTCTTGTTGTACCCTGTGTACCTGCTCAACCCTATTCTTTATTGCCCCACGTATACTTCCCAGAATCTTTTCCTGGATCCATGGCTGGCAGTTGGCCCATGTCTATTCCTGCCCTGCGCAAAGGTCTTGGCATTCCGCGACAAGTTAGCAGCCTGGTCACATCAAATATTAGAAGATTAGCAGACTCTTACCTCCAGCCGCCTCTGGCTTAAAGTCTCTTGGCTCCTGATATATTCCTGTTTTCCATGCGCGTAGTGTGTGACAGATTATGGCGCACATCAAGCAGATCATAGTGCCATTAATCTGCCCCAAAAAGTCTGGATCAACGATACCGCGCATTTTCTTACAGGCGAAGTACTTACCATATATCGCATGTGGAATCCGCGGTGCAACGAATCGCATTGTCAGATTCTGCATCGAGCTTAATCACGATGGTCAGTCGTCACTCTGGAGCAGCTGGCTGTGTTTAACGAACCTCATACCCTCTCAAGGCATGCATGAACCTGCCCTGTTTGAGCAGATAATCCACCCTACGGGCGGTCGCACTTGGATCTTCCGGCAGTTCCGATAACTTTACGATGATCTTCTTTATATGCCATACAAACCGTGAGCATACCCCAGAGTGCTTTTATCTTGCCTCTTCATGTTAGTACCATATACTTCATCGTGTGGCATCATGCGCAACTGAGTTGACTTACTAAATTTATGCACTGCTCTGAAGAGTGCGGGTGTTCACTATCTACACTCCGCTCGAGAGTAGCAGCCGAGACCTTCAGAACCTGGCCTTACAAAGAAACCGGGTTCGGGAGTGGATCTGTTAAGAGAGTGTACAGCAGCATGAGCGACTTCGCGAACTCCAATATAGCCCGATCTGCGCCCATTACTAGATTCCGTCGAGAATTAGCTCCAATCCAGCAGTCGCCTGACTGTACGCTTGTGTCACTCGCTGCGCTAGAGCACCTGATACCATACGTAGGAGTAAAACCACTGCCGTGCGGTGATGAAAACCTTCGTATACTCGATGACAGGAATGTGGGGGAACTATATCGCTTGCCCCGACTTATTTGAGGAAGCTCATTATTGTTATTATTATTATGTCTCATTACGGTTATGGAGCCTACGGCTATGAAGCGGCAACTACCTTAGAGGAAACCATCCGCGTCAACCGTGTCCGTCTCCTAAATGTTATATGCAGCTATTGAGTGGGCGAACGGCCATCCGCCATAATAAGCAAAAGAAAACCCTCCACCTTGCCAACCCCCTAACTCATAAATAACAAAAGAAATACATGTAAGAGAAAACCAAAGTTGCCTTTGTCCGCCCCTCAGCAGCCACCTGGATTGCAGCAAGGTAGGTTGGACACTCCTTGGAGGTTGCCATGTGGGGTTCGCCGCAGTTCTTGCATTTGATGATGGTATGGAGACATGGTTTGCCTTTAGAGGGGCAATCTGATCTGCCGCAGATGTAGAGGTAGGCCGGGTGCTCCAAGGTGCAAATAGCACAGTAGGTAGTACCGGTACATTGGGTGGGGTGGTGTCCAAAGGCACGGCATCTGGAACACTAGGTGTCAGGGCCAAAGGAAAGGTAGCGTTGAACCTTAAACCTCTTGCCAAAGAGAGAGAGGCCTCTATTGAGGGCATTATCTGTGTTGTCCTTACCAGCGATAGCGATATCCATTGTGGATGCTGCTTTGCCGGTGCATTGGGTTTCAGTGGTGAGCCACTGGGGGGGCGGGGAAGGTGAATGCCAGTGTTGAACTCCTCAATCTCTGATTTGACAGTGTTGAATGCCTCAGCAGAGGACGGAACAGTGGTGGGGATGCCGTGTATGATGACCTTATGCCAGACTTCATCCTGTCTGAGGCCAGTGGCGGCAGGTATGGTGGATCTTGCTGTTTCCTCAATTGCTGTTCTGTGTTGCTTGAGGACTTAGGCAGCCGTGATGGTGTCCTTGGTGAGGAGGAGGACATGGTGGTTGGGGGTGAACTCAATGGTTGCAATAAGAGGTTTCTTAATTGCAGTGTTGAAAGCGTTACTTATAGTAAGGGTGTTGATATCGTCAGGGAGTGCTGTGCCATCTCTCTCAATGACAATCGTACGGTCGCGTTTGGTTAAAACTGGAGCAGTGGCAGCTTTGTTTAGGAAGTATACTGGGGGCTCACTAGGGAGGGTGCTGCCCGCTTTCTGGGCCTAGGTTTGCTGTGGCCGCTGGGTGGCGGGGGGTTGGGTGTTCGCGAAGGTGGTGTCGCAATGCTGTTGTTGAGCAACAAGGTGCGTGACTTGAGAGGTAAGGGCGGCCACTTTGGCTTGGAGGTCTTTGGTGTCTGTAATGTGTCGTTCTTGCACTACCAGCATGTGTGCTTCCATGGCTTTGAGGGTATCCTTGAGTTCTCAGTAACAGGTCTTCATGGTTTGTAGTTTCTCTTGCAGATAGGTGACGTGTTCATTGACTGTGTTTTCCCAGGCATCTTCTGAATCTGGTGGGGGCGCGACTGTCTGGACAGGGGAAGGGACGTCCTCTTCCATCTGGGTGTCGTCGACTCCGTTGCCGTTACAACCACAGCGAAAGAAAATACCACACCAAATTTTTCGCTGAGCCCTCACCTCATTGGTCCAACACCTTTTCTCACCGCCTCGTCCACCACTTTAAAGACTTTTCATCACCAAATCTACCCTTATTATTTGTTTTCCATCACTTCTATCTTCAGAGTCCCTGTCCACACCCTTTGATGTCTAGTTCTAGACGTAAGGGCAAAGGAAGGGGGGGTTCTAACCCCCTTGCCACGCCATTCAACCCTCCACTCCGCACACAAACACCAGCCTCGCCTGATGATACCCAGCTGGATGAAGGCCTTGCCTCTCCTGTGGACACAGTACCTGTCCCGCACACACCACAACAGTCTGCTGCCACAGCAACTGGCCTTCAACCCTTCACACCCACACATGTCACAGATGACATGAGAACTTCACCTCTGGGCAGAGAAATTCGCCTCTCCAACTTGGAGGGCATGTTCCAAGCCTTTCAGCAGCACCTCATGGTGGTTCAGGAACGTCACATCCAGGACACTGAAGACTTGCACCTCCAAATTGAGACCCTTACCAGCCAAGTTGCGTGCCTAGAGGCCCAGCTTCAACAACAACAACAACACCCTACCCAGACCTCTACCACGCACCCCCCACCACCACAACAGCAAACCTGGAACCCGAAGCTGGCCAAGTCACTCCCGGCTAAGCCCCCTACCACCTCACCAAACAAAACTGCAAAACCTGCTGTTTTGACCAAACGCGACTGTACCATTGTCATAGAGAGAGATCGCAGCATCCTCCCTGATGACACCAACACCCTCACTATCCGCGATGCTATCAACACTGCTATTGGCAAGCAGCATATTGCCAAAATTGAGTTCACCACCAACCACCATGTCCTCCTAGTCACCAAGGATAATACACCTGCCGCCTCTGTCCTCAAACACCATCACTTTTCAATTGAAGAGGCAATCAGAGCCACCATTCCCGCTGCCACAGGCCTCAGAAAGGATGAAATCTGGCATAAGGTCATCATTCACGGCATCCCTACCTCCTCCCACTTCCACACTGTTCAGGCTGAGATTGAAACCTTCAATCCTGGCACCCACCTCCCACACCCCCCCAGGTGGCTCACCACCCAGGCCCAACGTCAGGACAAGTTGGCCTCCACCATGGTCCTCACCATTGCCGGCAAAGACTCCACTGATAAAGCCCTCAGCAGAGGCCTCTCCCTCTTTGGCAAGAAGTTTAAGGTGCAACGCTACCTTTCGTTTGGCCTTGACACCCAATGCAGCAAATGCCTGGCCTTTGGCCACCATACCACCCAGTGTGCTGGCAACGTGGACTGCAGCATCTGCTCCCAAGAACACCCTACCCACCTCCATACCTGCGGCAAGTCAGATTGTCCTACCAAGGGCAAAAACCTGTCTTCACACTACCATTCAGTGCTCCAACTGCGGTGAGCCCCACCAAGCAACATTCAAAGAGTGCAAAACCTACCTGGCGGCACAGCAAGCAGCAACTGAGAGGAGGACCAGGGCTGTTTAGTTTTTATACTTTTGTTTCCTTTATTTGTTAGGCTTTAGGCGGGTGGGAGGATTTCTTTTGTAAAAGGGGTTGTTAGCGTTATGACAGGGGGTCCAATCAAACGTTGCTACTAATATTTAGGAGACGGATATCAGGGACCAGGTGCGGGTGGCGTGCCATTTTGTATGTTAGTTGCCGCTTCATAGCCTCTGGCTGCATAAGCCTAATGAGATATAATAATAATAATAATCTGGTTGTCGTCAGGCGCGGTGGGCTGGATTGATGTTCCTCTGGTCTGGTGGGATTCTGGTAGGTGAAAAGGGCAGGCAAGAGGGTTCTTGCCACCCCTACCCTTGCATAAGGGTCTGTGTGACATCAAGGGGCTTGTATGAGGGACTCAGTTGATAGGGGTGATGGAATAATAAACAAAGTTGGATGATTTGTCTGTTAAAGTGGAGAAGAGGGATGGGTGAAGCGGTGACAATTGGTGGTTCACCAATGAGTGGAGGTCTTGGCGAAAAATTTGGTGTGGCTTTTTCCTGCGCTGTGGTTGTAACGCCTATGGAGTCCGAGGACGCTCATTGGACGTCTGCTGCACCGGATTAGTCGGCTATGAGCGGAGGATCATGGAAATGCGGAATGATGAGCGATGATATCGTGGTCGGCTGGTAGCTTGGGACACATCAGGGCCATTGTGATAAATTGATATTTGCCGTATCAATCTCTTCACGGTCGGGTTCTGTGTCGGATTCACCCTCATCGGATCCACTTGAGTTTTGGTACTCGTCACAGGTACTGTCACTTAGACGGACCAGTTCCGTATCTTCTTGTTTTTCCCGTTCTGTCACTTATGTGTTATATGGCGTGGTCTGTTTTGCGCTCCTCTGTGCACCTTTGCTAGTCTTCTTGGCTGTCTGCTTAATATTGGTAGCGGAGACAGATTACTGCTTAGGGGCTCTGTGTTCGATAGTGTCCTCTATGAACTGATGGACTCGTGTTGCTGTGTCGCCAACGTCGATTTCCCTGATCCCTAGGTGTCTGATCTGACGTTGAGTTTACGTCCATTTGAAATGCCTACTCATGGGGTGGGCTGACTCCTTGTATTTGTTTGATATTGCCTGTGCATCCTGTAACATGTCTGTGAATGTCACGTAAGTCAGGATACCCTACACAGGTAAGTAGTTTGTGTTGAAATTTTCTTGACTCGTTTCATAACCTATATTTACTTGATAATAGTCTATATTCTCTCTTACTTAGTTAGTGTTTCGGCATACCTAAACACCGCATACATTACTACAGTTAGGATATGTTTTCTAATGTTATTTCATTTATATTTGGTGATACCAATTGGGGATCTATGCATGTGTTACTTTCTTTGGTTTACAGGATATATCATCATCTTTACGTATTTTCTTGGACTTTACAGTCGTGATTATTTGTTCAGACTTACTGTAATTTCCCTCACACCCTCTCAGATTCACCCATGTTTTACGGCAATATCTTGGCAGATTCTCAGGGTCAAACACGTTCACCCTTAAGTTTTCCTACTGATGTCACAGTTTTACACAGTCGCACTTTTGTTTCTCACTATTATATTTCTCTGTTCCAGGGGGTTTACGCGTAGGATGCAAACCTGCGTAAATAGACGCTACCGTTCGCTTCATTTATAAAACAATTAAGGACAAGAATCTCTTCCAATCTGCCATCATACCTCTTACCTCTTCGGTAGAAACGTGCCTGTAATATACTCTTAATGTTACGTCCGTATAATCTATATTGCTATTAAGATCGTACCGTTCACAAATTCCAATAGTGTGAATGTCGAGTCTGTTGTGGATGAAGTGTTTGTTTGATTTTATAGTTTCAAATACGACGCGTGGGATCTTATACTGTCAGACATAGTAGTATGGCCGGCGTTTGTGTATGTGGAGTCACGAACTATTACTCGAGATTTGATCAAATGTTTTTCTTGCACCAAGATGCCCAGTGAGTTTTCTACACCAAGTTCGCTAAACGGATATTCATAAATTTGGCATGAGAGAAGGTTCTAGCTTTTGAGAATTAAAGATAATGAGGGACTCATAGCTGTAGCTACGTCTTCATATAAATGAGGTCCGGTTTTCATGTTTAGATAGTATCTTCAAGTTTATGACTTGAATTTACAGATAGATTTACCTTCTCCAGTGTCGGGTGTTCAAGGGTCAGCGACCTGCTGCGATATTTGCTCTAGACTAAACCCAGTTGTCCCTAAATTAGTCGGCGTGGTAAAATCCAGTTATAAACGGTGCTCGTTAGCGACAAATATTGCTGGCAAGCCACACGCTACGCCAAATAACTCGTAGCAGTAGTTAACATCATCTGGCGGCGTCGAACAGGTGTAGTAATTTGGCCGGAGCTACCCAATTGCTTTGTCATCCGGGAGGTAGCGGGCCATTTAGAGAGTAGGAATCTGAGATGAGCGCGCCCGATAAGCGCTAGTACTCGACACCACTGCAAGGGGGACTAAGGCTATTACTACTATCAGAATAGGCATAAGAGGTCGAAACAGCTACGGTAGGGGTACGACGTAAGGGCGTCCAATGGTAACATTACTACCGGTATCGTGGACTGGCAAACATTCCGGAAATCACAACAACGAAATAATGCGGATCCCAAAGGAACAACAAGACAAAAAAAATGATATCAAACGAGAGACGTAGTGTAGTACTAGTAGGGGGATCCAGCAAAACTAGACGACGAACAATTGCGAATTTCCAAGTACAAGTAACACCAAGACGTTCAAACGCTATCAAAAAAATGGGAACAAACATGGTTTACATAGCAAAGGAAAAGGGGAAGACATTTAAACGCCGGCAAAAAAGGGGAAAATCTGATAAAGAGCAAAAGCAAATGGAAGACTTCTAAACACCGGAAAAAAAGCGTAGTCAGGTTTTATTAGGCATGGGTCTGCTGCTACAGCAGAGCCACGGTGACGCTTGCGTATTTTGTGGGACCGCGGTGGAGGAACAAGGAGACGCTGGTGCCGGCAAAGCACGTGTCGTGGTAGTCACGGGACTGGCCTGAACAGTTGCATACGCAGGTGCCGTCAGACCCAATGGGACAATCACCGGCTTGGGAGTTGCGGGAACCAGACGAACAGTTGTAGACACAAGAGTTGTGGGAGCCAGCGGGACAATCGCTGGCAGGGAGGTCACTGAAGATGGACGAACAGCCGCAGACTCAGGTGTTGTGGAGGCAGGTGGGAAAGCTACGCTCGAAGGATCTTGTGTGGCGGGTGTTTCGGGACGCTGGTCATAACTCTCGAGGGAGTGGGCTGGGGGGGTATTGTGGGCCCCATTGTGTCCCCAGCGTTGTCTAGGTTGGCCTGTAAACCGGGTAATGGAGTCTGTGATCCAAGGGTGTTGTTGGCTCCGGTTCACGAGACTTTGGGCTTTTTCAAGCTTGGACGGGTTGGAGGGGCCGGGGTATGCACTGGTGGTCCGATGGGGGGGGGTGGCATGGTCTCGAGGGACCAGGTGCATCCGGTTCATTGTCCTATATCTGCTATTAGCTATGGAGTTTTCTCAATAACTTGAATTTTGGGGAACTTACCTCCTCGATGTCGGGACGGGTGGTGGAGCGGGTGGGGCGGAGTAGGGGGTTGGGTCTCGAGGGACCCGACGCATCCGGTTCGTTATCGTATATCTACTATTAAAGAAGGAGTTTTCTTGATAACTTGATTTTCGGAAAACTTACATCATAAACGTCAAGACTGGTGGGGCGGGTGAGGTGCGCTAGGTGGTGGGGTCTCGGGAGGTCAGATGACTCCGGGTCCTCCTCCTATATGTCCTATTAGCGAAGGAGTTTTATTGATAAGTTGAATTTGAGGGAGCTAAGCTTGCCGATCTCAAGATGGGTGGTGGGGTGGGTGGGGCGAGTTAAGCAGCGAGATCTCACGGGTCCAAGCGCATTTGGTTCGTTGTTCTACATCTGCTATTAGTATTGGTGTTTTCTTGAATACAACAATTTTAGGTAACTTACTTTGTCGTGATTGTGACGGGTGGTGAGATGGGCGGGGCGAGTGCTGGGGCGGGGTAGAAAGGGTTGTAGGGTATCCGGTTCCACTTCCTGTTTATGTGATTAGTTACCGAGTTATCAAACATCTTGATGCGCAACGGAACTTTCATCATTGATAATAATTGCTTCCTCCACGACGGAAGTCGCAGGAACTTCAGACTCTTCGGCTCACGAGACTGAAGAGTCTTGCCCCTCCTCCCTCTGCTCCTCCTCCACCTCCTCCGCCTCCTCGCCCTCCTCCCACTCCTCATCCCTTTCCACCTCCTCTCTCTCCGCTGCCCTCCGCCCGATATCTCCACCGAACCAAGAGCGATCCCAGACCTCACGGTTGAAAAAAGAGTATCTGCCGTTGGCCGGCTCGGGAGTCTGGTCTCGGTCATCCCTGTCAGCCAGGCGTGGCTCCAAGACCATAGGGTCGAGGGGGTCCTTGCTGTCGTAGGCGAGGACCCTCGCCCCGACGTCTTCATCTGTATTTAAAAAGATGAGATCCCTGAGCTCGAGAGGCTCGCTGGGTGCACGGCGAAGTGCACATGCGCCCTGAACAGTGGCCCCAAGGAGATATCGGGGGCAAGCGATTTCCTCCTCCAAACGTTGTCTCCTGACTCCCGCGAGCACCTCTTTGATGCTCGGTGATTTCATGACCGCGCAGGCGATTTCCTTGTCAGGGTCTTTCGAATACCATAGGTTGCCAAGGAATGGGTGGCTGTCTACCAGCCTACCAGTTCGGCGAACGATGTTCACGCATATTGCGCATGGGTTATACGGGGAGGATATATCGGGTTTGGGCGCTGATACAAAGTGTTGGTCCAGCGCTAACAGAGAAAAGATGAACAGCGATACTTACCTGGAGTTCCCTCCTCCGGCACCACCACTGCCCACTCCGCGAACAGACGCTCATTCGTTGTCTGAAGTTTCTTGGCCGTGTCCCAGACCAAGATCCTCTGTTGACGTTTGACATGTCCAATGTCGTCGGTCCTGTGCTTGTTTTGCACAAGCTTAATCTGGCTTTCGACCTGGGGAACGGAGCGGGCAAATGTAACGACCGACTCCAATTGGGAGTCGGTCACCGGGCGGAGGTCCCAGGAGCGCCTTGCCATGTAGCCCAGGACAGACACGCGCCACGCTCCATAGGGAGTGGTGTTGGCGCCAGGGTCCAGTAACCCACACCAGCTCTTAGCGTAGGTGATTTCACCATAGCGCCCCCTAATTGAAGTAAGAGAGTTAATTTTACTAAGTCAAACAGGTGCGTACATTGGAAGATGTGCACTTACCGGGAGTCCTCCACTGCCGGCTCAACGGGGGTGTTATCTGGTGTGTCACGGAGCAAACTGCGGCATTTGCTGCATCCACAGTCGATAGGTCAGGCCGCAGGGTGTTTACCACTCTTAGCGGCCATTTCGTGACCATGGACGGCGGGGCATCTGCAATTGTGTTAGTGAAGATCAGTAGACAAGGATTTGATGGATGGTACAGGGGGGTTTGCGAAGGTAGTTCTTGAGACCTTCAGGGCGCCATTCGACTTGGGCCGAATACTGAAAGACAATGATATATTCGTCAGGGGGGGGGTAGTACTGCGAGTTGTGGACGTGGGCCCTGGGTCGATGACAAGGAGAGGTCGATATGGTCGTCGAGGGAGGGAGGTCACATCGCCAGTCGTGGACGTGGGCCCCGTGCCGAAGACCGAAGGAGGTTGCTATGGTCGTTGGGGGGCTGGTTGCAGTTTGAGATGTGCTCGTAGTTGTTGAGAGGGGAGAAGGCAGAAAGACGTTGATGTGTTCATCGGTAGGGGGTCGCGGTTCGAGTCGTGGACGTGGGCCCCACGCCGAAGACAGAAAGAGGTTGATATGTTCATCAGCGGGAGGTCGCAGTTCAAGTTGTGGACGTGGGCCTGGGGCCGAAGATAGTGAGAGGTCGATATGGTTGTCGAGTGGGAGGGCTCGCAGTGTGAGTCGTGGACCTGGGCCCACGGCCGAAGACTGAAAGAGGTTGAAGTGGCCATCGTGGGAGGGTCGCAGTGTGCGATGTGGTCCTGGTTGTGGAGAGGGGAGAAGGCAGAAGGACGTTATTATTATTATTATTATATCTCATTACGCTTATGCAGCCAGAGGCTATGAAGCGGCAACTAACATACAAAATGGCACGCCACCCGCACCTGGTCCCTGATATCCGTCTCCTAAATGTTAGTAGCAACTTTTGATTGGACACCCTGTCATAACGCTAACGACCCCTTTCACAAAAAAAATCCTCCCACCCGCCTAAAGCCTAACAAATAAAGGAAACAAAAGTATAAAAAGTAAACAGCCCTGGTCCTCCTCTCAGTTGCTGCTTGCTGTGCCGCCAGGTAGGTTTTGCACTCTTTGAATGTTTCTTGGTGGGGCTCGCCGCAGTTGGAGCACTGAATGGTAGTGTGAAGACAGGCTTTGCCCTGGGTAGGACAATCTGACTTGCCGCAGGTATTGAGGTGGGTAGGGTGTTCTTGGGAGCAGATGCTGCAGTGCATGTTGCCAGTACACTGGGTGGTATGGTGGCCAAAGGCCAGGCACTTGCTGCATTGGGTGTCAAGGCCAAAGGAAAGGTAGCGTGGCACCTTAAACTTCTTGCCAAAGAGGGAGAGGCCTCTGCTGAGGGCTTTATCAGTGGAGTCTTTGCCGGCAATGGTGAGGACCATGGTGGAGGCCCACTTGTCCTGACGTTGGGCTTGGGTGGTGAGCCACCTGGGGGGGTGTGGGAGGTGGGTGCCAGGATTGAAGGTTTCAATCTCAGCCTGAACAGTGTGGAAGTGGGAGGAGGTAGGGATGCCGTGAATGATGACCTTATGCCAGATTTCATCCTTTCTGAGGCCTGTGGCAGCGGGAATGGTGGCTCTGATTGCCTCTTCAATTGAAAAGTGATGGTGTTTGAGGACAGAGGCGGCAGGTGTATTATCCTTGGTGACTAGAAGGACATGGTGGTTAGTGGTGAACTCAATTTTGGCAATGTGCTGATGGCCAATAGCAGTGTTGATAGCATCGCGGATAGTGAGGGTGTTGGTGTCATCAGGGAGGATGCTGCCATCTCTCTCTATGACAATGGTACAGTCGCGTTTGGTCAAAACTGGAGAAGTGGGAGTTTTGTTTGGTGAGCGTGCTGGGGGCTTGCTAGGGAGGGTCCTGGCTGCTTTCTGGGCCCAGGTTTGCTGTGGTGGCTGGGTGGGAGGGGGTTGGGTGTTCGCGAAGGTGGTGTTGCTATGCTGTGGTTGAGCAACCAGGTGCGCGACTTGAGAGGTAAGGGCTGCCACTTTGGCTTGGAGGTCTTTGGTGTCTGTAATGTGTCGTTCCTGCACTACTAGCATGTGCGCTTCCATTGCTTTGAGGGTATCTTTGAGTTCGCAGTCGCAGGTCTTCATGGTTTGTAGTTCCTCTTGTAGATAGGTAGGGGCTCCGTTGCCGTTACAACCACAGCGAAAGAAAAAACCACACCAAATTTTTCGCCAAGCCCTCACCTCATTGGTCAACCACCAATTATCACCGCTTCACCCATCCTTTTTCCCCACTTTTACAGACAAATCATCCCACTTTATTTGTTATTCCATCACCCCTATCAACTAAGTCCCTCATACAACCCCCTTGATGTCGCGCAGACCCTTGGGCAAGGGTAGGAGTGGCAAGAACCCTCTTGCCAGCCCCTTTCACCTACCAGAATCCCACCAGACCAGAGGAACATCAATCCTCCCCACCTCGCCTGACGACACCCAGATGGAAGAGGATACCCCTTCCCCTGTCCAAACAGTCGCACCCCCACCAGATTCAGAAGATGCCTGGGAAAAGGCAGTCAATGAACACGTCACCTATCTACAAGAGGAACTACAAACCATGAAGACCTGCTACTGCGAACTCAAAGATACCCTCAAAGCCATGGAAGCACACATGCTAGTAGTGCAGGAACGACACATTACAGACACCAAAGACCTCCAAGCCAAAGTGGCAGCCCTTACCTCTCAAGTCGCACACCTTGTTGCTCAACCACAGCATAGCAACACCACCTTCGCGAACACGCAACCCCCTCCCCCCCACCCACCACAGCAAACCTGGGCCCAGAAAGCGGCCAGGGCCCTCCCTAGCAAGCCCCCAGCACACTCACCAAACAAAACTGCCACTACTCCAGTTTTGACCAAACGCGACCGCAGGATTGTCATTGAGAGAGATGGCACAGCACTCCCTGACGACATCCACACCCTCACTATAAGGAACGCTTTCAACACTGCAATTAAGAGACCTCTTATTGCAACCATTGAGTTCACCCCAAACCACCATGTCCTTCTTCTCACTAAGGACAACATCACGGCTGCCCAAGTCCTCAAGCAACACAGAACAGCAATTGAGGAAACAGCAAGATCCACCATACCTGCCGCCACTGGCCTCAGACAAGATGAAGTTTGGCAAAAGGTCATCATCCACGGTATCCCCACCTCAGTCCCCTCTACTCCTGAGGGGTTCCACACTGTCAAGTCAGAGATTGAGGAGTTCAATACTGGCATTCACCTTCCCCGCCCACCCAGGTGGCTCACCACAGACACCCAACGCACGGGCAAAGCAGCATCTACCATGGTCATCACTATTGCCGGCAAAGACAGCACAGACAAAGCCCTCAATAGAGGCCTCTCACTCTTTGGCAAAAGGTTTAAGGTCCAACGGTACCTCACCTTTGGCCCAGACACCCAGTATTCCAGATGCCTTGCATTTGGTCACCACCCTACCCAGGGTACGGGCACTACCTACTGTGCAATCTGCACCCATGAGCACCCTACCTACCTTCACACTTGCGGCAGGTCTGATTGTCCCACCAAAGGCAAAGCCTGCATCCATACCACCATCAAGTGCAAGAACTGCAACGAACCTCACATGGCAACTTCCAAGGAGTGTGCAACATACCTGGCGGCAAACCAAGTGGCTGCTGAGAGGCGGACAAAGACTAATTAGGTTTCCTCTTACTTGTATTTCATTTGTTTTATTTGTTAGGCTTAAGGCGGGTGGGAGGATTTTATTTGTAAAAGGGGTCGTTAGCGTTATGACAGGGGGTCCAATCAAAAGCTGCTACTAACATTTAGGAGACGGATATCAGGGACCAGGCGCGGGTGGTGTGCCATTTTGTATGTTAGTTGCCGCTTCATAGCCTCTGGCTCCATAAGCGTAATGAATTATAATAATAATAATAATAATCTTGTAGATAGGTGACGTGTTCATTGACTGCCTTTTCCCAGGCATCTTCTGAATCTAGTGGGGGTGCGACTGTCTGGACAGGGGAAGGGGTATCCTCTTCCATCTGGATGTCGTCAGGCGAGGTGGGGAGGATTGATGTTCCTCTGGTCTGGTGGGATTCTGGTAGGTGAAAGGGGCTGGCAAGAGTGTTCTTGCCACCCCTACCCTTGCCCAAGGGTCTGCATGACATCAAGGGGGTTCTATGAGGGACTCAGTTGATAGGGGTAATGGAACAACAAATAAAGTGGGATGATTTGTCTGTAAAAGTGGGGAAGAGGGATGGGTGAAGCGGTGATAATTGGTGGTTGACCAATGAGGTGAGGGCTCGGCGAAAAATTTGGTGTGGTTTTTTCTTTCGCTGTGGTTGTAATGGCAACGGAGTCGGCTTTGGTGCATGATGTGCAGCAAGCAAGGTGTAATGGTAAAGTGCTCTCTGCCCTGTTTATTGATGTTGAAGGTGCTTTTGATCATGTATCTAGGACACAGCTACTCTTGATTTTACAGACTTTAGGTTTCCCCACTCCTGCTCTTTCCTGGATAGACTGCTTCCTCACAGATAGAAAACTTGGATTAGTTTTTGACGGACAGAGGCAACCACTCCAATCAATTAATACAGGCATTCCACAGGGCTCACCAATCTCACCAATCCTATTTCTCTTCTACCTATCCAACTTGTTTAAAGATCTTGGACCCAGTGTTCTCACCCCTCAGCTAAGATCCCCTTCCTATATTGATGATGTTGCACTTATAGTTACAGGACCCTCTGAAGCTGCTAACTCCAGGTCATTGGAGAGAGCAGCCAGGAGGGCCTGGAGTTGGGCAGCTGACAATGTTACAGTATTTGATGACCTCAATACTGAGCTCATGCACTTCCACAACAAGACCTCCTCCAATACCAGCAACACACCAGTCATACTACCCCATGGTACAGTCATTCATCATTCAACACACCTCAGATGGCGAGGAGTGTGGCTGGACAGGAAGCTCTTATTCAACTACCATGTACACGAAAAGACAGCAGCAGCAAGCAGAGCACTCAACATGATTTCCAGATTATCCAACTCAGAATGGGGACTATCAGCAGCAGCTATGAGGCAACTATACTACACATGCATTACCCCAATTGCTGACTATGGAGCAGAAATCTGGTGGAAAGGACATATAGGACTGGCTAATAAGTTGGAGAAGTTGCAAGTAGAAGCTAATAGGAGAATACTAGGAGCTTTCAGAACTTCACCAACAGCTGCCCTGGAGATTGAAGCTTCTACCCTCCCAGTTTCCTTGAGACTTGACAGATTGTGTAAGAGGTATGCTTACAGGGTATTGCAGATGCTACCAGATCATCCAATAAGACAAAGAACACCAACCACATACCCATCAACATTACAACAGAGCTATCCTCCAAGACCCAGTTCATCCTACTCTTCTGATTCTGACTGTACCAGAAGCCCAGCACTCAGATTGAGAAATCACAAGAGCTTTGCCCCACAACAAGAACCATATGGGAATTTGAAGGCTGACTGGAGGACTTCAAATTCCCAGCAAGCTAAGTTTCCCACCCAACTGATTAGAGTTTTGAACACATTAAGTAACTACCTACCAGCAGGAAAAGAGCTTGAGCAATACCATCCCCTATTGCAAGCACCATGGCATACTACCCTTCCTGATCAGTATCCAAGATTACACATCTCCATCAGCCCTGAAGACAAAGTTACAGTTGCCAGACAACACAAACTCCTGTTCAACCGGATCAACAATAGTGACAACCTTATTCTCTACACAGATGGAAGTGAACTGGAGAGTGGTAGAGTAGGAGCAGGAGTGGTTATGATGCATGATGAAAAGATTGTGGGCAGGTGGAGTGTAGGACTTAGGTTGGATATGAAGGTTTATGATGGGGAACTGGCAGGTATTGCCAGAGCACTCACAGAAGCCAGCAGGGCCAGCCTGTCTTTCAAGCACATCTGGATCTTCACAGACAATCAAGCAGCCATTCTGAACTCCTACAGCCTCTCCCCTCATCCAGGCCAACAGGTTTCACAACAGATTCAACATTATTATTATTATTATAAATCATTAAGCTTGTAGAGCCTATGGCTATGAAGCTGAAAAGAAAAATTTGAGTGTAGTGCCTCCCACTACTGGCCCCAGATCCCATCTCCTAAATCCTGTTGTCTTCTTCTGATTGGGCCTCCTGCCTATTCCCTCCTATCCATCCACCTCCCCACCTGCCTCCCTCCATTCTAACCATCTCTCCTCCTCCCTCCTCTCCCATTCTCCTCCTTCTTGCACTCCCTCCTCTTCCCTCTCCCCTTCCTCCTCCCCTCTCCTTTCATTGCCAGAGCACTCTAATCCTTCCCATATCCCCAAATGCTCCTGCCTTGTTGCTGCTCCACATTCTCCTATTAACTTTCCCACAGCCAGCAGTCCAGCCTTGGATCCAAGCACATCAGGAAGGTAGAAGGTTTGAGCAACTTGTCTGAGATGGTGTCTGGATTGTTGATATTTGCTGCAGTACAGAAGAATGTGTTCTGGTGTTTGGAGTGCTGGTGTCTGTCTATCACAGGTACAGCTGGTTTGAACATTCTCATCCAATCTAGACAGATAAGATTTGAAATATCCATGGCCAAGTCTGAGTTGTGTGACTGTTGCAAGCTGATGTCTAGACAGTTGGTAGAAGTGTGGTGGTGGTCTGAGTTTGGGGAGGTGGAAGTGGATGGACCTGAAGTGTCTACCTTTCCTGGTATCTGGCAGTTGAGTCCAGTACTGGTGCCAGGCAGGAAGGGCAGACTGCTTGATCTGTGTCTTCAATTTGGTCAGTGAAAGGTAACTGTCCTGTGTGGGTTGGGGATACTCAGCTGCTTGTTTTGCTAAACTGTCAGCTTCATCATTGCCCTGAATACCTGTATGCCCAGGAACCCAGTGAAGATGAAGCTGTAGATCCAAGTCAGAGAGGAGTAGGTCCATGGTGAGCTGTTGAATCTGTTGTGAAACCTGTTGGCCTGGGTGAGGGGATAGGCTGTAGGAGTTGAGAATTGCTGCTTGGTTGTCTGTAAAGATCCAGATGTGCTTGAAAGATAGGCTGGTCCTGCTTGCTTCTGTGAGTGCTCTGGCAATACCTACCAATTCCCCATCATAAACCTTCATATCCAACCCCAGTCCCACACTCCACCTGCCTACAATCTTTCCACCATGCATCATAACCACTCCTGCTCCTACTCCTCCACTCTCCAGTTCACTTCCATCTGTGTAGAGAATCAGGTTGTCTCCATTGTTGATCTGGTTGAATAGGATCTTATGTTGTCTGGCTGCTGCTTCTTTGTCTTCAGGGCTGATAAAGATGTCTGATCTGGGATATTGGTCTGGTAGGGTGGTGGTGTGCCATGGTGGTTGCAAGATAGGATGGCATTGCTCAAGCTTCTTGCCTGCTGGTAGGTAGTTACTTAAAGTGTTCAAAACTCTAATCAGTTGGGTGGGAAACTTAGCTTGCTGGGAATGGGAAATCCTCCAATCTGGATTCACATTACCATATAGTTCATGTTGGGAGTTAAAGGTAATGTGATCTCTGAATCTGAATACTGGAGTTGTGGTACAGTCTGAATCTGAGGAGTAGGAGGTAGAGGAGCTTGGAGGATAGCTTTGTTGTAATGTTGATGGATATGAGTTAGGTGTTCTTTGTCTGACTGGATGATCTGGTAGCCTCTGTAACACCCTGTAAGCATATCTCTTACAAAGTCTGTCAAGTCTTAAGGGAACAGGAAGTGTAGAAGCCTCAATCTCCAGAGCAGCTGTTGGTGAAGTTCTGAAAGCTCCTAGTATTCTCCTATTAGCTTCTGCTTGTAACTTCTCCAACTTATTAGCAAGTCCTATCTGTCCCTTCCACCAGAGTTCTGCTCCATAGTCAGCAATTGGGGTGATAGAAGTGTAGTATAGTTGCCTCATTGCTGCTGCTGATAGTCCCCATTCTGAGTTGGATAGTCTTGAGATCATGTTTAGTGCCCTGGTTGCTGCTGCTGTCTTTTGTTGTACATGGTGGTTGAATAATAGTTTCCTGTCCAGCCATACTCCTAACCATCTGAGGTATGTTGAAGGATAAATGACTGTACCATGGGGTAGGATGACTGGTATGTTGTTAGTATTGGAAAAAGGCTTGTTGTGGAAGTGCATAAGCTCAGTCTTTGGATCATCAAACACTGTAACATTGTCAGCTGCCCACCTCCAGGCCATCCTGGCTGCTCTCTCCAATGACTTGGAGTTAGCAGCTTCAGAGGGTCCAGTGACTATAAGTGCAACATCATCAATATAGGAAGGGGATCTTAGCTGAGGGGTGAGAACACTGGGTCCTAGATCCTTAAACAAGTTGGATAGGTAAAAGAGAAACAGGATTGGTGAGATTGGTGAGCCCTGTGGAATACCTGTATTGACTGATTGGAGTGGTTGCCTCTGTCCATCAAAAACTAATCCAAGTTGTCTGTCTGAGAGGAAGGTGTCTATCCAGGAAAGAACAGGAGTGGGAAAACCTAAAGTCTGTAAAATCAAGAGTAGCTGTGTTCTGGAGACATGATCAAAAGCACCTTTAACATCAATAAATAGAGCTGCAAGTACTTTACCATTACACCTTGCCTGCTGCACATCATGTACCAAAGCCGACTACGTTGCCGTTACAACCACAGCGAAAGAAAAAACCACACCAAATTTTTCGCCGAGCCCTCACCTCATTGGTCAACCACCAATTATCACCGCTTCACCCATCCTTTTTCCCCACTTTTACAGACAAATCATCCCATTTTATTTGTTATTCCATCACCCCTATCAACTGAGTCCCTCATACAACCCCCTTGATGTCGCGCAGACCCTTGGGCAAGGGTAGGGGTGGCAAGAACCCTCTTGCCAGCCCCTTTCACCTACCAGAATCCCACCAGACCAGAGGAACATCAATCCTCCCCACCTCGCCTGACGACACCCAGATGGAAGAGGATACCCCTTCCCCTGTCCAGACAGTCGCACCCCCACCAGATTCAGAAGATGCCTGGGAAAAGGCAGTCAATGAACACGTCACCTATCTACAAGAGGAACTACAAACCATGAAGACCTGCTACTGCGAACTCAAAGATACCCTCAAAGCCATGGAAGCACACATGCTAGTAGTGCAGGAATGACACATTACAGACACCAAAGACCTCCAAGCCAAAGTGGCAGCCCTTACCTCTCAAGTCGCACACCTTGTTGCTCAACCACAGCATAGCAACACCACCTTCGCGAACACCCAACCCCCTCCCACCCAGCCACCACAGCAAACCTGGGCCCAGAAAGCGGCCAGGACCCTCCCTAGCAAGCCCCCAGCACACTCACCAAACAAAACTGCCACTACTCCGGTTTTGACCAAACGCGACTGTACGATTGTCATTGAGAGAGATGGCACAGCACTCCCTGACGACATCCATACCCTCACCATAAGGAACGCTTTCAACACTGCAATTAAGAGACCTCTTATTGCAACCATTGAGTTCACCCCAAACCACCATGTCCTTCTTCTCACTAAGGACAACATCACGGCTGCCCAAGTCCTCAAGCAGCACAGAACAGCAATTGAGGAAACAGCAAGATCCACCATACCTGCCGCTACTGGCCTCAGACAGGATGAAGTCTGGCATAAGATCATCATCCACGGCATCCCCACCACTGTCCCCTCTACTCCTGAAGGATTCAACACAGTCAAGTCAGAGATTGAAGAGTTCAACACTGGCATCCACCTCCCCCGCCCACCCAGATGGCTCACCACAGACACCCAACGCACAGGCAAAGCAGCATCCACCATGGTTATCACTATTGCCGGCAAAGACAACACAGACAAAGCCCTCAACAGAGGCCTCTCACTCTTTGGCAAAAGGTTTAAGGTCCAACGCTACCTCACCTTTGGCCCAGACACCCAGTGTTCCAGATGCCTTGCATTTGGTCACCACCCTACCCAGTGTACGGGCACTACCTACTGTGCAATCTGCACCCATGAGCACCCTACCTACCTTCACACTTGCGGCAGGTCTGATTGTCCCACCAAAGGCAAAGCCTGCATCCATACCACCATCAAGTGCAAGAACTGCAACGAACCTCACATAGCAACTTCCAAGGAGTGTGCAACATACCTGGCGGCAAACCAAGTGGCTGCTGAGAGGCGGACAAAGGCTAATTAGGTTTCCTCTTACTTGTATTTCATTTGTTTTATTTGTTAGGCTTAAGGCGGGTGGGAGGATTTCATTTGTAAAAGGGGTCGTTAGCGTTATGACAGGGGGTCCAATCAAAAGTGGCTACTAAGATTTAGGAGACGGATATCAGGGACCAGGCGCGGGTGGCGTGCCATTTTGTATGTTAGTTGCTGCTTCATAGCCTCTGGCTCCATAAGCGTAATGAATTATAATAATAATAATAATAATGTACCAAAGCCATAACTGCATCAATGGCACTTCTCCCAGCTCTTCCTCCCATCTGTTCACTGTGTAGAAGTCCATACGTCTCTGCCGTGTAGGACAGCCTGTTAGCCATAATCTTCTCAGAGATTTTACCTAAACAGTTTAACAAAGAGATTGGTCTGTAAGCTTTTGGGACTGTATAATCTGGCTTGTTACGTTTTCTGATTATGGCTCCAGTTGCCTCTCTCCAGCAGTGTGGGTGATAACCTATTTTCAGCAGTAATTTGAACAGTGCAGTAAGTGGTCTAGGAATTGCCTGATATACATGCCTTAAGCAAAGAAAGTTGATTCCATCAGGGCCAGGTGCTTTGTAAGGAGCAGACTTGAAGATTGCATCCTTCACCTCAGAGTCAGTAACTTCAGGCCAAGGGAAAGACTTATCTGCTGGAGTATCTTCTATGTTGAAGTGAGATTGGCTGGGTGGTGGGTCTGGGAACATGCAAGTTGTAAACATCTGACATTTCTCCTCAAAGTCAGTAGCAAACTGTCCATTTAGAGAAAGTGTAGGAGTTTTCAAGGACATTGTAGGTCTGGTATACTTAGCTGCTGTGAAAATGTCTTGACCTTGGGCAGTTTGCAGAAAAGATTTCCAACACTGACTCTTAGTTTCTCTGATTCTGGCAAAGTATGAGTTCCTAGCTCTCTTATAGTCAGTATGGTAGTATTCCTGTCTGTCAGATTTCCACTTCCTATGCTTTCTAGCCATATCCTGCCTCAGATGAGTTAACTCAGTAGTCCACCACCTCTTGGATCTGGAACAGGGTTTTTTTTGAGACTCCGTTGCCGTTACAACCACAGTGAAAGAAAAAACCACACCAAAAATTTTCGCCGAGCCCCCACCTCATTGGTCAACCACCAGTTATCACCGCTTGACCCTTCCCTATTCTCCACTTTTACAGACAAACCATCCGAATTTATTTGTTATTTCATCACCACTATTAAGTGAGCTCCTCATACAACTCCCTTGATGTCGCGTAGACCCTTGGGCAAGGGTAGGGGTGGCAAGAACCCTCTTGCCAGCCCTTTTCACCTACCAGAATCCCACCAGACCAGAGGAACATCAATCCTCCCCACCTCGCCTGACGATACTAGAATGGAGGAAGACATTCCTTCCCCAGTCCAGACTGTCGCCCCCCCACAAGACTCAGAGGATGCCTGGGAAAAGGCAGTCAATGAGAACATCGCCTTCTTCAAAGAGGAATACAACACCTTGAGAACTGCCTACTCTGGCCTGAAGGATGCTTTCAATGCTATGGAAGCACACCTGATGGTAGTGCAGGAGCGACACATTGAAGACACCAAAGACCTCAAAGCCAAAGTGGCAGCCCTCACCTCCCAAGTCGCGCATCTTGTTGCCCAACCACAACACAGCAATACCACCTTCGCGAACACACCACCCCTCCTTACCCAACAACCACAGCAAACCTGGGGCCAGAAGGCGTCCAGAAACCTCCCCAGCAAGCCCCCAACATCCTCACCAAGCAAGACTACCTCACCAGCTGTTTTGACAAAATGCGACCATACGATTGTCATTAAGAGAAATGGCACAGCACTCCCAGATGACATCAACACCCTTACCATCTGGAACGCTTTCAACACTGGAATTAAGAAGCCTCTTATTGCAACCATTGAGTTCACCCCAAACCACCATGTCCTCCTCCTTACCAAGGACACCATCACGGCTGCCCAAGTCCTCAAATAACACAGAACAGCAATTGAGGAAACAGCAAGAACCACTATACCTGCCGCCACCGGCCTCAGACAGGATGAAGTCTGGCACAAAGTTATCATCCACGGCATCCCCACCTCAGTCCCCTCCACTCCTGAAGGATTCAACATGGTCAAAGCAGAAATTGAGGAAGTCAACACTGGCTTCCACCTTCCCCGCCCACCCAGGTGGCTTACCACTGACACCCAACGTACCAGCAAAACAGCATCCACAATGGTCATTACTATTGCTGGCAAGGACAACACAGATAAAGAACTCAATAGAGGCCTCTCTCTTTTTGGCAAGAGGTTTAAGGTGTAACGCTACCTATCCTTTAGCCCTGACAACCAGTGTTTCAGATGCCTTGCCTTTGGACACCACCCTACCCAGTGTACCGGTACTACCTACTGTGCTATCTTCACCCTGGAGCACCCTACTTACCTCCACACTTGCGGCAGATCAGATTGCCCCCCCCAAATGCAAGCCCTGCCTCCATACCATTATCAAATGCAAGAACTTCGGCGAACCACACCTAGCAACCTCCAAGGAGCGTGCAGCATACATCACGGCAAACCAGGTGGCTGCTGAGAGCTGGACCAAGGGCACTCAGGTTTCCTTTTACATGTACTTTCCTTTGTTATTTATGAGTTAGGCGGTTTGCAAGGTAGAGGATTTCCTATTGTTCATTATGGCGGATGGCCGTTGGCCCACTCAAAAGCAGCAAACATTGTTTAGGAGACTGGTGTAGTTGACGGGGATCGTTTCCTGTAAGGTAGTTGCCGCTTCATAGCTGTAGGCTCCATAAGCGTAATGAGATATAATTATAATAATAATAATAATGTTAGTCGCAATGATTGGGTATGAGTACAGGCTGGAGAAGAACAAATGTATGGCACACTGAGGGGACGTCTTCCTGGGCAACTCCTTACACTCTTTAAACTCCGCAACTCCTGGCACCAAGACAGAGTCTACCAACTGGCATGTGTGCAGATGTTGAACGTACTTAACTCGGGACGCCCATCGGAGTACCATGGTCCTGTCATGGTGCAGCTGCCGGAGACCCGAAGTTTTACAGCAATGGACATAGGTACTATCGTGGGACTGGCCTACCTGGTCCCTGAGATGGACTGGAGATGGCTTGTCAATAGTCAGATTGATTTACGGACGTTCAAGGAAATATATTGACAAATCTTTTGAACAAACGACGGCGGCTTCACGACCCCCAGTTGATATCGGCCAAGACATCCCGTAGGGGTTTTAAGCATCTCCGCAAAAATAATGGAAAAAAGAAAAAAAAATTAAGTTAAAGATTTGGTCTAACATCATTGCCGCGCCCGCGTGTAATGGTGCTAGACCAAATCTCCTGGCTATACTGGCTCAAGGGGAATGTCCAAATAGACTTGGACAGAGATAACACTATACACCGGGGCTTTGTATTACCAGTATACAAATTATTGTATAGTAAACAGAGTATAGAATTAAGGACAATGATAATTAAAAGCACATAGAATGACAGATTTCTTAAGAGAATTAGGCATCTTATGATTCTGATATTAAGAACATCATGAGCGGGGACACTGAGGATATGGGATGGCCTGGTGGGGCTTCCTGGGACTCACGGGACCGGAGACAAGATTACGGATAGAAACTTACCAGACCAGACGTAGTTGGGATGCCTGGCAGATTTGGATGAAAGACAATGTGGCCGCATAGTGACAACAGAACAGCTCACCGACATCAGCATACATGTGAAAGGAGGTAGAGAGATACTAGGCTCGTCCTAGGAGGAAAGGAGGATTGTGGGCACCCAAGACGCAGTGTTGACAACGAAAGCATTGTTCTGAAGAACGAGACGTAATGACGCCAGGAATCGGGGCACCCGGAGCAAGTCCGCAAATTGGGTGACTTGGGCAAAGCGTCCAGACATGGGGATGGCATAGCCAGGGGCGTGGAGCACCCGAAGGGTATAATTAGCACGACATACGGGGCACGTCATTCAGACGTTGGGGCTGTTGGAAACGTCGTGTGGGACACAAGCGAAGGGAGCGTTGCAACACAAGACGCATGGAGCGTCGGTGTGATTGCAAGGCAACTCCAGATGCACAGGACACAGGGGGCGTAACCGATGGACGTGATGTGTCTGGATGCGGTGCCCACGCGCCAGACGTGGGATAATTCTTTGCTGATGTGGGTATAGGTTTGACTACTTCTGATAGTACTCTGTGAAGTCTCGTTACATAATGGTCTGCCAATTGACGGTACTGATGAGAATGTATGGATATGTTTCACTATTTTAGCCATGTGGGTTGCTGACCATATGGAAGACGTCACACTGTATAGAGTAAAATCTAATGGCTGTCCTTGATGTGCATTGCCTCCTGATATATTAGGATCGAACACCCACAGGGGGTATTCAGGTTGAGACTATTCCAGATATGAGCAGCTGGAACAAGATATCAAGTCAGGATCAGTGGACTCGACGTCGGTTGACGTGTAAACCAGCTTTGATTCCCCCTGCATGACAATTGGAAGAAATATTTCTTATGGCCTTCCTCGAGTTTCATCTGCCAATCTTCACTGGCCTCATTTGCTCCATACGTTTTGTCTTGACCTATACAAGTACATGATGGATTGGATTCAATGGTTTCTCATGAAACACAGACCTCTGGATGCATTTAATAATTCCTGGAAATCTTTAACACCATACCCATAGTTCTTTGTTCCTAAAGGGCCTATGGTAAGGTTACACAGTGGCAAGGAAATGAGATGAGGAACTGGGAACGTTATCTTTTAGCAGTTCTTGTAGTAGCAATGAAAATGCCGGATAGTACGGAACAGCAATCTTACAAAATTGGACTCTCATGTATTGGGTCCTTCAGTACTAGATATCACTCTCATGGTTCAATGCCGAAGCCACACAGCTGAGACACTGCATCATATAGATCAATATCTTAATCAATTTCACGCGACCCAAGATATCTTCTTGGAGTTTAGCACATTTAAACGAATACAGACAACGATTCAGAACCAGCCGACTGAGCAAAAGCTGCATCATGCTGTTACTGATCAAAATTTCTCTGCCTCCCAGTGAAGACATGTGGAGTAGCAATATCTAGAGGTAGATGACTACGAACATATGGCATTGATCAATCCTGAATCCTATTTCAACTCCATCAAGATGGATCTACTTGGTCACTTCTCCGATCATATCTACCAGCTTGGCAATACCCCGTAGCACTCTACAGAGTTTTGTAAGCTGGCTCGTAAGGAACATATAGGGGGGGCATGACCACGTTCCAATAAACATGATGCAGTGTGGCAGATTCTCCATCACTATGGCTAATACCACACGATCTATATGAGACCTTTAAATCTGCATTCATTGCGATGTGGGGGAGCAGTTATCTTGGTGGATGACTCTGATCTTCTGGGCAAGACGGGCAATGAACGTCGGTGGCCCTCATATCGTAGAGCTCTCAATGGAGGTCATTTTGACGTTACCAACTCTTGAAATCTTTGCAAGGTCTTGGGTATTTTAAATGAGACTATGCCCATCAAATTGCTCTGTTATAGTGGACAGAGCTTGATTGTCAAGTGTCGCCTTCCCGAAGACCACCATATACTACCACTCTGCCCTGTGGAACAATTAACCTAACTTGAAATCCCACTTCAAGCATTTCAGGAAACTGATGTTTACAAATTCCACTGCGCCTGATCTATGGGCATGGAGCAAAGTTAGTCACAATGATTGGGTATGGGTATAGGCTGCAGAACAACAAATGTATGGCACATTGAGGGGATATCTTCCTGGGCATTCCCTTACACTCCTCAAACTTTGCAAGTCCTGATACCAAGACACAGTCTACCAACTGGCAAGTGTGTAGAAGTTGATCTTACTAAATTTGGGACACACATGCGAGTTACATGGTCTTGTCACCGTGCAACTACCAGAGACCCAAAGGATTACAGTAGTGGACATAGGCACCATTGGGGGCCTTGCCTACTTGATCCACGAGACAGACCGGAGATGGCTCGTCAACAGTCAGATCAATTTGCAGATGTTCAATGAAATATATTGACAAATCATGACAACAAATGACTATGGCTTCACATCCCCTCGTCGCCATTAGCCTTGATGTTCCATAAAGGTTGTTGGCATCACTGAGAAAAAATAAATAAATAAATCTGACTCCAAGATTTGGTTCAAGGACATTGCCGTGCCTGCACAAATTCCTCCATGTCAGGGCTCACGATAGAGCATTGAACTAACATCCGTTTCACGACTCCGTTGCCGTTACAACCACAGCGAAAGAAAAAACCACACCAAATTTTTCGCCGAGCCCCCACCTCATTGGTCAACCACCAATTCTCACCGCTTCACCTGCCCCTTTTCCCCACTTTTACAGACAAATCATCCCACTTTATTTGTTATTTCATCACCCCTATCAACAGAGTCCCTGCTACACCTTTGATGTCGTCTTCACGACGTCTGGGCAAGGGCAGGGGTGGCAAAAACCCTCTTGCCAGCCCCTTCCACCTACCAGAATCGCACCAAACTAGAGGAACATCAATCCTCCCCACCTCTCCAGACGACACCCAGATGGAAGAAGACGTTCCTTCCCCTGTCCAGACTGTCGCCCCTCCACCTGCTACAGAAGATGCCTGGGAACAGGCAGTCAACCAACATGTCACCTATCTACAAGAAGAGCTACAAACCATGAAGACCTGCTACTGCGAACTCAAGTATGCATTCAAAGCTATGGAAACACACATGCTGGTAGTTCAGGAACGACACATTGCAGACACCAAAGACCTCCAAGCCAAAGTGGCAGCCCTCACCTCCCAAGTCGCACACCTTGTTGCCCAGCCCCAGCATAGCAACACTACCTTTGCGAACACCCACCCCCCTACCACCCAACCAGCACAGCAAACCTGGGCCCAGAAAGCCGCCAGAAACCTCCCCAGCAAGCCTGAAGCAACCTCACCCAGCAAGAGCACCACAGCTGCAGTTTTGACCAAACGCGACCGTATGATTGTCATTGAGAGAGATGGCACAGCACTCCCAGATGACATCAACGCCCTTACCATACGAAACGCCTTCAACACTGCAATTAAGAAGCCTCTTGTTACAACCATTGAGTTCACCCCAAACCACCATGTCCTTCTTCTCACTAAGGACAACATCACGGCTGCCCAAGTCCTCAAGCAACACAGAACAGCAATTGAGGAAACAGCAAGATCCACCATACCTGCCGCCACTGGCCTCAGACAAGATGAAGTTTGGCATAAGGTCATCATCCACGGCATCCCCACCTCAGTCCCCTGTACTCCTGAGGGGTTCCACACTGTCAATTCAGAGATTGAGGAGTTCAACACCGGCATTCACCTTGCCCGCCCACCCAGGTGGCTCACCACAGACACCCAACGCACAGGCCAAGCAGCATCTACCATGGTCATCACTATTGCCAGCAAAGACAGGACAGATAAAGCCCTCAACAGAGGCCTCTCACTCTTTGGTAAAAGATATAAGGTCTAGCGCTACCTCATCTTTGGTCCAGACACCCACTGTTCCAGATGCCTTGCGTTTGGTCACCACCCTACCCAGTGTACGGGCACTACCTACTGTGCAATCTGCACCCATGAGCACCCTACCTACCTTCACACTTGCGGCAGGTCTGATTGTCCCACCAAAGGCAAAGCCTGCATCCATACCACCATCAAGTGCAAGAACTGCAACGAACCTCACATAGCAACTTCCAAGGAGTGTGCAACATACCTGGCGGCAAACCAAGTGGCTGCTGAGAGGCGGACAAAGGCTAATTAGGTTTCCTCTTACTTGTATTTCATTTGTTTTATTTGTTAGGCTTAAGGCGGGTGGGAGGATTTCATTTGTAAAAGGGGTCGTTAGCGTTATGACAGGGGGTCCAATCAAAAGCTGCTACTAACATTTAGGAGACGGATATCAGGGACCAGGCGCAGGTGGCGTGCCATTTTGTATGTTAGTTGCCGCTTCATAGCCTCTGGCTCCATAAGCGTAATGAATTATAATAATAATAATAACATCCGTTTCACGCTCCCGACATTGGACGCGTCAACCGCCGTGCTGGGATGTCTAGCTGAATTAGAAGTGAAACTATTTCCAAAAAGGTATAGTAGTAGTTTACTTACTTTCCCTTTTTCTGTCGTATCAATTTCTTTCTCTGTCAGTAAGGAGTCGCCATTGGCGATAGGGCGTGGTTTTTTTCTTTCTTCTCTTTTTCAAAAATAAGGGTCTTTGTCCAAATTTTCTTATTTTTTTTTCACCCTTTTTTTTTTTTATGCGCAGGGAGGCAAAGATGTATGGAGATGAGAAAGTGAGGGGAGGGAAGAGAAATGGTAGGGGATGGAAGGGACAAGAGGCGTGGAGAAGGAAGAGAAGTGGGAGATGTAAGATAAATAATGTGGGGGCAGGAGGTCATGAAATAAGCTTTTAAGCCTCAGGAGGATACTGACAACATGCAATGTCACTTTTGACCTCCAGAATCTAATCCCAAGCTATGTCACGTTTGACCTCACGGATCCAACGTTAAATGACATCACTTTTCAGTCTCTGGGATGGTAACATCACGTGACATTGCTTTTCAGCCTCAGTGATGCAGATGCCAAGCCACATCACATGCTGACAAAATATGATACAATACATTTTGCACAGCAACCACGCTATCTTACGTCTCCACACGTGTTAACTTAAATTGATGAACGGATTAGGTGTCTGGCGGTAGTGATAAAATTAATTCAAACACTCTATGAAATGTTAAAACTAAGCGACACAGCTAACACACTATCTTTTCTAGATAAACACAATGAACAATTTGTTCACAGTCAATCCCATCACATCACTTTTCAAACTCTCAGCAATGGAGTAATACAAAGTCTCTTGGCCTTTGGTTTATCCCAATTTCTACTGGCGGACTGATGGCCAGGTTTCTGCACCTTCAGGCACTACAAACGCAGGCCTATCCAGGACCTGTCTTGTATTTGCCTGGATTGTTATTGTACCGAGTTTCACGTGTCGAATTGCCTGCTCCGTTTCTGTTATATATCGCCACCAGACTGGCGGCCCACAAGGTCAAGCAGTGGATGTCTACATATACTTGTCAGCAATTTAAGAGCGAAGGGGATACGATGGCGGGAGGTTGAGCTCCCTCTCCAACCCGGGGTGGCAATATTCCCCCACTGTCCTCATAGGTGTCCTAGGTCTCTAGGACATCTCACGACCAGCCAGATAATGTGGCCCAGTATGGGCGAGGTCATCATCCTCTTGCTGCTCCCTCTGTTCATTCGCCTGCACGTGGTCTGGTCTAGAGTCAAGTGGTATTGCATGGAAATGTATCTGCAATCTATGTACACTCTTGTCACTACTCTATCTGGTGATCGCATATTCCATGAGATAGGGATACCTCCTTGTAGCGGGTGTTGCTCGCTGCTCATTATTCCGGTCACGATGAAAATATACCAAGAAATCAAGTGGTTCCACAAGAACAGTATTTGATCTGAGCAATATGCATACTATTTCTTTGCTATTGATGGAGACATAATCTACGTCGGATATCGGTAGGCCAGGAGCCTCACACAGCCTTCCACCACCTTTTACTGGTAGCTCCAAGTATGTATCCCAATCTGGATTGTGGTACATGTCATGTGATTATGGCTAACAATGCACGTATATCATAGGAAACTAACACAGCGAACCGGATCCCATGTGTATGAGGCGAACACTAATGAATCGACTGATACTCTGTAACTGCATTTTGTCCGTGGCCATATCTTGAACTCCTGACCCAAACAACGCGAACAGTACACAGATGTGCAAGTAGGGTGCTCCAATCAATATATATTGTGTCATTAAATGAAAACACCAATCAAGCAGATTATTTGTAAAAGAGCTAACCTGTTGGTATTGGGTTGGGTGCCAAGCGATTTGCCGCAATACATGCAACGTGGTCTTGTTTGATGTCTTCCAGTTTGACAGCTTCATGTTAGACTGGTTGCATTCCATAGTCTTTTGGTTTGACAGATTCTTGTTTGAGAGGTTCATGTTCGACATCTTCCAGTTCAACAGGTTGCGGTTCAACAGGTTGCGGTTCAATAGGTTCTGGTTCAACAGGTTCTGGTTCAACAGGTTCCTGTTCCACTTCTCCCATTCCGACGTCTTCCTGGTGTCGCAGAGACAACAGGACCATACATTGCAGGGTTACACTGAGCTGGAGTACCTAGCGGTCTTAGATTTGGTTCAATGATCACATGCCCCGTGATGACTACCTGTACCCCCCAGTGGAGATATATCGCTAGGATGATGGGCAAGTGAGTCTCTCAACTTCCTACCACAGTCATTGATTATTTATATAACTGCCTCATTAGCATCCTGCATGCGAGGGACATTATTCATTCTGAAGGGATTAACAAGAGAGTCGCAGACAGGGCACAATCTCCTCATACTCACAAAGATCTGGACGAAATCTTGGTCAGGGAGGTTATTAATATTTGTAAAGTTCCTTGCGAACATCTGGTTGTTCGCCGTTCACCTACATCACTTGTTCAAATCGTTGTCCATTTAGCCCAATTGTAACGGGAGCTCCCTCTGGGAAGATGGATCCCGAGGTTGCGACCTCACCTAAGTATTCTTTCAGACGTAAAGATAAAGATAATCAACAGTAGAGTTGAAAAAAATAAAACAGTAAAACTTAATATCGTTAAGCCACAGCTTTTACTCAATTAAGTCCTAATGTCGAGAGGTCGTTGATTGCCAGAGTAGAGGAGAATTCGCATATACTTAAGCAGGTTTGGTATGCTGCCAGTTACTCCCCATCACTACTCTGCGCTTGCGATCACCCAACTCCCATGGGCTGTCTAGCCAACCACTACGGCTCGGCCCAAAGATCCCCCATTGCGAGCTAGACCACTCGGTGGTGTTCTAAAATCTGCCCGATAGAAGTGTTTTAGCCGCTGCATCTCCAATGCAACGGCAGGAGTAAAAACTCTTCATATCGCGGTCATGCCAGTGGCGAGCTGTGATGCCCGTGTGGATACTATACCAGCTATGGAACTCTCTACCCATATACACTTAGTCTTGTGCAAGCATTCTTGGCTCCTAAACATCTATCCGGTTCTACTCATTTCCATATTATTCCGGAAGATAGCCACGTAGCTCCCCCGATAGAACACTCTGGAGGTTGACTACCAATAGGCGCTATCCACAGTCAACCCTCCTAGAAGTAGGTCCTATCGTGACCTCGGACTCGTGTCTCAGAGTCCATAACGATCCTCCAATACAATTACTCTTTCGGGGCAACGGACTTCGGTTACCTCGCCTACTGGCTTCAGGTAACCTCACATACTACTCTCGACTTTAAAGCAGAATTACTCTGTCAGGTTTGGTCGGTTTTACACGAAACCACCTGGAGGCTATTCTCCTATTTCTCCTCTTCCTTCTCCTGTATTTAGCGGACAGCTTCCGGTGGGACTGACGGCGTGAGCGCATACGGAGTTACGGCAACATCTCCACGTAGTGACTTTTGCTAGACTTACAGTAACTCTTCAGGCTGTAGCCCATGACTCTAGGGACTTATAACGGGGCCGGGGCGGGGTATTAGCAACCACACCTACAAGTTACAGCTTGTTCGGAGCTCAACTGGTTGTGCGGAAGTGATCCGCAAAACCTGTGAATCGAATACCCTATGTAGTTTCGCGTGACAAACAATCTAGTAACTTCCGCCGAAGTCCTGCGTAACAAGTTACTTTCAAGGTAGGGTAACTTGACTCCATAGCAGGGTAACCCATGGCCCAAGGCAGGGTAACTCTAACTGGACTCTCGGTCGAGTAATTCAGGGTAACTCCCAAATTGACTACTTGGGTTATCCTACAGAGTAGGGTAACCCTCAACCTTTACTAGTACCTATGTACCTTTGGTATGGTCTAGTATGCTCGCCTGAGGTACCTAACCACCGGTACCTCCACTCGGTAGACCTAAGTCTACCGCTATCCCTACCACGGTAGCCTCTTGATACCGGTATGGGTATAGGTTTGGCAACTTGTAATAGTACTCAGTGGAGTCTTGTTACCCTAATGTTAGGCTGTAGCCAAGATCGATCCTATCAGTCAGACTAGGGCCTCAATCTTAACATCGAAGGTTGTCTAGGAAGACTCGTAAAGTAGTAAAGCATAAAAGAATAAAGATTTGTAATTGTAAACTTATTATACTGTTAAGTTCTGTTCTCCATGGCTTGATTTCTCTAACTAACGCGGAGACCTTAACCTATTTATACTAATCTACCGGTACTTAGTGTCCCTATACTAACTTGTACCGAGAAGCTTTTCACTTTAGTTTCTACTAAACACGAACACCATTTGACCCTGAAAGTTCGTACACCACTTCAACCTTAATTGCAATGAGATATTTATCTTGAGAGGATCGTGTCCTATCTCCCAATGATCTCTTTGCAATCTCTGGGCTTGAATAGACTAAGTATGTAAATGTAGTCCAAATGGCTATCGTTCCAATGGTCCCTTCTGATCAAGAACTAGCGAAGTTCGTTGTCAGGAACTGGTGCATAATTAATATATGCTTGCACGTGTCTCGACACGCCAGTATCATAGAAAGACTTCATGCATCTGCAGTTTTCCAATCCAAGGGTGGTTCCCCTCGGACCTCCTACCTCTAAGACTCGCAGGGACTTCTGCTGGAGCTGTCCAACATACACCTAATCTTGAATGGGTATTAGTAGTTTCTGAAGTAGTTTGATAGCGCCTGATATCTTGTATCTGATTGAGAGAAACTCGCTCAGTCGGCTATTCATTTATCCCGAGTGGTCTATATAATTTGCGGTCAGGCAGTTATGACTTTAGAAATTATTATTTCAATTCCTATATAGCTTTACCGCAACCATCCTATTGAGTCACTTGACCTCTATGGTCAAATGCGTGACATTACCACTATGCTAGGTCTTATATGCCTAACACCCAACGTGAAGCCCCTAGATAACTTATACGTACTCAGTTTGTGACAATCAGGGCATCTGGCGTAAATATTCTGCAGTGGAGAATTTGGTGAAAATTGATTGAATTGTCCAGGGACAGCCTTCACCTTTGCTAGGTTTGACAAATTTACATACAGTAGGTTATCGATATTTTGAGCCATGTCTATTGGAATTTTTAAGTATCTTGGTGCTCGCATTGTAGATATTGGACTTGCTTGGCCAGATAGTAGATGTTGTGGATGTTGTTAAGGTTGTGGCTGTTCTAGATGTGGGGAATTTCTTTGTATGAGCTTCATCCATTCTGGTTGATTCACATTACATGTACAATTCACTTGTAACCTAGAGCATTTAAATGAATTGTGAATCTTTTTCGAGTTCCGTTTCCTATTCAAAAGCTCAAAGAATCTTAATGATTAGCTGATGCACATCGATATACAGATCGCTTCTGAAATGAGATCTTTGCACTACTTATTTATGAAACAAACTATTGCTAAGACCACTTGACCTTAGTAGGCACTAAACCTGCCTGATGGCTAGTTACCGTTGGCTTCAGATAGGCATCCTGAACCTGAATACAGTCTACACGGGTCCAATTAATGTTGTACCGGCAGATTCAACTCTACATACTAGGGCCTGCAAGATTGACTGCATGGACTTCAACCATGGATACCAAATGTCCGTTCTGCCACCGAAAATACACCAGGGCAGGCGCATATGAGAAAAACCAACAAAGTGTGCACTCAAAGCTGGAGATTGTACTCACATCCACGGTTCAGTATACATCATCCATGAATTGTATTACCAATGGAGAAGAAAGCTCATTGCATCACTCCAAAGGGAGGCTATACTCAGATTTAGACTACGAAATTAATCCAGATGCTACTAACTACAAACGTAAAGAATTTTCAGAAAATGTTGTGAATGTGTCTGATCCGGAAGAAACCAATGACATTATGGCCTTGTAAGACGGCAAATGATGGGTTATGCCAGCACTGGGGATGTAATTGGCAATGTCAATAGAATTGATAAAGCATTCAACGACGTGTGTGAGGACCTATGGGTACTATTATCTACGGCCCAGGCTTGCAAACTTGCATCATAGTTTATTTAGAGTAAAGTCCTGAAGTCGTGCATTAATGAATACTTCTTAAGTGGCCTTGGTAATTCTGCATCAGTTGGCTCTAGCTGCATGCATACCCTGCAGAACCACCTCTGATCGTTGAACCTACACTGTCCATATCTACAATGGTTCGAAGGGCAGGTTGACAAAAGCAGCAGGTCTTTACCCTTCTTCCATCGTGACATACTAGATTGCGTCAGATATATCCTTCGCTAGATCCCCTATGCAGGTGACCTTGTCGGCGCACCACAGTGTGAATACGACAGTGAGTGACAATAGGTACATTCAGAAATACTTACGGCAGACTGGTGGTAGGATGTTCAAGTAGTGTGTCTGAACATTTTACAAAAACACTGGCTAGCTATCTGCAAACGAGACCCTTCCTCCTAGCACAACAATTATCAAAATTATTGGAATGTCTGATCTGATACATCTCAGCAACTTCTGCGGTGACAGGAAAGTGTGGTCTGTCTATAACATGCTCAGAAATCTTCTGGTGACTAGATATAACTGACCTGGGTTAATGGTTGTCCTTCTTCTTCCATTATTACCTGTCCTAACTAAATTCTCAAAGTCTTCTACAACACACAAGCTCCAAAGAAAAATTAATGCCGACATACTACCTCATGTATTCTAACTGATATTTGAGCCCTTACAAGAGACGGCTCTTGACGGCATTCAGCTTGACTGTGCTGATAGGAATATTCCCAGGTGCTTTCCAATCTTATCTGCCGGGATTGCTAACCATATGAAAACAGTGGACCTGCAAGGAATAACATCAAATGCCTGTACCAAATCTGTGGTGCCACTGGGGGAATTAGGAACGGCCGCCAGCACAAAGCATCAAAGGTGAAATTATTGAAGATGTTTGGAACAAGGAAAGAGACTTGGGTCGCCAACCTCCTAGTCAAGTGATGCCCAAATCCGGTTAAACACCTCCAGGACCTCCGTAGGATAAAATGTTTTTTACGGACTAAATCGTGTTTTGGGACCTGATCTGTGCAAGCCATGTATGCTTTACACGATCTATCTCAGATTATTCAAGTATATGATAAATTGCCTTCAAGGATTTCTCAAGAAGCATTCCTGTGAGTAGGCTTTTGACGAAACTTAGAAGTCTTTACCCTCATATCTGAGATTCTTCATACCAAAAAAGGCCTACTGCAAGGTTACAGTGTGGCAAGGAAAGGAGATGAGGAATTTTTAGACAATGTCTTTTTTAGAGTTCTCACTGTGGCTCCATGGCAGCCAGACAGCATGCAAGTGTTGCCGTTCGAATATACTCTGTGCGGTGTCTGGGTGCTCATCGACTTCGCTATGATGGCACAATACTGCAGCCACACACCTGAGACCCGGGTTTCTATTGAACAAGATTTAAACCAGTTTCACAGGATAAAAGATATCTTCTTGAAGTTCCGAATATCAAAACCCACACAGGCTAAGATTGATGAGCAACAAAGGACATTGCGATCTGTGAGAGCACGAGTTAGCCAGGTAATTTCCACCTCCAAGTGCCGCCGAGTCTTTGAAGCTGATCATACGGAATAGAATAACCAATATATGGATACTAGCATGATCCTTGCCCAATTCCGCTTTAACTTTATTAAGATACATCTACTTAGTCCCTTTCACTAACACGTGAGCCAGTTTGGCAATGTTTCAAAGTATTCAACGGAGCTTGCCGTGCTCACACATGCAGATCAAATCAAGGACAGATGGTGAAGTTCAAATAAAAACGATGCCACGAGACACATCCTACACACCTATAGTTACCAGGATGCCATTCGAATAAGACAGCTCAACTTGGATTCTTTACGATGTCGTGGAGTTGACCTTCCTGCCGACATTTTCAACTATTTAGGTAAAACCCGTCTGAGTATGGAATTTGGCCAGGGGCCCTATTGCAGGATCCCACAAGGATGTCACCATGATGTGTCAGACGTCATGGATTTTTGCAAGGTCTTGGGCGTCTCCTCCACCACCATGTGCCGTAAATTGATACCATATTGTCAAAGAAACCTGCAGACACAGTCCTGCCTTCTTCGAGATCCAGTAATACTTTCATCGCTCTCTTTCGAACTACTAACATAATTTGTAATCCTGGTTCCGACATTCTAAGATCCTCTGATTTATGACATCAACTATACGCGATGCACTGCAATCTGCTCTGCCAGAATCAGGCAAGTTGCAATGATTGACTTTGGTTACAAGTAGGTAGGGAAAAGCTGTATGATGTGCTGAAGGGTTGGCTCCTAGCAAAACTCGTGGCACTCTTCAATATCAGGGACTACACATCTGAGGGTACTATACAGCATCTAGTGAGTGTTCAGATGTTAACTGCAGCCAACTTAGGACATATTTTGGACGTACATGGCCTTTGCACAATACAGCACAGGGAGGATACACAGTAGGTCATGATAGTTGATATTGGGACCATTATTGGCCTGGTGCACATGATCCCGGAGACAGACTAGCACTGGCTTGTCAATAGCAGGATTAATTGGAGAACGTTTAATGAGATTTATTGAGGAATTAGGAAATTATAGGAAACGGACTCGGTAGTGTCCAAGGGGGAGGATTATAACATCATCCCTATGTTGTATATAGCATCTATTGCTGAGGCACGTGGCCTAATTGAAAACAGAAGATGACAGCCTATTTCAAGCTATCTTCTTCTGTTTTCAATCCTGCCCCTTGCACAGGTGAAGGACAGAAAGAATAAGAAATTGCGCATTGGAAATTGATGCCCATGATGTTGGGAACTTGGGAAATAAGGATTCAGGTCAACATCAGGAGATGCCGAGAAACTCCACGTAAAGGTGTAAATTTAATCAAAGTAAGGTGTTATATTATGAACAATGTGAGAGAAATCCATTAAGAAAAGGGGAGAATTGAACCAGAGTGCTAGCTAATTTGTAGTGCCGTGTCAGAATCCAATGCCTACTGATACAAGGAGCATGATATCAGACCACCACATTGCCACGCTTGGAAACACTCCAGAGAGAACTATTGACGTAAATACCCAGGCAGGAGGTAATATAAAGGTGTGTGTGTCAGAAGAACACATTAGCAAGAAGGATAACTCAGGAAGGACCTGAACATGGGTTGGATGCTATGTTGCATCAGGAAACAACTGGTGTAGTAGGGTAAAGCTGGATGCCCTCAAGAGGAAACTAGTGAGTGTAATGAGAATCTGGACGCAGTCAAGAGATGAATTGTAGCTGCAGGCTTCGGGACATGAAAGTAACCACGACAATGACTGAGGCAGTGGCCAGCCATCCAAGAGATGCAATGTCATATCAGGATGCAATGAATTGAGCAGAGGTAATTCCATATCTCCAGGATACAAGCAGACATTGCAACTAACTCCTGAGCGCACAGGACTTTACGTATGCAGTAGTGACATCGCTGAAGTCAGGCTGCCAGGGCAATGCATCAGACTCAAGGTATGCTTTTGCTGATAGTTAGTGATCGGCGACAATGGTAAAGGTAGTTCCTATTAAGGAGGAGTTGAAAGCAGCAAGAGCATTGATTATTGCAAGTCCTTTCTTATCGATAGTTCCATCGTTCAATTGTAAATTGGCGAACATCCTGATGTGGAATGCTGCCAGTCTCATTGTTTCATGGGAAGGTCCCTCTCCAGCCCATGCTCCAACTCCAATATCAGAGGTATTGGTAATTAGCCATATGTGTTCCGGCTTCGCGAGATCAATTGGCCGAATACCATTCACATCTTTAAGCAACTCCCTAATGCAATTAAAGGCTTAACCATGTGTAGATGTACCAATGAATTGTGCATTGGCCGTGAGGTCCCTGATCAGTGCTGTGACAGTGGCATGGTGTGGGAGGAACTGAGTAATGTAATTGACAAGTTCAAGGAATCACATAGGTTCCCTCTGATTTTGAGGAATGGTCCATTCTGTCATGCATGCTATCTTTCTAGGAGAAGCATGTATTCCTGTATCATTTATGACATGTCTGAGTATGTCAAGACTATCAGCAAACAGGATGGATTAGTTTCATCAGCACAAATGCTATGTTGCATCCTATACATTATCTGGTTCTGACGCATAGGACATCCACAATACAAATCGTTAACTAGGACATGCAAGGATGTGACAACCAAGGTCAGGATGCAACAAGATGCAACTGCCAAACTCGGGACAAAACGGGACGTACCTGCCAAACTCTGGACGCAACAGAACACGATCCCAAAACTCTGGACACAACTGGACAGAGTAACCGAAGTCAGAATAAGTCTCATATATTGTGCAATTTACAGGATGTGGTAACAGATATCAGAATGCTACTCTTTAAATACAGAATTCACAGAATACAGGCAATACAAGGCATGACTTATACTTAGGTTACTGAGAAAAGTGCCTTTATACGTACTATATGATTTATCATCATCATGGCTACAGTGATTAGGTTATAAAAACTGAGCGATGATACAGAACTTGAAGCAATATAAAGTCAAATAGGTATAATATACTGTGTCTCCACTAGTATTAATCTGAGTAAACATGCTTCACAGCATTGGAAAGCTGGCGTTGAGTACATCTAGGACTCCAATTGTCAGCCTTAGCGTCAGAGTATTGAGGACAGAATCTGGCATCAAAGTCAGCACTTCGCCAGGACACAAAATAGGCTGTAGCTTCAGGGATATTGGTTCCAGGAAGAAGTCCTTTACACCGTTGGAAAGCTGGAATCTAGCACGTTTGGGACACTAAACATCAGCCTGGGCGTCAGAATATTGAGAACAGATTCTGGCATCAAAGTCAGTACTTCACCAGGAGACAAACTAGGCTGTAACTACTGACATATTGGTGCTAGGAAGGCATCTCTTACACGGTTGGAAAGCTGACATCGGGTACATCTTGGACACCAAACATCAGCCTGGGCATCAGAGTATTGAGGACAGAATCTGGCATGAAAATAAGCACCTTGCCTGGGTAAAGATCACCTCTATAAGAGGCCATTTCCTTACCGAAACTGATGCTGGGTAGACATTCATTATACCATTAGAACGCTGGCATCAAGTTGAATGTTGGCGTAAAGTATCAAGTACCGCACCAAAAGGATGGCCATCGAATCTGGCGTCAAAATCAGCACTTGGTAGAACGCGAAATAGGCTGTATCTCCACCAAGATTGATTCCGAGTAAACATTTTTTATACCATAAGAATACTGCCATCGAGTTGAATGTGTCTGTAAACTATCGAGTACCACACTCACAGGATGGCTGTGGAATCTGGTGTCAAAGTCAGCACTTCGCTACAATCCAAAATAGGCCGTATCTCCACCTGTATTGATGCAAAGTAGACGATCTACATACGATTGGAAAGTTGGAGTCGAGTTCAACGTTGCGATAAACCATCCCATACTGTGACTACAGGATGGTTGTGGAATCTGCTGTCAAAATCAGCACTTCGCTAGAACACAAAATAGGCTGTATACCCACCTATATTGATGTCAGGTAGACGATCTTTACACTGTTGGAAAGCTGGCATCGCGTAGAACATTGTCCTAAAGTATGGAGTACTGCGTCAAAGGGATGGCTGAGGAATCTGGCATCAAAGTCAGCTCTTCACCAGGGTAAACATCACCCCCATAATAGGCTATATCTCTACCAATGTTAATACCGAGTAGATGGTATTTATACAGTTAGAAAGTGTTGAAATTCCTTTCCTATGTTACATTTCAACATATTTAATGATAAACATTGTATTTTCACTCACTTGATTACATTTCGATTAATACCTGTACACCGCCAACATTACTACAGCTGGGTCATATTTACATTAATTTTATAGATATTTCATTGAATACGGGCAGAAAATTTATGGGTTATTTTCTTATCTGGTTCCGGGATAAAATTGGGATTTTCTTTATCTTTTATGTACTGTTATGCATGGTGATTACCTATTAGATTTGTGATATTTCCTTAATATTTCTCACATACCATGTTAGATTTATGCGCACTTTTGGGATTTTTCTTAGCAGGCTTGCAGGGTCAAACACGTTCGCACTTATGTTTCTCTAGCGAGAAATACATTCTTATTTATATTTTTCCCAATTATATTTCTTTTACTACGAGTTGGCGCACTCCTATATATATAGGGGCTACCACCCACACACCTCGCTTAGAAGAAGTAAGGAACAGAACCTCTACCAATCTACCTTCAAACCGTTACAACTCCTCACAAACCGTACCCACAATATCACCTTAGTATCGCGTAGTTTATTCAAAATAGATACAATCACGCCTCTAAAGTCACAATTGCGAACAGAAAGCTCATGTCTAGTAGAACATCGCTGCAAGGTATGACATACTGCACTCAAAGAATGGCTGGGAAATCTGGTGTCAAGGTCAATACTTTGCCAGGACACAAAATGGGCTCTAGCTTCTTGTAAACTCACAGTAGGCAGATGTTCTTTAGTGTAATAGAAAGCTAAAATCGAGTGGAATGTTGCTCAAAATTATTAGCTTTGATGGTATAGGGACTGAGGAGCACAATGGTAGTTGACAGAACTGTTATTGATGTACTGACTGTGATATTATATAATTGTCCAAACCTGAGTGTTACTCAACACGTTGCAGTCTTAGAAAAACCTAACGAAGCACCCAAGTTACTATGTACTCCTACAATCACAACTATCACTTACTTTTACATTCTACCGGTGGGCCATTTTGGATGCTAGATCCTTCAAGAGACTAAAATAGAATTTGGTAAGTCTCATCTCCTATTTCTGTAGATATTTTAGACTTTGTCATAGTGTCTGCAGGCAGTAGATATACTCGGCCGATGGCTGGTATTTGGCTTGGTATCATGATTAAGACTCACTGCCCTCTTATGTCTCGACATCAGCAAGGATTAACACTCTCTGCCATCTTGTATCGAGATATCAGCTAGGATCAATGTCAACCTGCCTAATTAAAAGTTGAAAATTATTCCATCCTCCCTTATGAACACAGGGTGGGTTGGACACTGCCAGACACTGAGAATGTCTCGGATGCCCCTGGACACTTCAGGACATCCACGACGCGTAGGATGCCAGTAACCATACATTTACGTCAGGACTTACCGCTAACACATCTGATTTAAGGTTTTTTTTGCTCACATTCAACTAGCATACAATTTGATTTCTCTCAACCTTTTGCACTGCAAACTGAGATGGTGCTTGTATTCTTCCTCTGTATTAGAATGGATACAAATATTGTCAATCTAGACCCACAAAAAGTGGTATAGGTACTTGCTTACCAGATTCTCTGTAATTCGCATCAACCTTGAGGGCACTTGATTCATGTTACCTTATAACATGACTTGGTTACTGAAACTTCTGCAGGGTGTCTTAGAGCAGTTAAATCGCTCACTTTCTGCATCTAACCATGTTTGGAAGTAGGTATTGCTTAGATCTCTCTTGCTTCAGAATCTAGCCCATCCAACTGCATTTAGGATCTGGGCTGCATTGGAGTTCACAGAGCAGTCTATATAACCTTGGTCTCATTCCTTAGATTTGGGGTCTACAAGAGAGCTGATTCGCCTTCCATCTGACTTAAGTTGGACAAATATTGGTGCGGTACCTGGTACTTCTACTCAGTATATTACCTCTCTACTGATATTCTAGTTTACCTATTTATTAAGCTGTTCTTTGTATATTTCAGGATGGTGTATGTTGGTTCGATCCTGAGATTAGAAAAATCTTCCAGGTGGATATGACGGTTTGTTTCCTTCAAGGGGGGTATTTCTTTTGTGATTCATCCAGGAAGGCCAACGAAATACTCATCCAGTAAGCTTAGTGCAGTGGTCTCACAAACAGTGGGTCTGAATTCCGCAACTGTTGACTTATACACAACTATAACCTTATGGTCTGGGAATTCGATAATAGTGTTTCTACATAGGATAGTTGCTTTGTGGCAACTTAGGAATAACAATCTAACTAGAGCGTCATATTTGGCTAACTATCCAGGTAGTACCTCTTGAGGGGGTAACGAGACTAATCTAAGTTGAATAGGGATCTCCCATGTTTTATGGCTAGTAGAGTGAGATCCTTTAACTGTCTTCTGCACAGCTATCAGTTGGCTGAGGCTTTCGGTAGGTAGCCAGTGGGCAGAGATGAAGGTATTGCTAATCATCTCTCATATAATTGCACTTGGTATCAAACAGGGCCCAGGCCTTCATTCCATTGATTAAGATATTCTCTTCTAAAGCTAGGTGGGGTTTTGCTAGCAAAGGTATGCAAGTGCTGTTGCATTCTTTCTTGACATAGCCAATATGAATTCTTTAATATCTACTGGATTGCTGGTTAAATGTGCCAAGGTTCCCAGCACTTTGAACGACACTAAGCGACCTTCGAAGTAGATGGCACTCTGATGGAGTACTGCACAGTTTAACGACAGTAATGGTTCAACGATAGATTTAATACATGCCATGAGAAATATTCACAATAAAATACCCAATTTCACAACACAATAGAGTTCGAAGCTTGGTCTGCCTGTTTTTGTCCTTCACCACCCTTTTCATCTACGCAGAGGAATTCCAAGCTCATCAAGTTTGTTCAAATACTGGCATAGAGCAAGTATTAGGCGGAAGCTGACTCTAAATAATTGTCAAGAAGACTTAGGCCTGAATCTTTCATAATAGACGGAGATTTGTCTAGGAAGGCTCGGTATTGTCCTGTTCGTTTATGACTACTAAGAACTCGCTTATTTGATAGGGGAAATATTTTTATAAAGATTCGTAGGTAAAACAATGTTATATTGTTAAGGTCTCTTCTCCATTGCTTAATGATGTCTAAAAGCTTGGGAGGCACTTCGATATTTATATCCCGCGTCTGAGCGTTCGCAGACTACATCTAATCCTCCTATAACTAAGTACTTATCCAAGTTGTACGCTAACGTCTCGTAGTTCTTAACAAGTGCGAACACTGTTTGACCCTGAACTCTCACACACCATCTTCGTTCTCATAAACTCTTTTCCGTCTAATCGTAGGATGCGTGATTATCCTCGAATGACCGGTCTTCAATTTATGGAGATGAGTAGACTCCTGTCTGAAACTTCAGTCGTCTTGACTATCGTCCCAGTAGTCTCTTTCCGATTTCGCATAGTGGCCAGCGTATGCGTCGGGTACCTATGCATAATGCAGGCTGCGTAGACGGTGTGCCAACACTCTTAAGTCTACCGCCTATTAGCTCTTCTGAATCTGAGCAGCTTCCCCTCGGTCCGCCGCGCCTCAAAGAGAATCACCTCTCGAGGGATCCCGTTTCCAGGACCAACCAACATACCGCGGCCTTCAGATAGGTATTGGTGTCATACCTATCTCCTATAGCCTCTAGGGCACTGTAGGAATAGTTGCGGATTTTCGAACCGAAAACATCCCCTCACTTTCGGCCCATAGTTAGGACGCCTTAACCTTGAAGCCTAATAACTCAATGCGCCTCCGACAGATTTCCTCAGTTCCACTTCTCAGAGGTACCCAGAGGTGCCCTCTTATATATCCTGCGAACTGCTTCCGGTCGGAAGGACGGCAGTGATGTATATGGTGTTATGAAGTGGGTTTCATGGGATGACATTATATTCATGGGACACAACTCTTCGAAATCTCGCTAAGGACGTGCGGGCCTCACAACGGGGCCGGAGGGGGGTGTTAGGCTTGCGATAAATGAGGGTCTGTGCGCAGTTACCCTACCGAGAGGTCTGTGCATTTTCTATATGCCTAACAGCAAGCTCCTGATCAGCGGAGAGTTTCTGGTTTGGTAACTCTCTCTGCTGACAAAATTGACGTTCTGCCCAATGTTTGCGAAGTTGTTGTTCAGGTACCTCAAAATTGTGAGCAAACGCTGCAATATTTGGCTTCTAATCATCACCAATTTTACCAATTGCTTGCTGGATGCGTGCCTCCTCATCAATGTATTTTTGGAGTGGCATAATATCGTTGGGGTTCAGTGTAGTGAGAAAAGAGATCAAAGATCTTTGTTTAGTAGTATTTCTATCCTTGAACTATTACTATCCTTGAACTGTGCGGTACTCCAATGGAGTGCCACCTACTTTGAAGGTCACTTAGCGTCGTTCAAAGTAGTGGGAATCTTGGCACGGTTATCATCATTGCTCTCAATGTAGTTTGCTAATACTTCCTGTTTCACTTTGAGTGCCTTTCCTTTACCCTTCTTGCTAGCATAATTTCTTGATGTATGTCTAGTTTTGCCACATTTAAAGCATTCTCCATTTTGCCTTCCCAATTCTTTGGTAGATTTGCTCTGGTTCTTGTAGTCTCGTAGAGATTCCTCATCTGAGTTGTTTGAGGTATTTTGTCTGGGCTCTCTATTGTTACCAGAGGTGGTTTGTGTCTTGTAGGCCTTCATTTGATGAAGGATAGCATCCTTCTATTCTGCTCTTGCAATAATAGTTCTTATATTATTATCTGCTTCAGGGAGAAGTTCTACCTCTCCTTAAAGCATAGTGTGCATAGTCTTATGGAATCCCGATTTAAGGATATAGGTTGAAGTACTTCCTCCTGTCATTCAGTGTCTAAACATCAGGAGGTCTGTTCCCATATCTGTAATTCCTTTTACAAACACTTGATTAACTTGATGGAGTTCCTTGAACTATTTATAGAGTAGATTGTGTGTAATAGATAATTAGAACCAGCTTCTTAGGTGAACGATTATCCTAGTACAGTCGTGTCCGGAAAATATTTGTACCCTGCACAGCAACCGTGCAACACCACCTCACCCACTTTCTCAACACCCACCATGGCCCCAACAAATACCCGAAGAACAAAAGAAGACCTGAATCAGCAAATCTATGCCCTCCATAAGCATACAAGCATGGGTTATGGTAAAATAGCCAAGGCTATTGGGGTTGGCAAGTCTACTGTTCAAATGGTAGTCACTAGAGCCAAAGTAAGAGAGGGGAATACCCACTATGCTACCAAGAAAGGCCGCCCCACCAAGATTACAGACACCAAAAGAAGGATAGTAGAGGCTATTATCGATGCCAAGCCTTATTTAGCATTACGCGATATTACCCAAAAAGCGAATATTGGTCTTGGGAAAACCACAATAGACAAGATCATATCAGAAGCTGGTTTTAAGTTTCTGATACCAAGGAAAAAGCCTTTTTGGAGAAAAGGACAAAAAGAGAAGAGAAAGGAGTTTGCTAGGAGAAGGAGGAACTTGAGGGGGATATGGAATTGGGTTGTTTTTGTTGATGAGGCCACTATTATCTATGATCCAAATCCTGCAGGCAGGAAGGTGAGAATAAGAGCTGGTGAAGAGTTGGAAGAAAAAAACTTAAAGCGTAGCTTTAAGTCTGGGAGGAATAGTATTGGGGTCTATGCTGCAATCATGAAGGGTGGGAGGACTGAGTTAATTCTTGTGAGAAAGAGGGGGGAGGAGGAAAGAACTAGCAAAAAGGACAGACTTGGCCTCAATTCCCACCAATATGCAACTGAAATCCACCAGCCATACCTCATCCCATTTATAGAAGGTCTGGATAGACCTTCTGACAACATCTACCTAGCTGCAGACAATGCCTCCTGGCATTGTAGTGAGGAAAATCGAAAATTGGAGGTAGACTGTGGTTACAAAAAACTCCCTTGGCCACCCAACTCACTAGATCTCAATCCCATGGAGAACACCTCGGCTCTGCTCAAAAGTGCCCTTACCAGGCGATTCTCCAGACTTGAGAGAAGGCCTCACAGTGCTGCTGAGTTGTTTGAGGCAGCAAAAGAGGAGTGGGATCTAATTCCCCAAGAGACATTGGATGCTTGGATAGATAGGATGCCTGAGAGAATGCAGGCTGTTTTGGATGCAGATGCAGGTCATACAAAATGGTAGTCAGATTTCTTTGAAGCTTATGATATCTCCTTTCATCTATTTCTTAATTGAATTTATATCTTCTATTTTTTCATTGTTGAATGGGTTTATTATGGTTATTGTGGTTGCCATGCGGGGGTACAAATATTTTCCGGACACGACTGTACCTCTGAAGTTCATATTGTTACTGTATACTCTCAAACACTGATGGCAGGCGTCTATGGCCTTTCCTTCACAGAATATACTGATCCATCCACTAGTTCCTTGCCATTCTAAGTTGACATTCTTCAGGTAGCGGTAGTACGAGAGTTCAGTTGCCTATCGTTTAAAAGCTTTAGGTTTTAGGTGCCTTCCTTTGCCAAACAACTGGGGCAGTAGAGGGATCTTGAGGTCCGGAATGCATGTTACTACTTCTACTACTGCTGGATTCCCAGAGAGACCACCTCGTCCCGCGATGGCCAGATCAAATTTGCTGCTAGGGTGGGAGTGGTGAGGTAGTCCTATTGCTAGTTTCTTTAGTGGGGTAGGAGCAAATTCTCCGGAAGGTTGTGGGTTTCCTATTACATTGTCTTCAGTGTCCTTCGCAAGACACCTAGGTTGTTTTTTCTGCATAAGGTCTTCACATAGAATTTGCATCCAACTCCAGGTCATTAACAACTCTATGTTAGATTTGAGATGAAGCGGAATGTACAATTGTTCTGCTACTTCACTCTACTAGCATTCCAGAGTGGACATCAATAGGTTTATCAGGCCTAAGTCCAGTGACATTTTCTTAACCACAGGCTAAGGATAAAAAACTATTAACCTGTTCGCCAGGTGCTAATCAAGTTTTGAGGTAGGATACGATAGTTGGCAGGTGGCCAGCTCTTCCAAAAGGACCCCTCAGCAGAGAGTCCCTCCATCTCCCCTCCCTGTCTCGGTGGACTCTGTCTCCTACAAACCAGCCCAGGTACTTAGATGGCTGGGCTACTGGCTCGCGCCAGCAACTGCAGTGCTGGATAGGACTACCTCCTCTCACTTCACAAGATGGCTCGCCTTAGCCGAAGCTGTGCTTGCAACAATTGATCGTCTCTCTCGACCGGGCAAAAGACTTGCCCCCCACCTCTGCCAGAGGCTCGCTTCTTGCCTTGTTCGCCCTAACCTGCTCTATGGGTGTGACCCCCTCTCCCCCAGTGTCAAAATGCTCGATAAGCTCAGGGCTTTCTGTCACCAGGTCCTCAGGTGGGTTACTAACTGCTTCTTTTCTACCAACACAGCCATCCTCCCCTGTGAGGCCTCCCTCCCTCCCATCGACCTCTTGATCAAACGCCTCCAACACCTTGCAGCCATTCGCCTAGTCTGCCTCCCTCCAGAAATCTCACCGGCAACAGCCCGTCTGGGTCACGCTGTCCTGACCACTTCCCCTTTCCGAGCGCCGGACTCTCTCCGATGCCCAGGCTCCGTCCAAGGCGACCATCATTGGGTTGGCCGAAACTACACCCCCCTCAGATGGTTCACAAACCCGCCCTCCCCACACAACCGCCGCCACCTCCCAGTCGACACTGTTGCCCATCGAGTTCACTTCATTATTGGTAACCAAACTGACCCCCTCCCTCCAGCGAATCCTCTGCTCCTCCCACCTCTGCTGGTGGCCCCATTAGGGGCACCTGCACTCTACGTCTCCCTTAAAGCCAGGTGTCGTGAGGAACTGCTCACCTCTTGGGGCCTCCTCTCACCCCCTCCACTCCACTACCTCTTTGATCCAACGCTTCGCCCCCACCCTTTCATGGGTATGAGATGTTTCCTCTCTGGCCAGCTCCATCAGATGCGACGCGGTAAGAGCTACCTAGCTGCCCACACATCGAGGCACAATGACAATCCCTCCCCCCTCTGCCCTTGGTGCGAGGAAGGGGATGAGACTTTCGAACACGCCCTACTGCTTTGCCCAGCCAAGTCTACTCCCCGAAGTCACCAACTCCAGGGGGCTACTGCTATTAGACCTGACTCCTCTCTTTGGACCTTAGTCCCCGCTCTGGTGGGCCTGGGACACTACCTCCCCGCGACCAGAACTGGTTTTCCCCACGACATGTATGCACACTTTCCCCCCCATCTTCCCTCTTTATTCCCCTCTCCCTCCCCTCCTGCCTCACCTCGGTTGTCGTTGGCTGGGTCGCCAAACAGTCTAAGTGGTGGAGGATTTCCTGTTTGATTTCATTCCCTGTGTTTGGGCTTTGATTTGTTTCATTACGATACTAGATAGTTAGTAATTTTCCTTTATAAGTCCTATGTAGGCTCTGCGTCAGTTATTGGACGCCATCAGAGAAACTGGTTTTGATTTTTCTTTTGTTAGTTATTTTGATTTTGGGTTTTGTTTCTGCCATAGCTAGCTCTGCACCACGTTCTTGTACCTTACACAAACAATGAATACATGATATAAAAAAAAAAAAAAAAAAAAAAAATAAGCCCTGCTCTTCCAAAGAGGCTGTAGTAGCTGTATGAAATAAAGAAGACTTTAGAGGTGTACTGAAGAAACTGAAGTGCAACCATTCAACCAACTATATATGAAATACTGTCTGTGGAAGTCTGTCCTTTCCATTGTAGAATAGGATAGTCTTTAAATACACAAATCAGTTTATATCTAGCATAAATGAAACTAATCAAATGTATCAATCTATACTATTTGGTAAAGCAATGTAAGTATCAAAGCGATACTTAAAAACTAAAATACAACACAATTGTTCACTGAGTACCTGCACTTGTTATAGATCACTGCCAATAAGGGTTTGGTTTCTACGTTGCCTGGTACCGAAGTACCTATGGTTATTCCTCTATCATCTACGCTTTTAGTCTCTTCTGTTACTCCAGTTGGTACCGTTGGGGATCGGCTAGAATCTGAGAATTCTCAAAGCCTGGCAGATGAGCTCCTACGGGGGTAGTTAAGCTAGAGGTTATTCTACCACCACCACCTTCAGGCGGTGGAGTGGGTGGACCCTTATCTGATTGATCAGGTAGGTAGGTACAGCTATACCCTTCACTGGGTGGAGTGGTTACAGAGGTGGTGGCACCGGTTGGAGTGGCATTGCCTCCATTGTGGCGTCCGGTACTAGAGTCCTCAGTGGCTGAGCCCGTGGCTGGTCAGGGCATTACCTCCAGTGGCATCCCTCCTATGGGGGTGGGTGGTGTTAAGGGTAGCTTGTCCTCCCTCCACAGTAGACCTGCACCAGGGGGTGAGAAGTGGAGGACAAACTAGAAGCACTGCATCAAACAAAATCAGACTTCACTGGTACTTCCGATTCCTGATTCAAATACATCATCGCTTACTCCAGTTGGCAAATGATTACACCCAGCTCCTTTGGCTCCCACCTTAAATACTTTGTTGTTGACGGAGACCAAGTTGTTTCAATGTGGATATCTGTAACAAGACTCCACCGACTACTATTATAAGTAGCCAGGCATTATGCCCATACCAGTATCAAGAGACTACCCCAGTAGGAATAGTGGTAGACAATAGTCTAGCAAGGAGAAGTACTGTTAGTTAGGTACTTGAGTCAGGCATACTAGCCCATACCAAATGTCCATAGGTACTAGTAAGGGTCGGGAGTTACCCAACTCTGTAGCGTAACCCAAGAAGTCAATTTGGGAGTTCTCCCAAATTATGGTTCCAGCCGTCTATATACAACACCTGGAGCATTGCATTAGGGGATGCCTTGGCATTAACTTAATATAAGCTAAAATTGGAGCATGTTCAAATTAGGTTACAAGTATGTTATCTTAATTTTTATTTTTATTTATTATTTTTTATAATACTTGTACATCAAAATTCTATCAATATCTTAATACCTATTCTAACCTCCATGTTCTACTATACATACTCTCTTTTTTTCCTTCTTATGATAATTATTTGAGCTGTCCTCCTTATTGTGAGTAAACCAGAATGTTAGAAAATAAACCAGAGATATATTATTTGAGTAATAATAGATGCCTATCATTCTAGTAAGGTATATGTTTCAGAAAGGTATAAGCATCTGGTCTATAAAAAAAAAAGAAAAAAAAATAAGAATCTAGCATCTTTTTCTTGCCATCTAATTTGAATTTGCCCTAATATTGTGTGCTATTAAGTTAATACCAAGGCGTCCCCCAATGCAATGCTCAAGGTGTTATATATTGACAGCCGGAACTATACCTGACGTGGAGCCCGAGTAGAGTTACCCAACCTTCAGACTAGGCGTACCCTGCCTTGGGCTAAGAGTTATCCTGCTATGCAGTCTAGTTACCCTACCTTGAACATAACTTGTTATACAGAACTTCAGGGAAAATTACTTGATTGATTGTCAGGGGTAACTACATAGCATGTTCAAATCTCCAGTTGTGTGGATCAGTTCTGCACAACCAGTTGAGCTTTGAATAAGCTTCAACTTTGATGTGTAGAGGCTAACATTCTACTCCCACTCTATTATAAGTCTCAGGCATCATGGGCTACAGTCAGGAAAGTTGCTGTAAGTCTAGGAAAAGCCTCTAAGGAGAAATGCTCCTGTAACTGCTAATATGCTCATCCTCTCCATCCAACCAAAGGCTGTCCCTATAATATATGAAGAAGTCGAGGGGAACCTGGAGAAAGGCCTCATGTTGGTTTCTTGTAAAATGGACCAAGCCTAGTGCAGTAATACCACATTGAAGATAGAAGTAGTATCTGATGTTACCCGAGGCCTATAGGCTAAATAACTGATCTTCATTGTCACAAAAGTGCAATATTATTTATGTATCATTGGAGACTCTGAGATACTGGTATAAGGTCCGGATAAGACCTACATCTACAAAGGTTGACTATCGGTAGGGCCTATTAGTAGTCAAGCTCTGAAGTTGTCTATCAGGGACGCTACATAGCTATCTTCCCGAATGATATAGAAATCTGTTGAACCGGATAGATGTTCAGGGCCGGCATATACTTGTAGAAAACTATGTGTATATCGGTAGAGAGTTCCATAGTTGGTATAGTATCCACAATAGTATGACTACTTGCTATTGGCATGTCCGCGATTTGAAGGGTTTTTACTCCTGCAGTTGCATTTGAGATTCATCGGCTACAGTACTTCTATCAGACTGATGTTAGAACACAGCCGAGTGGTCTAGTAAGCTATTGGCGAACTTTGGTCTGACCTGTAGATTATTATTATTATTATAATTCATTACGCTTATGGAGCCAGAGGCTATGAAGCGGCAACTAACATACAAAATGGCGCGCCACCAGCGCCTGGTCCCTGATATCCGTCTCCTAAATGTTAGTAGCAACTTTTGATTGGACCCCCTGTCATAACGCTAACAACCCCTTTTACAAATGAAATCCTCCCACCCGCCTTAAGCCTAACAAATAAAACAAATGAAATACAAGTAAGAGGAAACCTAATTAGCCTTTGTCCGCCTCTCAGCAGCCACTTGGTTTGCCGCCAGGTATGTTGCACACTCCTTGGAGGTTGCCATGTGGGGTTCGCCGCAGTTCTTGCATTTGATGATGGTATGGAGACATGGTTTGCCTTTGGTGGGACAATCTGATCTGCCGCAAGTGTGGAGGTAGGTAGGGTGCTCCAAGGTGCAAATAGCACAGTAGGTAGTACCGGTACACTGGGTGGGGTGGTGTCCGAAGGCAAGGCATCTGGAACACTGGGTGTCAGGGCCAAAGGAAAGGTAGCGTTGAACCTTAAACCTCTTGCCAAAGAGAGAGAGGCCTCTATTGAGGGCTTTATCCGTGTTGTCCTTACCAGCAATAGTGATAACCATTGTGGAGGCCGCTTTGCCGGCACGTTGGGATTCAGTGGTGAGCCACCTGGGGGGGCGGGGAAGGTGAATGCCAGTGTTGAACTCCTCAATCTCTGACTTGACAGTGTTGAATCCTTCAGGAGTAGAGGGAACAGTGGTGGGGATGCCGTGAATGATGACCTTATGCCAGACTTCATCCTGTCTGAGGCCAGTAGCGGCAGGTATGGTGGATCTTGCTGTTTCCTCAATTGCTGTTCTGTGTTGTTTGAGGACTTGGGCAGCCGTGATGTTGTCCTTGGTAAGGAGGAGGACATGGTGGTTGGGGGTGAACTCAATGGTTGCAATAAGAGGCTTCTTAATTGCAGTGTTGAAAGCGTTCCTTATGGTGAGGGTGTTGATGTCGTCAGGGAGCGCTGTGCCATCTCTCTCAATGACAATCGTACAGTCGCGTTTGGTCAAAACTGGAGAAGTGGCAGTTTTGTTTGGTGAGTGTGCTGGGGGCTTGCTAGGGAGGGTTCTGGCCGCTTTCTGGGCCCAGGTTTGCTGTGGTGGCTGGGTGGGAGGGGGTTGGGTGTTCGCGAAGGTGGTGTTGCTATGATGTGGTTGAGCAACAAGGTGCGCGACTTGAGAGGTAAGGGCTGCCGCTTTGGCTTGGAGGTCTTTGGTGTCTGTAATGTGTCGTTCCTGCACTACTAGCATGTGTGCTTCCATGGCTTTGAGGGTATCTTTGAGTTCGCAGTAGCAGGTCTTCATGGTTTGTAGTTCCTCTTGTAGATAGGTGACGTGTTCATTGACTGCCTTTTCCCAGGCATCTTCTGAATCTGGTGGGGGTGCGACTGTCTGGACAGGGGAAGGGGTATCCTCTTCCATCTGGGTGTCATCAGGCGAGGTGGGGAGGATTGATGTTCCTCTGGTCTGGTGGGATTCTGGTAGGTGAAAGGGGCTGGCAAGAGGGTTCTTGCCACCCCTACCCTTGCCCAAGGGTCTGCGCGACATCAAGGGGGTTGTATGAGGGACTCAGTTGATAGGGGTGATGGAATAACAAATAAAGTGGGATGATTTGTCTGTAAAAGTGGGGAAGAAGGATGGGTGAAGCGGTGATAATTGGTGGTTGACCAATGAGGTGAGGGCTCGGCGAAAAATTTGGTGTGGTTTTTTCTTTCGCTGTGGTTGTAACGGCAACGGAGTCCCCTCTGCCCTGTAGAGATTGGCTAGACAGCTCGCTAGAGTTGGGTGCTGGTAAATGCAGAGTAGTGATGTAGAGTAACTGGAAGCATACAAAACCTACTTTAGTATAACATAGTTCTCCTCTACTCTGGCAATCAACTACCTCTCGAGATCAGGACCTAAACATTAAAGCTATGTCTTACCAACATTAAGTTTTACTTTTTTGTTTTTTCAACTCTGATGTTAAATATTGTACGTTGACAAAATTAACCGCGATTCAACCATCGGCGGCAACGCACCCCTCTTCATCATCCCTCATTTTCAACACCACCCAAAAAACCTACCCCAAGTCAACCAAAAAGAAACCATTCTACTTAATTCTTTTTTTCAATAAACTATGCCTCCTATTCTTCACAGTCATGCCAAAAAGCCTATTCCCTCTATACACCTCTCTGAGTTTACCAGGGGAAGAATTCTTGGGTTACACAAGCCTCAAATGACATATCAGCAAATTTCTCACTACCTTAATATCCCTCACACTACTGTCAGAAATACTATTGCAAAGGGATATCAAGTGGGCAAGGAGAATGAGGGTAGAGGAAGACATCCTAAGACTACCAAGTCTCAGGATGATGCTATGATGGAGGAAGCTCTAAAAAATCGCCATACTACCTATTCTGAGATTGCTGAACAAGTTGCTCCCAATGTTTCTGGCAGGACAGTACGGAGAAGACTTGAAAAAAAGCATCTTAGAAAGTGGATGGCACAAGAGAGGGTCCATTTGGATGAGGATCTAGCTCAAGAGAGATTGGAATGGGCATTAGCCCATAGGCATTGGACAAAGGAGATGTGGAGAAGGAAGGCAATGTGGGGAGATGAGGTGGCAGTGGAGAGAGGAGGAGGAAAGAGGAGAAAATGGGTATTTAGATACCCAAATGAGAAGTGGAATAAAGATTGTATTGAACCTGTTGCTAGGAGAGGAGAGAAATGGAGTAGCCAGATGATGACTGGTTTTTTTTATGGTCAAACTCATGGTCTGTTTTTGCCTGTTTTTCCTGATCCTTCTTCTGCTAGGGGTGGAGTGACTGGAAAGTCAATTATTGATGTTTATGATCATTATGACTTTCTAGGGATATGGGAGGATATCAGAGAAATGGTTGGAGAGGAAGAGGTATTTTTTATCATTGACAATGCTAAGACTCACTTGCCCTTCAGGAGATGGCTCAGAGGGCAGGGAATTGCACTACTGGAAATTCCTGCCTATTCACCAGATCTCAATCCAATTGAAAATGTTTGGTCTCTGGTGAAAGGTAAGCTTCACAAGCACTACCCTGAGCTGTATCTTATGAAGGGTGATGTCAATGTGGTTAAGAAAGCAATAGTGGAGGCCATTACTCATTGTTGGGAACTTCTTGACCCAAAGGTTTTTGATACTTTGGCTGGATCAATGGTGGATAGAGTAGAGGCAATTATTAAGGCTGATGGATGGTATACTAAATATTAATTTCTATTATGTATTTACTTTTTCTTTTTTTTTTTTTTAATTTTGATGATAGTAGGTTGGTGGGTGAGGGTGGTTGTCATCGCCGAAGTTTTTCTCTGTTGAATCGCGGTTAATTTTGTCAACGTACAATACCATTATCTTGGGTTTCAGAAACAGCACTTGGGTGTGGTTGCAATCTTGAGATCCATCTTCCTAGAGGGAGCTCAGGTTACAATGTCCTTCCTGTGAGTGGGTCCTAAGTTTGACTTGTAGAACTGATCGTACACTTTGGGGCTACTGCGTTAACTGCAAAAAGTCTTAAGTGCATACTCCTATCAGCCCTCGTGGCTATGGAGCTGTTGCCTAGTAAGTTGGCTTTCCTTCATGGCTACTCACTTAGAATCAGGTTGTTTCTTTTCTTAACGTTTGGGGAGATTATAGCACTGGCATAGCAGCCAGCGGGTATGTCCCAAGATCATTGAGTGGAGATGCTGAGGTTCGTTTCTACTATAGAGGGGCTTTTTACAAAATCATATTGAGATAGCTGTAGTGAAATTTTGCATTTTTGTACAAGGAACTTGTGGGACTGGTACTCTGCTGAGCTTCAGTTACACAGGTAGGTCTTGTAGCTTTAGCTACTTGGCTTGGTTGGGTCTGTACCAGAGGGTCTCTGGTGTCACTTCGCGGAGAACATTCCGTAGCATTAATGACTCTGTAATTAGTGTTCACATTAGAGTATGGTATACATGTGGGTAAGGTATGGGGTGGGAGGTTTCTGATGTGTGTACTTAGTGGTAGTTACTGGTAGTTAGCTAACCGGGTGGCCCTCCAGCCTGAGACTCATCGTATACCAGAGTAGGTGGTTCCATTATGAATAAAATTAAATTCAATATTCCAAGTACTTTCCTCATCCTTACTTTCTCCCTGTCTCAGTACTTGAGGATTTCTACTCTACCAATCAGAACTCTTAGTTGCTATTACACAATCCACTTTAAGTTTTTAACTTGAATCACAGTTTATAGGCATCATTGTTGTTCCTCCTCATATATTTACTGGAAGACTTTACTTCCTTTTACTTATCACTTCAGTTGTTCGTCTACATCTCCTCTGCACTGTTGCAATGACTAAGCAAGCCTCTATCCCTTCTGCCGCCTCCTCTACAAGGTCATATGGCATTGTGTCTCGTACCGCCTAGTAGAACTTCACCATAGACGCTATAGACTCTCATCTTTGGCATCACATCTTTATCCTTTCTCATCAGCTTTATCACATTAAGAAGGAGAATGCTTCCTGGTCTAGTTTTCATTATGAACCTGTAGTTCTTACTATTATTCCTTCATTACCTACTCCCATGATTGCTACAGTTACCACAGTTATTACGGTTGGGGATGGGCTGGACACTGAGCATTCTCAGGGCTCAGCGGATGAGCTACCTCAGAAGGTTATTACACCAGTGGTTATCGCACCACCACTGTCTCCATAGGGTGGTGTAGATTGGCCTTTACCAGATTCATCAGAGGTGGCGGTAGAGTTGTCCTCCTGGGTAGGTGGGTGGGATGGTCACCACTGTGGTGATACCAGCTGCAGTGGCATTGCCTCCTTTAGGAGGTCAGGTGCCTGAGTACTCTGTGACTGAACTGATAGCTGGTCCAGGTAATACCTCTGGTGGTGTCTGACCTGGAGCAGTGGTGGTGTTAAGGGTAGCCCTGCTACCCGCAACTGTAGGCCTGCACCTGGTAGGGGGAAGAGGAAGAAAAACAAGAATTACAGCGTCAAGTATGCTGAATCCTCACACTTACCACTTGTCTCCAGTTCCAATGAATCATTGCCTTCGCCCATGCACACTTCGTCATGCCCAGTACCTGCTGGCCCCAACTTGCCTGCGTTGTCAGCGGCGGATGCGGAGTTGTTTAAGAGTGGGTATATTAACTACAGTACAGACCTGCTTTACTATGGCTGGGCTAGCAGATATTCTGAATTGTTTTACCTGACATGCCATCGGACCTTGGGGATCCGCAACAGTAAGGCCCTTTCAGCTTGGAAGTCCTTACTTGGTAAGACAATTTTCCTTCCATTTTTTGTACTCTAGACTCAGATATTTCTTTTATTTAGAATTTGGAAGTGTTTTGCAGTGGCAGTCAGCATGGGTATTCTGTGATCATTGAGTGGGGATGCTCAGGTAGGTTTCTACTATAGGGAAGAGATTGTGGAGTCATAATCAGATAGCAGTAGTAGTGGAATTTTGAATTTTGAACAGGGAACCTGAAGGACTGGTACTCTACTCAGCTTTGGCTAAGCAGGAAGGTCTTGTGGCTTCTGCTACTTAGCTTGGTGACGCCCATACCAGAGAGTCTACAGTATGACTGTGGGGAGGATACTCTTTAGCGTTAATAGCCTCGTATTTAGTATTCGTGATGTGAGCGTGGAGGGGGCATGTTGGAAGAAGGTGGTCAGAAGTTTAGGGAGTTTGCAGTTAGTAATAGTTACCAGCAGTACACTAACTGGAAGCTCCTCCTACACATGACTGGTCCTACACCAGAGTCGGTGGTATGTGTATAAATAATATTTGATTGAATGTTCTGAGTACTTTCCTTACTTATTATTTTATAAATAAAATACCTTCATGCTCTTTATTACGATTACACAACATGCACATTTCTCACAAGCATACATGAGACGAAGTTTTCTTCAACTACTATGATGGATGTTATCCGATAAAAGGTTATAATGTAGATTAGTTGATCTAAGAACTGTTATATTTAAAGAATAGTCAAGGAGAAAGAGAAGTATCATTGCCTATTACTGTTAGTTACCCACAATTTAGGAATATTACAGGAGTTAATAATTAGCAGAGTTCAATGAACAGGCTAAATAAAATCACTACATGTTCAGAAACATTTCAGTGAATCTTTTGTTGAAGCCTCATGATTGTTAACATACTCCCTATCTATATTTTTCTAAAATTCTTTTATTTCAATAAATTTTTGTTTTAATACTCACTATTTTTAAGATACTTATATTTTATGTTTATTTTTTACATTTCTTGACTGGTCAAGTACTTATACTTTAGTAGCATTTTTGTATAAATATCATCCTAGTGTTGTTAACAGTTAACTGGCGTTATAGTTGAGTGTCAATGACCGAAAGCACTACTTTCTCTGTGGACCATCTTTTTAGAACAACATTCTCACCTTTAGGAAGCGATTGAGATGAGCTGTCATCCTTGTCTTTTTTTTTTTTTCTTTCCTAACTTTTGTTGTAAAGTCAAATGGATTTAGTACAAATAGTGAAGGACAAAGTAGTTTAACACGAAAAATTGCTAATGCAATTGTCCCTCTCTGGTCAAAACTGTTCACAATACTTTAACGGATATAACTTTTCTTTAACTACCTAAATTCTCTTGGAAAAATACCCACATAATTAATACTTACTCTGTAGGATTATGGTATGAGGCTTCTCAGTTTACTGATCCTGTAAATAAAAGTCCTCAACATGTTTTCTTAACAGACAATTGTGATAGCTACTATGTTGATAGCTAGTATGCTGAAAAGTGTTTTATTTCTTTTATTTATTTTCTCACTTTTATTTTTTAACACAAAATTCAATTCGCTTTACTTTACAGCTTGCCCACCGATAGTTCTGGAGATAATTCATTTACCGGTACTACCAGTTTGCCATTTGTTGTTTGGAGACGTATTATTGTTCAATATTTGTGGAGTCTTGGCACAACTCTGCTGTAACGGAATTCTTGTTCCATCGGAGGTCCCGCCTTCCAGATTATGCGTTGCCCAATCGGGGTTAGGGTTGCTTCACCCAACTCAATAAAGTTTTGTGCTCGCTACCCTGCTCATTCCTGCAAGACTTTTTGCAATCGCCATTCCTTATCCGCCCTTCATTCATCGCCACCGAATCCTTAACATGGCTGATTCTCACGATCCTTTCCCGAACGTCAAAGAGAAGCTCACCGCACGAACGAAAAAATCTGCCTTCGAGAAATCACGTCTCGAAGCGGAGGCGAAGAGACTTCGCGAGGAGGCCGAGACTGCAGCGGTATACAAGGATTTCGTCGCCTCATTCGAGCAGGAGCCATCGAGCTCAACCCCTGGTGCGAGCAGCCTCAGTGGAACACGAGGATCCCTTGGGAATTCTAGGGACCCTACTGGTGACTCGAGAGGAGGATTCCGGGGGATCCCACCCAGTGGGCCTGGACGAAGACATTTTACTTCCACTCCAGCAAGAGCCAGTCAGGCAGCGATACTCTTGAGCGGTCCTCAGAACAGAAAGCGGAATATCGACTCAGTGTTTGAAAGAGAGGAAGAAGTTGGTGTCTTCGGTTCAGCCTGCTTGAGTGAACGTGAGAAACGGAGACTTCGAGAATCAAATATTGGACTCCTCGCATTCGAGAATTCAGCTCCACTAAGCAGGAGCAAGGATCAATACTCTCACGACGATGACTCTGGTATCACTGACCTTTGCGTAGGGATCGGAAATTTAGGAGAATTATTTTCTAATATTGCGTTCCATTTTTCTAGATTCCGACCCAGCTACCAATTCACACCCTAAACCTACCCTTCAGATGACGTCTCTCCCACCGTCAACTACGAAATTCACCTTGACCGCACTCTTCTCTGCTACCGCTCTCAAACTAGACTCGATTCGTATTATCCCAGCCCCTCCTCCCCCGGGTCCTTCTCAGCCATCCCCATCCGTTCGAAAGGCAGCATCGGCAATCGTGATGTTGTCCCCGGAGACTCCATCCTCTGACATCGATGCTGCGGTGTCCATGCTCAACGGTCGCTATCTTGGCTGTGGATTTTGGCTTGGAATTGGTCGTCATCTTCCATCAACCGCAGTTGGCACTGTTGGTTCTGGACCTATCCCAGCTGCTCTACAAACTTACCCTTTTGGAGCAAGGCCACCTCTCGCCGCATCTCGGTCCCGCTCCCGCGCACCTCCCGTGCATCGAGGAGGGTTCGCTTCTGCTTTTGGCTCGTCTCATCGTGGGGTTAGTACCGGGACAAGCGCCGGAGGAGCGGGAAACTTACAGGTTCAAGTTGAAGCACCTTCCGACCTCAAGGTGCTCAGGTTGATACATAAAACCATCGAATCTGTTCTAACCCATGGTCCGGAATTCGAAGCTTTGTTGATGTCGTCTAATACCGTGAAGAATGACGTCAAATTTTCCTGGTTGTGGGATGCCCGATCCCCGGAAGGAGTTTATTACAGATGGAAGTTGTGGGAAATCATATCGGGCACACCCCGCGAACGAATCGGTGGTGTCGATATCTTTGAACCCTCCTCTTCCCTGACAACTATTTGGTCACCACCCCGGAGGATGTTAAAATACGAGTGGGCAGGGACACTGAGGGATGTAATAGAGGATGAAGGTTTTAGTAGTGAGGAACTCGAAGACGACCGGGATGACAGCGATAGAGAAGAGGAAATAGAACGACCAATCGGGCTTATGGGCATTGGGGAAGGCCGACGAGGTCGGAGTTATTTGGGCGTGCTTGAACGTGCAAAGTTAATTCACCTCATTTGTAGGAGCTGTCCACAAACCAAAATATCCAGATAAATGACTGACAAGGTTCGTAGCTAGGATACCCACGCAAACTAGTAAGGTTAGGAGAGGAGACGTGGGCCGAGTGATGGCGTTCGCAATGGAACATGCTGAAGGGGGGATGGGCGAAGAGGTTGTTACCGTACTTGTAGGCAATGTAAACCCCCAAGATTCAACGCCTGCCCATTTTCCTATTCTGTGCTCACAATGGTTTCTGAGTAGGTGGTGAAACCGCTTGCATTCACCAAAGCTGCCAAAAGAGAGAACAATCCTGACGGTGACGACTACAACGAAGTGGGATCTGAAAATAATGAGGGGAACCCTGATACTTCGGCAGCCAAGGTAATTGGCCTCTGGCTAATATCAGATATTCTTTCAAATTCGTCCCTTGGTATTCGGAACGCGTGGAGATACCGGCAATTATTCGATGTTGCGCTGCGTGAGAAGGGTGTTTTCAGTCATTTGGGCGGAGTGTGGAAAGGGAGTGGATGGGGTCGAATGAAGGCGGAGAAGTTTCGGAGAGGGGTGGTCGAGGGGGTCCTAGAATGGTGGGAGGTAAGTGTCTTATCTCACATTTCGAACCCTTGACGAGCCTAATATCTCGAGCAGAAGTGGTGTATCTTCCCACAATATACCCAGGAGGAATTTCTGAGAGCATTTACAGAACCGGCAGATAGAGAGAAGACAATATGTGCACCCTGCTCTCAGCCCCCGACAGAAGGTACTAGCGCTACAGCCCCTGTGGTTCTAACCACTAAGAGCAAGTGGAAAGCTGTGGAGGCCAAGGCAGAGGCTTTCAATGTGGAGTCTGCGGTTCTCGCAACAGCAGACGATGTGGACGGCGAGCCCATGACGGACGATGATGTAGATGGCGAGCCAATGGTTGAAGACGTGGACGGAGATCCAATGATAGACGAAGAGGCTGAAATGGAGCCAGAGACATCAGAAAATCATGACGGGTTAATACTTGGTAGAAACGATGAAGCAATGAGCAACACATGCGGTAAGCCCGCAACGGGGGCGATCATGCAGGGTTTCAAAATAGGATCAACATCGAGCACCGTTAAGGGAGGAATGGGTCCAAGAAAGAGGATGAGGGCCGAGGATATGTTTGCTGACGAGGATGATCGCTCATAGGTGGTGAGGGCTTTGTCGGGCCTATACACATCTGGGGACGATGTATGGTAACAATCTATCAACCGGTGCAAGTTGGGGGGGGATTAGTAGTTATGATAAGGGACCCAGATGTGACCCAGGTTCAATTTATATTGATGGCCTAAATGTAACATTGAGCAGATAACTCAGATCCTTGTCACGGTTCGCTTACGAAGGTAAAGACCAGTTGGGAGCATGACAATGCCACGGAGTGATAAGTTCGAACCGATTATCTGGATGTACGAAAACGCGTGCCGGAACTGCTTGGATTGTCTCTAGAGAATTCGAGCCGGGACACGGGCTCCGGAAGCCGCGAAGAGTTCTCACGGGTTCTTTTCAGCATTAGGTAATAAAGTTTGCGAACTGGGGCAATACACAGCCGTACTCTGGTGGTCATATCAGGGGTTACAGTCATTTGTCAGCAAGGGGTGCCCTTTCCGAGAAGCTATTTTGGTTACCGTAGCTTCCGCATTGTGTCCAACCGTGGCAGCTTAATAACTAAATTATAACATCCTGCCTCTCCGATCAGTTGTTGGCGGTGACCAGTGGCCACCCTCAAATTAGTATATCACAGTCGGTGGTCATTCGCTCATGCCAGGTCTAGAGTGGTTAGGGCTGATCATGGTAGGGGTCACAGGAGCTTAGGCTGGGTTTGGAACGAAGATTGAAGAGAGGCGATTAAGAACTTGAATGAAAAGAAAAATTTAAACGTAACAGAACTCAGAGAAGATAATTGAAAAAATAATAATAATAAAGATCCCCCACAAAATCCCCAACTACTGATGGCTTTTCCAAACAGATTTGGCCCTAGCAAGATGTCAGTTCCAAGAAAATTTTAAAATCTGAGGTTGCTTTGACCTCTAATGCGTAAGTATAACATATGCGACGGGGAAACCGGATATGACCGGGTGACCGGGTAACCAGACAACCAAGATATTAGTAAAAAATGAGAACAACTCAACCAATTCTTAACCAAATTGGACCAAACAAAAAGGTATTAATTGAGAAAGTAGAGGAGAAGTAGTATATCCTTAAAATAAACAAAAAAAGGAGAATAGTTGGCAGGAGTTGTAGGAAATTCAAAATGGTAGAATAGGTAAGATATAAGTGAAATTAGTAGTATAAATGTTACCAGTAATAGCAATATGTTCAGAAGAGTGGAAGATAGCGCTATATATATGAAGTAGAATACAATGTTAAATAGAGGTTGATGTACTCAGGAGGCTTGAATTTGAATGATTTTGAAGGATGTAGTTGGATTTTACTATCTTTTTAATTACCTACTTTAATGCAACCTATCCTAAAAGTCTTGAATGAATTACAAGCTAAAAAAATACTGAGAATAAAAAAACAATGTTTTGAAATACCATGGTATTTTTGTACGTATCAAATACCGCTTGAAAATTTTAGTTTAAAAAGGAAGAAAAAACTGAGAATAAGTGAGCAATACTCAGTTTTTCTGACATGCCAAGCAGGGCCTAAAATGATAGTAAAATCCAAGTACATCCTTTGAAATTGAACAAAATTATTCTAATTTAAGCCTCCTGAGTACATCAAGCTTTATTTAACATTTTATTCTACTTCATATATATAGTGCTATCTCTCCACTCTTCTAAACATATTACTATTAAGAGTAACATTTATAACTACTCATTTCACTTATATCTTATCTATTCTACCATTTTGAATTTCCCACAACTCCTACCCATTATTCTCCTACCAATTTCTAGTAGTAGAAGCCTACTTACAGCCACTTTTGAGATAGATTTGCATACTTCTAAGTCTTTATTTCTCTTTATTTCTTCTCTTGCTATTGTAGTGTTAATTTTTACTTTTTTCCTAGTTTCCTTATAAGTATTTAAGTTTTTTATGTATTTTAAGGATAGACTACTTTTCCTCCACATTCTCAATTACTGTTAAGGGGTCCTGTTCCTATATCAGTACACGCGACAGGTAACGATACTTCTCTTATAGTATCTATGACACTATATCTTTAGTACTTATAGTGTGCGTTCACACTATTATTTTTCTTCGTCGTCTTCGGGTAGTGTGCGTTCACACTATTACCTTTTCTCTTGTTACACCTAGTAGTCGTAGAGGCGTTCCTCTCCTACTAAGTTCATGTAACTATCGTGTGGTAGATAGAATAAAGTAAATTCGTTCTTAAAATAATAAGTAGGAAAATAACTTAGATGGTTGCGTGAAGAACTAACTAACTCGCCTCCGAGGACTCCTTATATAGTCCTTCCCTTAACCTGCATACAAATCAACCCATAGGCAGTCTGCCTTGCCAGTCTGCCTTGCGCAGCCCCCTTGCGCAGCCCCATGACCTCTGAATAGATCATGTGCATGAAACATAACATAAAACATAACATAAACCTAACGAGTCTGCCTTGCGCACAGCCTCATTGCATAGCCTCCTTATGCAGCCCCGTGACTTCTAAATAAGTCTCGTGCGTGAAACATAACAAGTAAAACCCCAACGAGTCTGCCTTGCAGTCAACCTCGTTGCATAGCCTCTTCATAATCACATGCCTCTATATAGGTCATGTGCGTGAAAGTAAATCATAATATAAAACAAACTACGTAAATCAAACTATATAACAAAGGAAACTCATAAATCAATTTCATAACAAAAGAAACTTACTATGTCAGATTAGAATCGTGACAATTACTACCTTTTTGTCCGGTCCAATTTGGTTGAAAATAGCTTGAGTTGTTCTCATTTTTTAGTAATGTCTTGGTTGTCTGATTACCAGGTCATATCTGGTTTCCTCATCACATACGTTAGTTACCACAAGTGAAATATCAAAGTCAGAAGAAGTGACCAATACACCACAGGAGTAGAGTGCTTACCAAGAATCTATTCAGATTTCTAAGGCCAAAAGCAGAACTAGTAGTATTTGCAATCAGTTCCAAAAAAAAAAAAAAAAAAAAAAAAAAAAAAAAAATATCCATTACCATCAATAATCTATGTAAGGACTTATTTTTCTGCATCATTTATTAAATAAGGTTTACCTAAGGTATCATTAATATACTTCAAGAAAACACAATTCCTCAAAATTAATGAGGTATTGGCTAAAAAGAGTTAGATTAAAGTTAACATTTTAACATTATTGAAATAAAGCTGAAAATTCAAGATAAATAGTAAAGATATGATCAATAAGTTTGTACACAATTCTGCCAGTACCTGTATCATGTAATTCAGGTGTGACTTGAATGAACCAATTGCACCACCAAAAGTGGCACTAAAAATACAATAAAAATACAGATAGAAAGCTAATTCCATAGCATTTAATACTTGGTATACCAGCCTCAATTTCTTCTTACAGCATAGTAATGTGTGGGCATTAAATTAACTGAGCTGTCAACAATCACCTGAGGGAGACCCTACCATGAAGCTTCTCAGGTAACAATAAAAATCTTCCTGCTTGCAGTATTATCCTTAAGGTCATTCAAGTATCTATGACCTTTTTGAAGTATACTCTTTATAGCCTTCCAAATGTACTCGATTGAGTTTAAATTTGGACTGGAAGGAGGGTATTTGGGTACCCAGATACCATGAGATTCCAACCACTCTTTTGTGGCCTTTGTAACGTGAATTTTTACATTGTCTTGTAAAAAAACCTTCTTGGAGTATAGTGCAGTAGTAGTTCTTCCTCCAAGATCTTGATATCAGAGTAAGCAGTATATCTATTCCTTGGAAAGTGCTCATCTCATTTCATAACCTGTAATTCTGAGTGTCCTCTCTTCCAGATAGCCCTCCAGACCATAAAAGCGAGATAGGACTTAATATGTTCATTCTCATTGACTGTCCATTCTTTATATTTATTCTTTAGAATTTGGAAGACTGAGCTATCAGGTCAGTTGGGTGAGTTTTGTACAAAAGACTCGTCACTATAAATAACCTAGAAAAAATTTAGCAAATATTATTAGAGTAGGAACCAATACAGGACATACCTCAACCCATTCTGCAGATTTCTGATGATAATTAAAGGAATCCGTAGCCTGGCTTTCACATCCTTCTCTTGTAATTGAATTCTTTTACAGCGCCTCTATTTGCGACGTAGATTTGATGCAAGAGCAAGGCGCACAGTATTGATGTACACATTAGTAATATTAACATCTATAAGGTCATGAAAGTATATATTAGGGAAGCCCCTCATAAGATGAAGGAGGCAGTGAATAATTTGACGATTTAGCTTTTTTGAAAAGCTACTTCTAGGCCTAGAACCGAAGTGGTTGAGTTCATGTGCCGGTTTTACTATGCGGTAGACTGTCTGATCTGTATACCCAAATTCGGAGGTGACAACTGAAGCACTCGAACCCAAACTTATTGCCTCCAATATCTGTGGTCAATCATGTAAATCCAGTTTTTTTCATCGCTGCTGGGTGGTTTGTCGATTTCCGCTTCTCACAGTGACAGAAGATCGCACCAAAGTTATTTTTTAAGGGCAATGTAAAAAAAAAAAAACCAGGTTTAGTATGGTGTTGTGAGGAGATGTGTTGTGTCTTGGCTTTGGTGGGATTGGTATACAGGCTTATTGATCGTGACTGGAGATATGGTTATATTGTGTAGCTTGCTCAGTCAGGTTATCTGGAGCAGATTTTCAGGTTGCATTGGAGTACAAGTTTCCGTTTCTTAGATAGTAATGTATTTGTTTTGTTGTTTTGCATAGACAAAAGCATAAAATACCTTATAGCAACTTCAGTAATCTTGTTAAAGTTCTTAGCAGACTATAGAACAAATCACAAAATGAATATTATAAAGTTATTTTTTTTTTTCCATTGTTGTCTGAAAATATTCTAACAATTATCCAACAATTCTTATGACAATATATAGTAGAATAGCAAACTATCTAAAAGGCATACAAACAGGTAGTTAAGATTCGGTTTTTGTTTAAAAATAATAATAAATAAATTGTTTAATGCATTTACAAGAATGAGGGGATAAAGTAAGGCTTGTAGACAAGTTTCATCTCTATTCCAACTACAATGAAAGGAAAATCTATAACCCATATGTTGCAAAAAATAAGCTCATCAGTGAAAATCAACATCTGGGTCATGTCTGTCCTGTATATCTGGCACATACGATTCAGAACACTAACAGTTGTTCAGGATGCAAGCAGACATAGTAGCCAAAGTCAAGACAAAAATGAATGTAATAACTAAAGTCAGAATACAACTAAATTTAACAGAATACAACAGAATGAAACAGGATATAACAGGATACAACAGGATACAACAGAATTTAACAGGATATAACAGGATACAGAAATATCCAACTGGAAACAGCTAAATAGAGTAGCTGTAACAGGGTCTCCCTCTGGGAAGATGAATCCCAAGGTTATGACCACACCAAAGTGTTCTTTCTGAAAGTAAAGATAAACTTGAACATCAGCAAAAATTATCACCTGCATCCTGTGCGTCCGGTATGTCTGACGCATGGGACGCAGGAACGCAAATCGTGATTCAGGACGCACGTGGCCATGGCAACCAATGTCAGGACACAAGTAGACATGGCAAGCTATCTCAGGGCGCACCAGGGCATGGCAACCAATTTCAGGACGCAACTGGACATCACAAGATACAACTAGACGTCACAGGGCACAACTAAATGTCACAGTACGCAACTAGATGCAGGAATGAACGTCAGAATATGTCTCTTAAAATTCAGAATTCACTAGACACAGCCAATACAAAGCATAACTTATGCCTAGGTTACTCCAAAATAAGCTATATTTTTACAGTAAACAAGATTTATTATTATAAATACGCAGGCCTGGGCTAGGTTACAAAAAGCAAGTGAGGAGACAAGAGCAGTACAGTGTCTAATAGTTGTAACAAGTAATAACTCCACCAATATTAGTGTCAAGTAGACGTTCTTTATACCGTTGGAAAGCTGGCATCGAGTAGAATGTTCCTATAAAGTATGGAGTACTGCGCCTATAGGATGGCCAAGGAATCTGGTGTCAAAGTCAGCACTTCGCCAAAACACATAATAGGCTGTATCTCCACCAATATTGATGCCGAGTAGACGTTCTTGATACCGTTGAGAATCCTGCCTCAAGTAGAATGTTGCTGTAAAGTATGGAGCACTGCGCCCAAAGGATGCCTGAGAAATATAGTGTCAAACTTAGCACTTTACCAGGACACAGAATAGGCTTTATCTCCACCAATATTGACACCGGGTAGATGTTCTTGATACCGTTGGAAAGCCCGCATCAAGTAAAATATAGCTGTAAGGTATGGAGTACTGCGCCTATAGGATGGCCAAGGAATCTGGTGTCAAAGTCAGCACTTCGCAAGGACACAAAATAGGCTGTATCTCCACCAATATTGTCGCCAGGAAGACGTTCTTGATGCGGTTGGAATGCCCGCGTCAAGAGGAATATAGCTGTAAAGTATGAAGTACACCTCCTAAAGGATGGCCGAGGGATCTGGCGTCAAAGTCAGCACTTTGCCAGGACACATAATAGGCTGTGTTTCCACCAATATTGATGCCGAGTAGACATTCTTGATACCGTTAGAAATCCCGCGTCAAGTATAATGTTGCTGTAAAGTATGGAGTACTGCGCCCAAAAGATGCCCAAGGAATCAGGAGTCAAAGTCAGCACTTCGCCAGGACACATAATAGGCTGTATCTCCACTAATATAGAAGCCAAGTAGACGTTCTTGATACCGTTAGAAAGCCCGCGCCAGGTACTAGCCGTTTTTTTAAGTCTCCAGAATGTAGGTTACGGTCCAAGGTACGCCAAGAGTCAACATACACATGGGTCATTTAAGCCTTTCTCACAGGGCCCGTTCTATCTGCCCGTTCTATCTATCTCTCCGCCCATCTAGGCATGATAATTATTTCCTCCATCGACTATAATACATTTAGCTAGGATACTAGGAAGTCTAGCCACTTCTCTATTGATTTCCTCAATTGTAATCTTATCCCATTCCTCTTGAAGCACAAGTCTCATCTGTGGTAGAGAGGTGATTCGCTCATGACCACGGCGGGTTTGAATGCGGCTTTTCATTAAGGTCCAGATATGCTCAATGGGGTTGAAATCGGGAGAGTTTGCAGGCCAGTCTACCTTTTCAATCCCTTCTTCTTCCCTTCGAGCATTGGTGAAAATGGAGTCATGTGCTGGTGCATTATCCTCCATAAGCACAAAGGAAGCATTCAACTCTAACCTCTCGCGACATGCAGGCCAAAGAAGTGGTCGGGCTACACACTTCACATAGCGCCAGGAATCAATACCCCGTCCTTCTCCCCGCTTGTATTTGGCTAGCTTGAACTTTTTTCCCCGATGGGTTTGTGGAATGCGTTGTTTTGGTGCATTATGGTGTTTCTCTGCTGAGCGTTGAGCTGAGAAGGCTGCTAGTTCAGTCGCTCTCAGATTCTCCCACTCCCTTGATCCCTTCCATTCCTCATTCAACCTCCTTTCCTCCGCCTCTCTGCCTTCCTCCAGCAATGCAATTGCCAATGCTGCTTCCTCCTTCTCCTCACTGCTTTCAATCTCCCATACATGGAATGGCCCCTTCCATCCCCATCCTATCATGCCCCAGCACATTACACTTTCTCCCTGCTTCTTCATGCATCCAACACAGTCATCGTTCCACTTCTCTGTTTGATCTCGCCAAACAAGATTTAACCCAAAAAGTCCGCCCACCTCAATTGACATCTCATCTGTGAATCCATAATTCCTCCATTCTTCCATTCCCCAGTCCTTTCTCTCCATGCAGTATTTAAGCCGTATTATCTTATTTTCAGACTTGAGAATAAATTTAAACAGCTCCTTATATGCCCTAATACCACGAGACCGGAGTGCCTTCCAAATAGTTGAATCACTAACATGAGAGAGCCCAGCCTCCCTCCGAATATCGACAAGGCACATTCGCCGTGTACGAAAGTCGCGTCTTACTGTTAAGACTAGGTGGTCGATTTCAGTATCAGTTAAGGCCTTCGGACGCCCAGAACGGGGGTTCTTATCCAAGCAATCCTTCGAGAGCAGCTCACAAAGTGATATTTTATTCCTATCCCTGCTCCGTACTTCTCTCCTCCATCCTGCTTGGCTCATTTCATCTGCTGACAACCCCTCATCCTCTCCAAACAGGCCAAAACCATCTGATTCCCAAACCTCTTCAAGCTCCGCTTCACCGGAAGCATTAGGTGGAGTGGCCTCTCGTTTCGCAATCGCATTTTTCATCGCGTGACGGTGAATATCGCTTGCTGTTGAAATTGCAACACCGGTACGCGTTTGAATTTCTTTAAACTGGTACCCGAGTTCTCGCATAGTAATGATTGCTGCTCGTCTCCTTGGAGTTATTTCACTTCCTATCATACCTCTAATGTGAGTGCCTTCTTCATTAAACATACTGGATTGAATTCATCAAGCTTACCTTTTGGGTAATTAGCCGGTGTCATGGCTGTGGTTGGTTACATGAGAAGGATGTTACACGCGAAGAACAGTGTATACTAGCGATCAAGCACTTACACTTTTGCCAAGGAAAAACTTACCCCACGGCAGGATACCTTACACTGAGCCATTCCGGAGACTTAAAAAAACGGCTAGTAGAATGTTGATGTAAAGTATGGAGCACTGCGCCCAAAGGATGTCCGAGGAATCTGGCGTCAAAATCACCAGTTTGCTAAGGTAAACATCACCTGCATAATTGCCTGTATCTCCACCAATACTGATGCCTGGTAGATGTTCTTTATACCGTTCGAAAGCGTGTATCGAGTAGAACATGTCTGTAAAGTATCAAGTACTGCATTCAAAGGATAGCCGAGGAATCTGGCGTCAAGATAAGCACTTCGCTAGGACAAATAGGCTGTGTCTCCACCAAATATTGATGCCAAGAAGACGTTCTTTATACTGTTGGAAAGCCTGCGTCGAGTAGAATATTACTGGATGGTATGGCGTACTGCGCCCAAAGGATGGCCGAGGAATCTGGCGTCAAGGTCAGCACTTTGCTAGGGTAAATATCACCTCCACAATAGCCTGTATCTCCACCAATATTGACGCCAAGTAGACATTTCCTATACCGTCAGAACGCCTGCGTCGAGTACAAGATTGCTGTAAAGCATGGAGGACAGTGCCGAAATGATAGCTGTGGAATCTAGTGTCAAAGTCAGTACTTTGCCAGGGTAAACATTACCTCCATAATACCTTGTATCTCCAACAATACTAACGCCGAGTAGACGTTTATTATACCGTTGGAAAGCGAGCATCGAGTAGGACGTGTCTGCAAAGTATCAAGTACTGCGCTCAAAGGATGGCCGAGGAACTTGGCGTCAAAGTCAGCACTTCACCAAGACACATAATAGGCTGGATCTCCACCAATACTGACGCCAAGTAGACGGTCTTTATACTGTTGGAAAGCGTGCATCGAGTAAGACGTGTCTGCAAAGTATCAAGTACTGCGCTCAAAGGATGGCCGAGGAACTTGGCGTCAAAGTCAGCACTTCACCAAGACACATAATAGGCTGGATCTCCACCAATACTGACGCCAGGTAGACGTTCTTTATACCGTTGGAAAGCGAGCATCGAGTAGGACGTGTCTGCAAAGTATCACGTACTGCGCTCAAAGGATGGCCGAGGAACTTGGCGTCAAAGTCAGCACTTCACCAAGACACATAATAGGCTGGATCTCCACCAATACTGACGCCAAGTAGACGTTCTTTATACTGTTGGAAAGCGTGCATCGAGTAAGACGTGTCTGCAAAGTATCAAGTACTATACTCAAAGGATGGCGGAGGAGCCTATTGTCAAAGTCAGCACGTCACCAAGGCACATAATAGGCTACATCTCCACCAATGTTGGCGCCAAGTAGACGTTCTTGATACCGTTGGAAAGCCTGCGTCAGGTAGAATATTGCTGTAAAGTATGGAGTACTGTGCCCAAAGGATGGCCGAGGAATCTGGTGTCAAAGTCAGCACTTTGCCAGGACACAGAATCGGCTGTATCTCCACCAATATTGACGCCGAGTAGACATTTCTGATACTGTTGGAAAGCCCGCGTCAAGCGGAATATTGTTGTAAAGTATGGAGTACTGCACCAAATGGATGCCCGAGGGATTGGGCGTCAAATTCACCACTTCGCCATGACACTGAATACACTGTATCTCCACCAATACTGACTCAGTGAAGCCCTTCTTTATACTGTTGTAAAGCCTTCGTCGAGTAGAACATTGCTGTAATGTATGGAGTACTACGCCTAAAAAACGGCTGAGGAATCTAGCATCAAAGTCAGCACTTTGTTAGGACACAAAATAGGCTATAGCCTCTTGTAAACTCACAGTAGGCAGATGTTCTTTAGTGTAATAGAAAGCTGAAATCGAGTATAATGTAGCCCTAAATTATTAGCTTTGATAGTATAGGGACTGAGGAGCAATGGTAGTTGACAGACATGTTGTTGATGTACTGACCGTGATGTTGTGTTGTTGTCCAAGTGTTACTCAATGGGTCGCAACTTGAACAAAACACCCAAGTTACCATGTACTCCGACAATCACAACTATCACTCACTTTTACATTGTACCGGTAGGCCATTTTGGCTTCTAGATCCTTTAAGAGATTAAAATAGAATTTGGTACGTCTCATCTCCTATTTCTGTAGATACTTTTAGATTTGGTCATAGTGTCTAGAGGATACACCGATAGCTAGTATTTGGCTTGGTATCATGATTAAGACTCTCTCCCGTCTTGCGTTAGGACATCAGCCAGGATTGAAACTCTCTGCCGTCTTGTGTCAGGTCATCAGCACGGATTGAGACTCTCTGCCATCTTGTGTACCGATATCAGCAAGGATCAAGGCCTACCTGGCCAAATTGGGAGTTGAAAATTATTGCATCCTCGCTTAGGATGGACTCTGGACATCCTGCACACTGCCGGACACTTCAGGACGTTCTTGATGCACAGGATGCCAGCAACCGCACATTTGCGTCAGGACGTACAGCTGACGCATTTGACACAGGGTTTTTCTTTGCTAATGAAGATAATCAACAGTAGAGTTAAAAAAAAAAAATCATAAAACTTAATATCATTAAACTACAGCTTTAGTCAATTAAGTCCTAATCTCAAAATATAGTTGATTGCCAGAGTCTAGGAGAACTTGCATATACACAAGTAGGTTTCGTCGGCTGCCAGTTACTCCCCATTAAAGCTCTGCATTTACGAGTACCCAACTCCCGTGTACTCTCTAGCCCACCTCCATGGGTTGGATCAAAGTTTCCATATAGGGAGCTGGAGCACTCAGTGGTGTTTTAACATCTGCCCAATAGATGTGTTTTAGACACTGCATCTCCAATGCAACCACGAAAGTAAAAACTCTTGATATTGCAAACATGCTAGTAGCGAACTGTCATGCCGGTGTGGATACTATGCCAACTATGGAACTCTCTACTCATATACACTTAGTCTTTTACAAGCATTTGCGGTCCCTAAACATTTATCTGATTCTGCTCCTTTCTATATCATTCTGCAAGATAGCTACATAGCTCCCCTGATAGACCACTTCAGAGATTGACCACTAATAGGCACTACCAACAGTCAACCCTCCTGGAAGTAGGTCACATCATTACCTTAGACTAGTGTCTCAGAGTCCTTAATGATTCTCCAATACTATTACTCTTTTAGGGCAATGTACTTCAGTTATCTCGCCTACAGACCTCCCGTAACCTCACATACTACTTCTAACTTCAAAGTGATATTACTCTGTCAGTTTTGGTCTGTTTTACACCACACCAATGGGAGACCATTATCCAGGTTCTCCTCTTCCGCCTCATCTTTCCTGTGGACGGCCTTTATTGGAACAGATGGTGTGGGCGCATAGTGAGTTACAGGAGCACCTCTGCTTGAAGACTTGTGCTTGACCTACTGCAACTCTCCAGACATTAGCCCATGACACCCGGGACTTATAACGAGGCCAGAGAGGAGTGTTCACCATTACACCTCCAAGTTACAGCACATTTGGAGCTCAACTGGTCGTGGGAAAGTCATTCACACAACATGAGATTTCTAAAAACCCTTCGTAGTTTTACATGACAAACAATCTAGTAACTTCCCCTGAAGTCCTGCATAACGACTTACTTTCAAGGTAGGGTTTCTTGACTCCATGGCATGGTAACCCCTAGCCTAAGGCAGGGTAACTCTAGTCCGAATGTAGGGTAACTCTACCTGTACTTACTGTCCAGTAATTCACGATAACTCCCAAATTGACTACTTGGGTTACCCTCCAGAGTAGGGTAACTCTTCCTGGACTCACCATCGAGTAATTTAGGGTAACTCTGAAATTGACTACTTGGGTTACCCTACAGAGTAGGGTAACCACTAACCTTTACTAGTATCTATGTACCTTTAGTATGGTCTACTATGCCCAACTGTAGTACCTAACCAGCAGTACCTGCAATCAGTAGATCTAGTCTACCATCATTCCTACTGCGGCAGTCTCTTAACACTGGTATGGGTACAGGTTTGGCTACTTGTAATAGTACTCGGTAGAGTCTCTTGACAGTAACTAATACAAGAATACTAGACTTGAAATATAGAATTCACAGGATACAGCTAATATAACATATATCATATGTCAAAGTTACTGTACAAAGAGCTTAAATATGGCAGTTTTAGATATATCTTTACAAATATAATGTTATGAAAGTTAAGGGAGTATATAAGAGTAATACAAAGTTTAATAAGTATTATTGGCTATATTTCAACTAATACTAATGGTATGTAGATATTTAATATACTATCAAAAGATTAGTATTGTTCATTAACAAAATTAACCGGCTACAATGAGCCAAAAAATAATTTGATTGTACAACAACCACCCCCTTGCCAACCTCAACATCACAATAATAAAAAAAATAATAAAAATGTAAATACATTATAGAAATCAATATTTAGTGTACTATTCATCTGCTATAATAATTGCTTCAATCCTATCTACCATTGAACCTGCAAGAGTATCAAAAATCTTTAGGTCAAGAAGTTCCCAACAAGTAGTAATAGCCTCCTCAATAGCTTTTTTGACCTCATTGTCAGATGTCACGGATGTGACAGGTAGCTCAGGATTTCGCACATGACTCAATTATGAGTCATGTGTTTTACGCAACTGACTCACTTGAGTCATATGACTTGTTTATGTTATGATTTGTTATGTTTCGCACATGACTCGATTATGAGTCATGGGTTTCACGCATATGACTCGTTTGAGTCATATGACTTGTTTACGTTATGATTTGTTATATTTCGCACATGACTCGATTGTGAGTCATGGGTTTCACGCGTATGACTCATTCGAGTCATATGACCTATGTAAGGCTTTTCGCGAGGCTCACACTTGTGAGTCATCAGGGTTAGGGTTGAGTGAAGAGCACTATATAAGGAGGCCGAGGCGGCCGAGGAAGATAGACTCTTCACGCTTTGTTCTAAGTAATTTCCTTACTTCTATCTTCGCTCCGCCTCGGTAGCGAGCTTCAACCTCACGCAACGCATTTCGCCTCGCTCACGATAGCTTCATCGATACGGTCCATCGTTTTCATCTTCGTTTGTCGGGCGGTTGGGTGATAGAATAGTTGTTCTCGCTTGAGAAGGTGTTCCAGAGGGTGATATCCGTGGTTGATCCCGGTAGTCTCTGGACACAGGCTTGAGTGAGGATGGCGACTTCGTCCGCCTCCTCCTCCACGGACTCTGTCCCCAACTCGCGGATGTCGTCCCCCGTTCGGATCGACTCCAACCCCTCCTCCTCGCTTGAGACGGCTCGCGTCGCCTTGTCTCTCGCGCCCGTTTCTGAGGCTGTCCGTGGCCTCATTCCTACAACTACACGGTCGTACGCTGCGCCTGGCGGGGATTACAGTTTTCTGTCCTTCGCCCATGAACATGGCTGCCCCAACGCGGTGAACCCGGCGTTGGATGATTTGGTGAGGGGGTCGGTTGTTGCAACCGCCCCTGTCACGATGAAAGAGGTGGAGTTTTTTGTGAAGGGTTGCCTATCTGGGAAGGGGTGTCCAGCCACCTGTGGCTTGGACAACGCCTCTACCACGGGCCTCTTCAATCGGTTCAACTCCGATCACGGTTCGGTGTACACACCGACCGTGCCCACCCCCTCTCCTCCCACCGACTCGCAGGTTATCATCCCGGAGTCATCCCTCCTCCCGCCGGCCAAACAAGGCTCAACCACCACTACGGTTGAGGCCAGCTCGTGGTCCACCTCTCCCTCCGCCCATCGTGCGGTGTTCGATAAGATGGTGGCTCAGGATCGCGCTAAGCGAGCCTCCACTGCCTCGACCCCATCTTTCCTGTCTGGGCTGTCTTCTGGAGAAAAAGCCCTCTACACCACCGGGAAGTTCAAGTTGGATGATCCCGCCGATGAGGACTATGCCCCTCCGGCAAAGGGAACGCTACGCCGTGCCCGCTCCTCCTCCCCGCGCAAGCGTACCGCCCCGGCCCCCAGTCCCTTCTTTGAGCCCCGGTTCATGAAGGCGATTGATGTTGAGGAGGGTCGGAAGAAACAGATTGTCCCGGATGAGGAATTTTCCCATCTCCTGGACACCCACCGGAAGCGCCTGGCCCCCCCTGTGCTAGTTCCTTCCACTATTGAAGACTCTCCCCCCTCGTCCCCCCCCTTGCTGATCACCCAGGAAGTGGTGCCGTCGGCGGAGGTAATTATTCGGGACACCCCCATGGCTCTGGAGGAAGGAAAGAACTCGGAAGCGACTGGTCTGGGCGACAGCATTCACGCCCCCAGTCTTCCGGGTACGCCTGTCCCTGGCTCGTCCCCTCCTGACTACGATTCTCTGCCCCCTACGTCGCCTGGGGGTATTTTGGAAGGGTCACTGGGTATCCCCCGGAGCACGGGCACTCCCTTGGAGGTGCCACTGCCGGAGACCCAGCCAGAGGATGCTGACGCTGCCGTGGCTAGGGCGGATCAGATCATGGCCGAAGTGGATGAGATGATGGCGGCTGGTAAGTCCCCCTCCCCCGCTCCCAGGTCTGGCAGTATTATGGGATCCATGTTGGAGGGCCTTGAGGATATCCGGTCCGGGAACACCCAGCCCCTCTTGTCACCTCTTCCCAGCGTGGACGGGTCCGAGGAACCTGACACTTTGGAAGACGTCCGGACTTGGATGAAAGATGAGATCATGGAGACAGTCCCCATCATGTGGGTAGGACGTTGGTTTCATCGCTTGGAAAATGCGGTCCGGACCCTGACGGACATAGTTGGCCGGCAGGAGGAGGAAATTGCCACCTTGAAAGGTAGGTTGGCCCCCCGCCGTCGTTCCCCCTCTGTGACTCCTGAGTCCTCAGGGACTACCCCCGTTCCCCGCTCCTCATCAGAGGGGTCCACTGAAGTCCCTACCAAGGGCCAGGGTGCTGCTCCGGCAGCCCCTGATACTAAAACGTCCTTCGTGGACATGGTGAAGAAGATGGCATACATGCCCAAACCCGCCGTCCCGCTGAAGGATAAGACAGTTCCGGTTCGGCCCGCCTCGGCGACTTCCTCCCACAGCGCCAGCAGTGGCAGCTCTTCCAGTGATGGGGGGGTAGTCCTGAAGGTGGGAAAAGCTGCGGAGGGGAAGAGGGTAAGCTTTGACGACGAGGAGGAGGAGAAGGAGAAAGGGGATGGAAAGAAGAGGGAGAAAAAGAGAGGCAGGCGCCTGAGTGGTGCTGCTAGAAGGAGAAGAAAGTTGGCGGCTCAGGCCGGCCAGGAAGCATCGGCGACCCCGGCCAAGACTCAGGGGAAGACTACTACTGATAGGCAGGCTACACCTCCCGCTGCTGCCGCCCCAGTACCCACGGTGCAAACCCTTTCATCGGGGCCAGGCGCCATCAGGAAGATCTACAACGTGGTACCTAACCTGATCCCTCGCGACGGCCCTCCTCGCAGCGCCAGTCAGCAGGGGCCACCACCGAAGCCGGCTCCACCCCAGTCCTCGCCTACCCCGGATGCTAGGGGGAGGCACATTACAATGCGGTTCGCCACCCGCAAGGAAGTGGCTCTACCGGAGGGTGTGACGATCGAGGCCATACGGAATCGTATCAACATCGTCCTGTCCAACTCACCGAAGATTAGGGGTGTCAGCCCCTACGTTCGTGCTGGACATATTCGGAACGAGATTGGGTGTATCTTCCTCACCCTGGCGGCCCACTCTACTGCCGAACTTGGAGATCGTCTTGACAGAGCCCGGTTGGCGCTGTTAAAGGAACTTTCACTCCCGGAATTTGTTTTCCAAAAGGATGTGAAGAAGGTGAAGATCATGGTGACGGGTGTCCCCCTTTCGGACACTGGCCGTGGCTCCATCTGGAAGGTTGACGGGTGGATTGGGGAGCAGGCCTCGGATGGCTTGCGCACTGACTTGGAGCTAGGTAATCCCGGCATAGTCACTGTGTCCCGCCCCGACATCATGGGGTCCATCCATGCCATGAGGCAAGCTAACGCCGTGTCTTGCGGTATCCGCTTTGTGGTGGAAGAGAATGAGGCGGCCAAGGCTGCTTTGGAGGCTGGGAGGATCTTCCTTCGGGGAGGTACCCGGAATGTTAGGGTGTTCACTGAGCACCGCACGGCGAAGGTTTGTGGTAAGTGTTTGCAGGTGGGCCACTTTCAGGCCACCTGTGCCCTTCCTTTCCGGTGTCGGTTTTGTTACGGGGAGCACCTGTCCAGAGAGCACATGTGTAAGGCTCTGGGGTGCCCCGGGGGCGTGGGGGAAGCATGTGAGCACACCCGCAGGATGTGTTGGTTGTGTGACAGGACCGATCACTTTGCTGGATATGAGAGGTGTCCTGCCTTGAGGGCTGACTTTAGGACTCCCGTGTCATCCCCACCCGCGACGACGGCGGCCGATGCCACAGGCTCATCGCCCGAGGTGCCAGTCACTGGGGAAAAAGGACCTGAGAAGAGAAGACGGCCACGACGCCGGAGCAGAGGACGGTCACCAACTCCCAGGGTGGTGGAGATGAGTAGTGATGAGGAAGCGGAGGATGTTCCCCGGGAAAAGTCTGCCAAGGCTAAGGGTAAGGAGCCTGAACGACACCCCCCTTCCCCATCCTCCAAGCGCGGTATTTTGAAGAAGAAACCTGTTCCCAAGAAGGGCGATGCTATGTGGTTCGCCCTGGACTCTGAGGGTTTTTTAAGTGACTCTGGCCCCTGTGGCCCGAGCGGATCTGTCGAAGCCCCATTTTAAATGCGTATCACGGCGATAGCGTTGAATGTGGGGAGGAGTGGCAGGAATCGGGCGCTGGCGTTTGATTTGTTTTCTTTTGTTGATTTGTTTTTTGTTTGGAACCTCCGGTTGATTCGGAGGGACAGCATGTGCCGGTGGAGGTTGATGGCTGGGATTTGTTTTCTTTTGTTATTGGATCAGGGGTGGAGGTGTTTGTGCGCTCGCATTTGTGTGGGCTGTTTGATGTGATTGGGCATAAGGGTGCTTGTGCCCAGATTGGGTTTTGGGAGAAGGGTGAGAAGAGGGTGCTTGCAGGCGTCTACATCCCACTTACGCATACCAAGGCGGAATATCGGTCAGGGCTGAGGGACGTCGGGGAACCGGATATCGCGTTTGGCGATTTCAATGCCAAGTATCGAGACTGGGACCCATGGGCGGAGGTGGCCAGACAGGAACACTGCGGACGATGGTTGCGGGAATGGATGGCACCTCGGTTGCTGAACATGGCTCAGCCTGACCGGCCAACGTTCCGCGACATATCAATGATAGACCTCTGCTTGTACCAACGACCGTACCTAAAGCATAGATACCTCGATGTGGCCGGCTGGGAACACGCCGCCCAGACTATCCGGCTCCATGTGGACCTACCTGACAATCTTATGAGAAGGAGGCCTGCTTGGAAGAAGGCGGTATGGGGCAAGGTTGGGAAAGAGCTGGACACCCTGAAAGAGGTGGATGATGGACAGTTGTGGGGAGGAGTGAGAAGTGTGGTGGACGCACTCCCACGGGCTTCCGTTGGCAGAAGCCGGTGCGGGTGGTGGACGCCCGAGTTGGAAAGGATGAGGTTGGATGTGGCCCGGCTAAAAAGATACTCCAAGCGCACGGCGGAGCGAACGGAGGACTTCAAGCTGGCAAGATGCGTCTACCGGGCTTGCCTGTTGAGGGCTCGGTTCGACCACATTAGGACCAAGCTGGCGGAAAGCAAGGACCCCGACATCTTCAGGCTGGCAAGAAAGTTGGAGGCCAAGAGCACGCTGCCCTCGATGGTGCGGTCCGACGGCTCCTTGGCTACCACGCACGCCGAGATCAGCGACCTGATTGCACAACAGCTTGATCCTGGTGATCCCGCCCGGTGGACTAAAAGTGTGGTTGAGATGGACAGTGCCCAAGAAATGGAAACGGCGCTGGCAAGATCTCCCACGAACACGGGCCCCGGCGAAGATGATATCGGCTATCCCTTCCTGAGGTTTTGGAAGAGGAGGGATGCCACGACATTGCGACGCCTCGTTGACTGTGGGCTGCGACATGACATTCCGGACTGGCATAGGGCAGAGGTAGTGCTCATACCCAAGCTCGACAAGCCGCGGTACGATGTGGTCAAGTCATGGCGCATGATACACCTACTCCCGACCACGGCTAAGGTGGCGGAGAGGGTGGTGCTGCTCCGGCTGGCCGCTTGTCTAGACCTCGGCGAGACACAGTTCGGCTCCCGTAGGAAGCGGGGGTCCATGATGCCATGGCGGTCGTTCAGGAATTCCTGCGCCATAATGAGGGATACAAACGTCTGATTCTATCAATGGACGTAGAGGGAGGGTTCGACAATATTGACATCAACCTCCTGTCAGATTTCCTGGTGGCCCGGGGGTGCCCTCCCAACCTGTGTCAATGGGTTCGGAGATGGACAGGTTGTCGGTCCGTTCGCTTCCGGTACAATGGGTGTGTTTCCCGGGTGTACCATGTTAGCAAAGGGGTTCCCCAGGGGTCACCGCTTTCCCCCTTTCTGTTCGGTGCCTACGTGGCCGACATTTTCACATCACGGATGCGTTACTCCCCGTGGGTCCGGCATTTGGTGGCCTCATATGTGGATGACGGGGTTATCATGGTTGCGGCTGACTCTTTTGATGCTGCCCGATACCATGCTGGGGAATTGTTACGAGATTGCGACCGTGTTGCGCGAGACAGGGGAATGGGGTTTAGTGCGTTGAAGACGCAGTGGATTGGGTTTGGTGATAGGGCGTGGGAAGGAATGGAGTTGTTGGGAGAAATGGTGTTGCCGTCTGAGGACCTGCGGGTTCTTGGATATAGGTTCAATGTATTTCTTAACTTTTCTTCTCATGTACGTTATTGGTTGGACAGGGGGTTGGGTGTGAGGAGGAGGATTGCGGCGCTGGGAAGGAGGTTTGGGAGTGTTGGGGGGTTGGGGGCGTGGGAGACTTACCGTTTGGTGCAGGCAGCCTACCTTCCGACCGTCTACTACGGACTTGAGTTTGTAACCGACTACCCGTCGTATGTGAAGCAGATTCAGATCCACGTCAATGATTGCCTCCGCTCAGTGTTCCGGACTCCTATGAAGCTGGCCAACAACATTTTGCTAGCAGAATACGGGGTTACGCCTGTCGCTATTCAGGGCAGGTACCTACAGCGGAGGTGCTACAGCCGGTTCATCAATTACCGATATTGCGAGGGTCATCCTTGGTTCGGGCAGATCAGGCTGGACTGGAAGGAGGAAGGCATGGTGGCCCACCGACAGCATTCGGACGAGGTGCTTTCCTACCGTCCCACGGTTACGATCGGGAAAGGGAAGGAAACCATGGCCCTCAGACACGCCGGGAAGTCAAGGAACTCAGTGGCGGCTCGGATCTGGTGGTGTACACTGACGGGTCCAAGATGGCCGAGGGTGCTGGTGTCGCTTGGGCCGCGTTCGCACGGGGGGCTTCACTTAGGATAGGGGGGTGTTCGGTGCCACTGTCCTGGAGCATCGTCGAATGCGAACTGTTTGCCGTTGTCTGTGCCTTGCGGGAGGTCAGTGGTTTGTGTGAGGGACGGGGGGTACATGTGTTTTGGATTGCGTCCCCGCCCTGCTTCTGATTGAGAACATGTTGCCCGAGGGGGACTCGGCTGAGATGTGGGAAGTCATGGCACCTTTGATGGAGGCTGTACGCCCGCGCTTTGGCTGGGTTCCGGGGCACATGGGCATTCAGGGCAACGAGCTGGTCGACAGGAAGGCCAAGGAGAGTACGCGCCTGCCGCTGCAGCCATTCCGGTGGGAAGGGGTAAGCTTTGGTATAGGGCACGCTGCGTTGGCCCGTGAGTTGAGAAAAGAGGAGTGGGAGGCCTGGCATGTCAATGAAGGCCATGGGTACTATGCTCGTGGACCTAAGGCTCCCAGACACCTTCGCGGGCTGACAAGGATGGATTCCTATGTGTTGACTAGGATTCGCAGTGGTACCGGCCTGGTCGGGCATGACGATTGTGAGGGACGTGAGGAGAGGCATCATTGGACTTCTTGCCCACGGTACAGTTGGAAACGACCGGCTATGGAGGACTTGTTCAAGGACTCGGCAGACGCGGGATGGAAGGACTGGTGGTTGGTACACGGGTGGCTGGGACTAGGGATCCCCCGTCATATTAAGGAGGTGGACGGGGAGTTGGTGGTTGCAGGTAACCCGTTTGATGGTACACTGACGGTGGAGAGGGACGGGAGGCGAGTGTGCATAGGGACGCCTGATACTTGTCTGCGGTGCGAAAAGAAACATCCTGGGGGGGAGTGCGTGCTTCCGAGTAAGCATCTTCCCACCAAGTGGTTCTTCCTTCCGAACTCGGTCGCTACGCGCTGTCCGAGCTGCAACATGGCGATTACCTACCAAGGCACCTCCACACGGCCCTCCTTCTCTGCTCACTTCGATAACAACCCGGGCTGCCTCTCGGCGAGCCTTGACCTTTTTTGGCGGCGGCACTGGCTTGACTGGGACGACCTGGCGCTTTCCTTGCGGACGGCCGTCGTACTCAAGTGGGCTGGGTTGTTTGGGTTTATCGAACTGGAACGGTGCCCCTTTTGCGACCAGCGGCGGATTGCTGGAAGGTTAATAGGATGGGGGAGCACTATCGGAAGAAGCGTGGATGTTGGGACAGACTGTATGTTTCCTTTGTTGAGTATATTGACGAGATTGTGTTGGGGGCGGAGTAGTTGTGTTGGTATGTTGTTGGTGGTTGGGTTGCGGGAAGGGAAGACGCGATAATCCGGGATGTCGCTAGTCGACATGAGCGCCCGTGAGCCCTTTGGGTAGTGATTATTGGATTTATGTTTGGGAGGAGCGGTTGCGGGACGGGATTGCGCCCGTGGTAGTGTATTTTAGTTTGTGATTTTTGGGGCGTGGGGGAGACTGGTCGTATGCCGGAGTCGGCGGTACTAGTATAAATAAATTAGATTGAATGTTCTAAGTAATTTCCTTACTTCTATCTTCGCTCCGCCTCGGTAGA